>JAUMHQ010000051.1:1420101-1434912 GCA_032361165.1 Enteromius paludinosus
AAGGCAAAAACAGACTGTTTCATTCTAGGGTCAAATTCTAGGGTTGTAAATGGACCTATAAAACCGTTTCTGGGCATGTTTTCCCCTTACCTAAACTACATACCTTCTATGTACATATCAGAGAACAGTTTAAAATATTCTCTCAATGCATTCTATGGCACCTTTAAAACTTTGCAGGATGTTTGCATTCACTTAGATCTGGGTTACATACTGCATGAAAGCTCATTTTCTAAAATCCATAATAAGGGCACTTTAATATGTTAATAAGAAGTTGTATTGGAAAGAAATAAAAATATTTTATTATTCTCATTGCTTTAAAGGATGAGTAGTTCAATCATTCGCTCAGAAAATGTTAATTTGTCTTTTTTCAAATGATTTCTCGCTTCGAATCCAATGCTATGATTCATCTCAGAGCCAGGTGGTGTGGTTTAAGCTTTGTTTAATGTGGAGAATTAACAGGAAATATGCTTTGATGATCCAAGGCTGCGTGGTCACTATTTCTGCTCTGTTAGCGTCACAGTTTTTCCCTCCAGATGTTTGGTAAATGTTCCTGCCGTATGTAGAACATCTGTTTAGTGCAAATGGTAGACTTAACCAAACACAAGTCTTGTTGTAAGACCAAAAGCTTCCCGTTGAGATATTTGCCGGAGGTAGACAGGCAAAGTGTGACATTAATGTTTGCGGTTTGATTAGCATATTCGACTAGATGCGTTATTTGCCAGCCTGATACATTTCTGGCTTTTTTTGTTGTTGTTCTCCAAAGTGCAGGATTATGGAGTGTTGAAAATGTAATCACTCAGAAGCGATCCAAAGCTTTGAGGGGAAATAAGCTAATTTTAAGTCATCAAGCCAATTACTTTGTTCTGTGCTGCGGGTGATGCTTTGCCTTATAAAACATTAAAGCTCAACTCATATATCAGCATCAAGACGACCCAAAACTTCTGCTGACTAAATTATACACAAGTTTTGATTTTGTTTTTGGCCTTTGTGATACTTTTATTTAGTAAAGATAAAAGAAGAAAGCATTTGGAGGAGGGAGCCAGTAGCGGTTGAGTCATTTCGGTGACTTTATGAACCTGTTCACCAAAAACACTATGCAGCTTTTATTGATAATCCAATAAATAAATAGCCAGCTAATAAAAAAAATTAAATATTCTCTTGACATTGCAAACTACTTAGCATAAAAAACAAACCTTCAGATAAATGTCCAAATAAAACTCCTCAATGAAAAACATTCCATGAACAATGTATTAATATAAATCTAGAGTAATGAGGTTTTTTTTACATGTGTGCGTACTGTGTATATTAATTGTGTGTGTGTTTATATATATATATATATATAATACACAAAAATGATTGTATATATTTAATAAAAATATGTAATGTATGATATAGATTAGATAAATGTATATATGCACGGCAAATGCATGCAAATACATGTAAATATGAACAAATATATATATATATTATATGCTATACACAATACACACACATATATGCAAGCAAAAACTCTAATTTACGATTAACGATTAATCGTGACTGTTAAATGTTTGACAGCAATAATAAATCATATTTTTTGTGCAAAACATTTTGACCAATATTTTGGTACCTTGAAGAAAGTTTGTTCATAACTCTGAGATCATTTCTGATAATGTTCCCTCATGGACTGTGTGCTATGAATGAATCGTTGAATTATTCACTCAACAGATTTGTCATTTGCAACACAAGGAAATTGTATTATTCTTTTAAAAAATTGCATCTACAAAGTAATTTAAAAGTGCTTATTCAAAGGGAGGGACTACAGAGAATGAACACACGACGGTTTGTTCACTCAAAAGATTCATTCACCACAAACAAACAAACAAACAAACAAACAAACAAACGAAAAAACAGCTCTACCAGCCAAACCGATACATGTTTGCATGAGATTATGGGAGATGCTAAATAACATGCCAACTAGATTGTTAAAAGATGTATTTGCCTTTTAAATTGATTCTTGGCCTTTTTGCTACTTCTACAAATAATTTGCTTATGCAAAAAAAAAAAAAAGATTCAAACTGATTCATTCACTAAAACAGCAACGCTACCAGAAAAACTGAAACTTGAAAGAGACACTTGACTTGCAGCCGAATGTGATTCAATGATGTGTTTCTGCTCCTGCAGCATCTTCCACCAAGACGACATATGTCAGCTACAGCAATCATGCCATCTGAAGAGGGATACACTCTGTGGGCGGAGCCCCGTCTGAAGCGGGACGTCTGTCATGTGACACGTGCTGGCAGGCAAATGGACCTGGAACGGGCATCCGAGCATGAGATTTTTATATCGTTCTGCATCAATCTGAAACCTGCAGCCTCCTGGGAGACAAACAGACTTGTGGGAGCTTCCAGTGAGACTGCTATCCTGCGTTCAAGAGCTACCGATCCTGCCATGAACACATGTGAACACGCACACACTCACAAAACTAAAGGTGAAGCTTGCAGTCATACAAAAAAGAACTTTCCACAAATAATCGTGTAAACATTCTGCAGATGGAGGCGTTCACGGTAAACTTTGGAAATGTGGATGTAAAAAAAAAAAAAAAAGCGAAAATATATGAAAACTTCCAGAGTCAAACTATGTTTGTTGTTATTGTATTTTTGTGGTCGTGCAGATTTTTTCATTCTTGTCCCACTTTGTCAGAAACCTGCATTCTGAGATGATGTGTCTTGTATTGGCTGACTGAATCGTAACCGCGGGGTTGTGAAACTGTAAAATGCCATGGTTGAAAAGCATGCTAGTTTTTATACCAAAAAAATGAAGAAGATTTATTTATAATAAAGGAATGTTTTGCAAATGTGTAGCGTTGTAAGATTTTTCATTTTGTCATCGCTCTCATTCATATTCAGTCTCCACCAGAGACCAAAATTCAAACTAGATATAAAATAAATATAAATCCAGTTAGTTTGAGGATTTAAAGGTTCATAGTAGTCTCTATCACCACAGAAAAAATACTGCTTGTGTTTGCATGAGTCTCTTAAGAGGGCAAAATTTACACGGTCATGGAAGACCTGAAAAAAGCCATTTTTACACTGAGGGAAAAATATTATATATTTAATACAGAAACCACTTTCACTCAAAAATTGCTAGTAAATTTGACAGCCAATTACAAAGAAATGGCAGCATTGATTTTTTTAACAAGTAAAACGACTGGAATACCATTTCCTGTAAAACAAGGTAGACTTAATCATTTTTTATTTTTTTATTTAACAGTATAGTTATAGACCAGGTTTTTTTTCATATAAATGCTATACTGCACCTGTAGCCTTAATACTTCAGCTTTATATACATTTAAACATAAATCATTTGGTATCATCAAGAGCATCTTTTTTATTCTGAGGCCCAAACTTAGCAAAAATATGTAATTTGGTGCAGCTGCTCATATTTATGCAGCCAAAAATAAGAAATTGCTCCTATGCAAGTCAACTCAATTTTTTTTTAAACAAACTACTTACCTAAAGTGCATAAAAATATCACTCTATGTTATTCTATGTATTAATATGTGTTTAGTTTTATGATAACTTGAACTCCATAAAGCTGATAAACCTTTGCATAATACAGTCAAACATGCATGTGCATTGAGGCACTGCATCGGAAGTGCATCGATTTTAATTGTAGTATTTTAGCAATAAGAATTAATTCAAGTGCTTGATGATTTAAAAGCTTCAGATTTATTCTGGTAAAGTGCCCCCATTATGGATTTGTTTTAATGACCTTTCATGCATTGTGTAACTGAGCTGAAAACATCCTGCAAGTTATTGTCTCTCAAAAGAAACAGCTGACAGTCTTTATTAAAATGAGTCTCAAGCTGTTGCATGTTGACGTCAAAACGAAGCATATTCCTGCCCGCTTTTTGGATTTGTTGCGCTGCCCTGATTTAAATCAAATCGACCAATCACCGGAGAGGTTTGAAAAATTAATCATTAAATAAATTTTTTTGCGAGTCGCTGAACAAATAAGGTCAAAATAAATGCATATTGCAGTTATTGCATTAAAATTTGTACAAAATTACATTTAAGAAAATGAAAGTGTTTTTTGACCTTGCATGCATGTCAACCAATTCATAACCCATAATTACTACAGGCACTATAAACGTCCAAAGGCCTGATTATGAAATACTAATCTTTAAAAGAGCTTGTTTACAGAGCTTTAATGAGTACTGAGTTTGTTTTTCCAGGTGCGTCAGTCTGTGTCTGCATGTATCCAGTGAGAATATGCTAGTCTAGGCCTCGGAGGTGAACCGACCTTGAGTCCTGACTGACAGCACAGTGCCTCCCGCTTCTGTGGCCTGGAAGAGCAGGTGTGGAGAGGACCGATCGCTTCTGAAGAGCTAATTCAATTACTTTGCCCCCCGTACAAACGTGCTTCTGAGTCAGGACAGGAAGTACAGAGGCAGATGTGTCTCAGTAAACTCGTCTTTGGCAGGCAAACATCTGTTGAGACTTTAGACCTTGAATCTCCTCTGGATTTTCTCCGAGGCTGTTTCTCGCTTGATTTGGCTGCTTGATCTAATCCAGGGTTATTATTGTAAACTAAATCCATTAAAAAACTAACATCTTTTGTTATAAAAAATAATAGCCTATAACATTAAGTGGATGCTTTCAGCATTTCAACATACATGACACATTTCTCAATTCAATAATGGAGAACATATATCGCGATTGCATCCACTTTTGTTTTGGTGGGAAACTTTGCATAGACAGCACATGCGTTTTTTTAATGCCTTGCAAAACAAAGCGTTAATGAGCAGCATGCTTTTTAACCCCGAATCTCATGTGCACTAAAACCAGAGCATTATGAACACATCCATGATTCAAAACTATTCCAGTATAAATGTCTTCCCAAGCAGAGAACTGTGAGTTCAGATAAGTGTATCTTTTCCTCTCTGTGTTTTTCTTCCTCAACGTTGCGTCTCTCCCGACCCGTGGAAAGCTATTTTTGTGTGTGTTTTGCCTAATAAGATTTAGCAGCAGTAAAAAACGGAATAATTTTGAGTAGAAGCGCCATATTATTGTTTGCGGGACTCAGAATGGCCGGCCCCAAAGGAGGATGAGGCGGGAAATAAGTTTAATCTCCAGACTTCCAGCTGCCAAATAGCAACACAATTGCATCCAAATATGAACATGTGATATATTTTGTCAGTTGTTTTATGAGACGTAATCTCTCCGGGGAACCTGCATGAAAGAGGCACTTATGAGTGAGACAAGCTCCAAAACACTGTGTTTATGTCTTTTGTGGCTGACTAAATATTCAGGAATGAACTCATTTTTATAGGTATGTTGATATCTTTAGTTATTTATAGATTAAAACTTGTTTAAATATTTAAGAACTTTTATATAATTTGCATAATGCATTCTGATTGGATCAATTTTTATTTATTTGGATATTCAATTGTAATTGGTCTTTTTTTTCCGCTTGCATTTATTTGACCATTTACCACAGCAATATGTTTATTCTCATGTGCAAATCATTTTTACCTTTTTTTTTTTTTTTTACCAAATCTAAAACCTTAAACTTCTCCTTTTTAGCCTTCCTTTCTAAAATGTTTTAATATATTTAAATGTACTAACGCTGCTCGTTCTTGTTGTGTGGTTCTTTTTTCACAGCTTCATGATTTCTCTCCCTTGGCTTCGGTACAAGACAGCGAACATATGAATGGCTCCAAAGTGTTTAGAAGAACAGCACACTTGGGATGAGCGAGCTGTCAGAAATGCCATAGCTGTCAATCATTTTGTCTCTCTGAATACCATCGAGACGGAAGCGTTACTGGTGCTTCATCTGGTTAATTACGATCAGAGCACTTGGGATTTAACGGCATGTGAACACACACATGGTATCTGATGCAGAATCGTACCCCTGAAAACTCTTATTGACTTTTATTATAAATGCTTGAAAATAACATTCTTTGCATGGAATTTTTCACCATGTCTTTGAAGCAGTAGGCTATTTTTATGTTACTGTGCCTTTAAGACTTTGCATGTGAGTCACTGTGGTGTGCTTTCACAGGGGCTACGGATTTGCTGCTTGGGTCCAAAAAAGATTGCACAATCTCATCTTCAATTCTTATATGGTGAATATATAAGGATCTGCAGAGCTGGAGGTGCTACTCCACAAAGAGCAGAATAAGGTTTGATGAACTTTCTTGTATCTATCCTCCACCTCATGTGACTAGAAGAACCAAGTCATCATGTGTTAATGCAGCTCGCTTTCAGTAGATGGTGTCTTTGTGCTGTGGATAAAGGTTACAGTATATTTTCATTGTACATTTCACTGTTTGATCCCAAACTAGTCAATTTGATTCTAAATCCTCCATTGGAGAAATCATTAACTCATTGTAGTGAATGGGTGCCGTCAGAATAAGAGCTGATAAAAACAACACAATAATTCACATGTAATCCACACCACTCTAGTCCAACAATTAAATTCTTGTAAGTGAAAAACCATGTGTTTGTTAGAAATGAATCTATCATTAAAGGGTTTTCATTTCAAACTGCTAAAATATAAATCCATAACATTGCTTTCTCCAGTGAAAAAAAAACATCTGGACTAAATCAAGAGAGGAATATGCACAGAACAAGCACCATTTACAAGCAAACCAGTTCCAAGCAAAGCTCAAGTTGTGAAATTATGTGTTATTTAATGTGCAAAATGTACACAAATCCTGTCAGTTTTGTCCTGATTTATGCATTATACTGTGAATATGGCTAGTCATGTTTTAATTCTTTGTATCTTTTTGTGATTCAACATTGCACAGTGCAATTGCATGGTATATTTTGTTCCTTTATCCCAAAATTTCAAGGTAAATTTGATCACAAGGGACATAGTCTTTTAGATGAAATTTGTCAGTCACGCTCTTAAAGCGTCAGCATGAAACCCTCTTCTCGAACTGTTCTCCTGGCAGTATAACAGGGCAGCCACAGGCACGCTGTATGTGGGTTTGCAGGTTCAGGAGCAGCTCACAGGCACAATCTCACATCTTGACAGCATCAGTGAGGAATGGCCGCACGCTACAAAAATCCCAAAGCTTGCAGAGAGCTGCGCTTGTGAAGCTCTTGTTTGTCATGCTCGACTGCGGTCGTGTTCCTTCCATGCAAGCGAAACTGTGAAGAACGTACACGGTTATGGTTGAGCTTTTTTTGCTCTAAAAACGGGGAACATTTTTGTAGAGAGCTTCTGATTTATGAGCTTAGAAATGCCAAGGATCTATTCTAAAATTTCTTTTGAGATCATCTTATGCAGACTATGCAGAAATGCTGATTATTTTTTTTCTTTTTAAATCAAATGTATTATTATAAATGTGCTTTGAAGTGCTTAAAAATATGGATTTTTGGAGGCTGGACTTCTTTTTTTTTTTACTGGAGGAAGCATTATTATGGATAATGAACTCATATTTTGGTCAGAAGTGACTAGTTAAAGTAAAAAAAAAACTTAATTATGTTTTCTTACAAACATACAGCTTTTTACTTCACAAGACATTAATTGCTGGACTGGAGTGGGGTGTGTTATTGTGATTAATATTTTTTTTATCAGCTGTTTGGACTCTCATTCTGACGGCACCCATTCACTGTAAAGCATCCATTTCTGAGCTAGCGATGTCCAAATGTGTTCAGATGAAGAAACAAGCTCATTTACATCTAGGATGGCCGGAGGGTGAGTACATTTTCATATCTGAGTAAACTATTCCTTTAATGGTCTGAAAATAGTTTGTTTGTATGGATTCAGTGTGGGTGTTCAAGACACTTGGACTAAGAGCCAGGCTTAAGGGCCTTGAGGAGAAAGTAAATTAAAAAGACAAACCCACCTTTTGTTCTTGGGAAGTCATTGACCTTTTACCATAAAATGTGCAAAATTTATGAAAATCCCTTTAGTTTTGTCTCCTGTTGCTTGATGAATTCTGCCTCTCTCCGTATTTTCTGACCTTTGGGCGATGTTCGGGGGTTATTGATTTAAGTGCTTTGGACTGTGACACTTTCAAGCTGCAGACCAAAGGATGCAGAAGCATCTCAGTAGAAAGTCAGAACATCACTTTGTGTTCCCTGCTGATCAATTGGCAAAGTGGACATCAACACACTTCATGCTATGCAAGTCCTTGTTTTGCAACACAAGGATGTTGTTTGAAGCCTCTGCAGTTCTTTTCTAATGTCAATTATGAATGTAGAATATTGATCCGTGGGTATTTTACACCTCTGCACCAGGATTAAGTGAACTAATTAGTAATAAACACAAAAAAAATCCAATAAAAACTAAAATAATAATAATTTAAAAACAATAATAAATGACATTAAATCAGTTTAATTTACTACAAAACTACAATAAAATTAATCAAAATAAAAAATTGAAAAAAGGCACAACAAAATTGCTAAAATAACTGAAACTGTAATAACTAAATTGTTTAAAAACTAATTTAAAAATGACAAAAAAAAAATTAATTAACGAATAAATAAACGAATAAAAATAACAAATTGAAAATAAAATTTAAATATAAATGGAAAATATAATAAGTAAAACTTTTTCCAAATAATAATAATAAAACTATAGTGTCTATATTTAAGTAACTGATTAAAAAGGAAATAAAAAAGAAGATATTTATATCCTGCTGTAAGCGTTGGAGTGCATGTCAGCAGGCGTGTGCAAACCTCCCGTCCTTTTCTGGATTACGATCAGCTACTTTCATCTTTTTAAAAGCTAGTTTTGCTTTAAAAGCAGTAGCCCGTTATCGTAATGACTCCAGACCTGGTCAAATGTGATCCTCAGAGTACCCTCTGCAATTTTCCACACATAAAACTTTTCAGGCCTAACGGGATTTTTCCTCTAATGGCAGACACGAGGGACAGCAGTGCGGTTCGGCTCCATTTACAAAGCGCCGAGAGCCTTTTCACTGCGAGTCCTGACACACGGGCTGAGCGTTTTGAACACGGAGGGCATGTCGTCAGTCACGCACTTCGGTGAAGTTTTAATGAAGGTGTCGCTTTTGGTCTCCGAGTCCACGGGGCTGTAAGAGCCCGTGCTCCCGGCCTCTGTATTGATGATCCTGCCAAATAGGTATCTTTGAACCCAACGGTTCGACCCGTTTCGCCGCGTTCCTTTGTGTGATATTTCATTCATCTCTGTGTTGAGAGATAGAGAAAGGTGGGGATGATTGAAAAACGAGATGTGGATGACTTTGCTCAGTAACAAGGCCAGATCTGGTCGGAGCCGTCAGGGTCGAGTGGGTAGATGTTCTCAGCACATTCATAAAGCATAAGGCTGGGAGAGGAACTAAATGTACGCTACAATAACCAGAAACATGTCGCTGATGTACGACCCATTTTAAAGTGCGTCCTGTCAGCTTGTGTCATATGTTTTTCAGTATTATTAGCACTGCCAGAGCTGCTTTTAAACTGTTCCCACAAGCTGCACACGGTTTTAAGGAAGTTCAATTACAGTCAAGCCAGAAAAAAACACTTTAAACAGTCTTTACACTAAATATCACATATTGTCCATCGGCTTGTTTGAGAAAACCATCATCAAAAGTGGAAATGGACTTCAAATTATGCAAATTACACCATATTAACAATGCAAAAATTATTATTTGCTTTAAAAGAAACATCTAAAAAGAATGTAATTGCATTGTTTTTGTAATTATTCATTTGCTGTTTTACACAATTAGTTATTTTAGCGATTTCGTTGATTGTTTTTGTCACTTTTTGATTCATTTATTAGTTGTTGTTTTTTTTATTTTTATTTCAGTTGAAGTTATTTTATTACAAGTTAAACTGAAAACAGCTATTTTAAATGATAATAATATTTAACAATTTTATATGCAAGCTTGTTGAGCAAAAGAGATTTCATCGTTGCCATAAGACACTCATGGTTAACGGAGAAGCTGTAAATGGTGTTTTACAATTTCTGGTCCTTGTGAAGAAAATTGCATGCAACCTCCTCCGTATCTGAGAAACTGAGGGAAATGTAGTAATGCCGTTCTCTCCTGACGCATGTGGCAAATGCACTAATGTCACCAGAACTGCATTTATGCACGCTGTCTCTAATTAATGCCACACACTCAGTAAGCTCAGCAAGGGTCTGCGCTGGTGACGGTCAACCAGAGGTTGGCATGGTAACAGATCTCCTAACAGGCTGATAATGAAGTGCCCACTAGTTCTGCTGACCTCTGTGGCTCATATTCGATGCTGCCCACGGGTCAGAAAGGTCACCTTAGTGTGGACAAGGACCTTGAAGAATGTCAGACTGTGACCCGGAAAGCTTTCCTCCCCTTTTCCCCAAAGTCTTGTCTGAAATGTCTTTAGTCATGCAGATATTAGCAATTAAGGCAAAGAAAAAAATACTACTGTGAGCTGAAGCGGCACTTACTCGAAACGTGATTAGAACCTTTCTCTTGTTGTTTTGCAGGAAAACTGAACGATTTTAAATGGTGTCAGTGATTTGTGCGCAAAATAAAACCTTTGTGACACAAAAAAACTGTATTTGAGAACAAAAACCTACTTACTTGTTCACTAAATACCCAGTCCAGATGAACTAGCTGGTGCTTGTGCTGCAATAGTGCCATTTGTGTTCGAATCAAATTATTATGTTTGCACATTATTTACAAAAGTTATGTGAAAAACCTCTAATATTTCTTTAGCCTTGTTCCTACTAAATATAATAAAGAAGCTTTAATTTTCTCTAAAGCTGCTTTGCAACATTTTGCATTGTTAAGTGTGCGAGACAAATCAAATTGAATCTGTAAAATTAAGTGTAATTAGTTTTTTCTTAAAAGTGCATTATTTATTAGCAGCAAGCAAACTAGACTTTCACAAGCAGATTAGTCCTTTCTCCTTTTCCTATCGGTCGTTTTATGTCAGTTTACTTCACGATTCAGTCCTTGATTTTGCGTTTATGTGTGCTGAACACATTGAAAATTTATATATTATTTGCTGTCGTATTTGTTTTCTGTCATATAACAAGTGAAGTGTTGCATAAGGATAAACAAAATGAACAGCAAATGGATTGGAAAACAACGTTTATTGAACAAACTGAAGCAACTGTAATGAATGATTCGCAAACAAATTCTCAACCAGTTATGCTGAATAACTGCTTTATATTAAAACACATTTATTTTATCACGTACAAGTGAATATATAGTGTAAACTAAAGCATATATATATGTAGGACGGTGAGTACAGTGGAATCTTATTTCCCCTCGCATAAAACTTTTAATGACGATTTGCAGTCTTTATCGGTCCATTTGAATGTACGGTCCACCTTCTCCAAAGCGCCGCAGTGCTGAGATATCTGGTGTTCTGGAGCACTTCCTTCTTTCCAGTTGGTCCAGGGTCCCACAGAAATTCCATTGGACCAAATCCAGAATCCGAAAAGTCGACTCTGTCTGAGCCCAATCCACATCGGCTCAGAGATATTCTGTCTTCTCAGCTCTCGCTCTGTTTCTACCTGATCGTCCTGAGACTCGATACGCAGAAGCCCGGATGTGTTGGGATGATTGTTGCAGTAATCCAGAGCCTCCTCCCAGGACATTTCCTTCTTACTGACATGAATGAAGCTTTCTGGAAGATAAGAAATAAAAAAACATGCAACACTACTGAAAACTCCAAATTATAACAGCATGTCACGCTGAACAAGTAGCTATCTGAAATTCAAAGCAAGTGTTGTTTTACTGTAGCATAGAGCCTTGTAATTGCCGTTGTCAGTTTTCATCCACTGTGGAGACGTGTTAATCATGTAAACGTCAGACTGGGTGGATTGCAGGTAAACAGGGTTCCAGTTTCTGTAAGCAGATTGTCCTCCATCACTCCACTCCACACTGTCCTCCAGCAGGCCGATCCAGAAAGGATCCTCATAATTATCTAGTTTTTGCTTCACTTGTTCATCTTCCGTCTCGTTTCTGATACTGACTAAATCAGTGTGATTCTCTCTGCAGTACAGCTGAGCCTCGAACCAGGTCTTCTTTTCTCTGATAAACATGTACTTGTCTGATGCTCGCCCAACATTTGTATCAGTGCAAGAAAGTGCTATTGTTTTTGTTTTGGCTGAATTCCTTGTAAAATTATAGTTATAAGAAAATATTGTATTACCTTGTTCATAACACATGAATGGTTTGCTCTCATTGCATCGGCTACGGTTCCAATCTCCAGTATAATTCATAGTGGCACAGCATGTTTCTGCACAATTCAGTTCAAAATCTTGTTTATATGTGACATCATCACCGTTTGACCATTTCTTACTGCGGTTTCCTAAATGAGCTCCAATCCAGCCGCTAGGTGTAACACCTTTGAACAGTTCATACAAGTCCATATTGTCTTCTTGGTCATAAACTGTGACGAGGTCAGTGTAGTTTGTTCTGCATTCGTTTACAGCAGCTGTTCTATCAAACCTTCCCTGTACTATGTAGAACTCCCTCAGCCGTCCTTTAGCAGTTGAAGGAGGACAAGCTGAAGAGAAATATACAGTTTTTAGCACAAAACCCATTTGTGTTGTATGAGGACCATAATCAAACAAACTATCATCCAGACGATTAAATACTCACCACAGAAGAGGAGCAGCACATGAAGAAACATCATAGTGTTTAATGCGTTTAAACCAGCATCTGCTGTTAAACACCACCGACCACACAAAAAAGACTGAGAGTTTAAAAATAAATAAATAAATAAATAAATATAGTTCTCAATGCAGAAATTGCCTAATGTGTTTTAGTTGTAAATTACTCCAAAAGCACACCTATCAGGTATTTCTCTACGGATAGCTTATATATATATATATAAATATATACGTATGGACATAAACAGCCAAAATAAATTCACTTGCTTTCTATAATTACTGTGTACACACACACACACACACACACACACACATATATATATATATATATATTTTATTTTTATTTTTTTAGGCCTGTAGTATTTCTTTCCGATATTCTTGAATATGTAGAAATTCCCACAATACTGTATGTTTTACTTCATTACATGCACAGTTACACCAACATTTTGTTGTGTTATTACCACAGTGTATCTGGCTGTTTGTGTTGCTAATATAAAATATCTAATATTTTTTTCAACATTATTTCTTCCAATTTAATGCAGTAGTCCTTTTCCATACAGTGGAGCACTCTTCATCAGTAAAGATTATTTAACTTCTGTCATCCATTTCCCTTTGATAGAAATCGTAGCAATATAAATGTTATTTTAACCTCATATGATATGCATGACGGATATGTGTGGAATACATGGCAAATAAAGCAAAACCGCTTGAATTATTCTCTTTATACTGTTAACTCAAACTCTCCTGCTAAACAACCCCTTTCAATCATATTTTGTATAAAACATTATAGACCTATACATGCTGTATTAAAATTGTTAATGTGAAATATTAAAATAATTAAAGCTTTATAATGATTGTAATTCAGATTTTCATTAATAGACAAAGCATGCAATTCTTTTCCCAAAAAGAAAAAAAGTGCTTTGTTAGATCAGGGATAGCAAATACTGTATACCTCTGTCTTACCTGCGGAGAAGACTCTTTCATTCGATAATGTAGTGAAGGAAATGAAATACTTTTATATGGGAATTTATAGAGGGCAGGTGATAACAGGCAATGCTGCTTTTATGCTTCTTCCATAAACCAATAAATTCAAATCGGCTATTTTGAATTGAGTAAAAATGTGTCCATATTCAAATGCCCTGGACTCTACAAGGTCCTGTTCTGATCTGCCTCAAATAAGTTTATATTCGAGGACTTTATCTGGCAAGTTTCAGTTTAAATATTAATTTAAACATTACTAATAGATATAACAATCCTTACATACACTATACTGTAGATGATTGATTCAAATAGGAATTGCAAACATGTATTGTATAACATTCTGAAACATTTAAATATTTAAATAAAACATTATCTATTTAAAGATGCACTAGTTTGCGGAACAAAAAAAAAGCATTGGAAAAAGCAAGGTTCACATACACACACATCTTAAAAGCTGTTTTCTAATAAAAGAAAGAAATTGAAAAAAGTAAATAAATAAACAGACACAAATAGACAAATTGCAGTAAAAATGTTCTCAGCCAACAACATAATATACAAAGACAAACAGATCTCCAAATTAAATCATAATTAATAAATTGATAGCTTATTCTCTGTTTTAATAATTATTATGTATTACTTCTCTCTGTGATCTTCCACGCATCAGTGATTGCACATCTTCATATTATTAGGACATGAAATTATATGTGACCCTGAACCACAGAAAAGATTTATACATAATCTAAAAGCTAAATAAAGTTTTCCATCAATGGTTTGTTAGGATAGCGCAATAGTTGGCCAACTATTTGAAAATCTGGAATTTGAGGGTGCAAAAAAATATCGAAATATTGAGAACTTTGTCCAAATGAAGTTCTTAGCAATGCATAATCAAAAAAATGATCAGTATATTCATTATATTAAATATATTTACAGTAGAAACTGAATGAAATATTTTTCTATGGAACACATTTTTTTACTTAAAACATAGTTTTGCCATACAAGAAAAATCTGTAATTTTGACAATGTATTTTTGCCTATTGCTATAAATGTACCCCAGCGACTTCAAGGAATAGTTCACCCAAAAATGAAAATCTGTCATCGTTTACTCATTTACTGTACAAACCTGTATGAATTTCTCTCTTCTGCTGAACACAAAGGAAGATATTTTGAAGAAAGTTTGTAACCCGGCTGTTTTGGGTCACCATTGACTTCCATAGTAGGACAAAAATGGTGACCCAAAACAGCCTGGTTACAAACTTTCTT
>JAUMHQ010000051.1:1435012-1452100 GCA_032361165.1 Enteromius paludinosus
CAAATTACTATGGAAGTCAATGGTGACCCAAAACAGCCGGGTTACAAATACAAAAATATAAAATATCTTCCTTTGTGTTCGGTTTGGAACTACTTGAGGATAAGTAAATGATGACAGGATTTGTATTTTTATTCCTTTAGGACTTTTAGGTCTGTTTGCCTTTAGCTGTTAAAGACTGACTGACTGGTTAATGATTTATAAACTTTCTGAATTATCCATTCATGGAGTGCTGATGGGTAAACTGATTCATATTCTGTATTTTGAAGTGTTTGAGTATTGTTAGAGGCCACTTGTGTCAGTGTTTAGTTTCTTTGCTCTCTTTTGTGATTTAAAGTAAAGTCCATGAACAGGTCTGGATGAGGGCTCAGAGATGTGATGGATCACAGACGCTGGCCGAGTTTGTTCTCTACAAGACTGATGCTTCTGTATTTGCTCACACGGGAGACTTAGACTGGGTGTTATTTAATCACAGTGATCAAAGCACATCTTTTCTACAGCCTCAGCCCTATATAGGATTGTCAGTAGTGCACTGCTGAGTCTGCGGTATGTGATTTAGGGTCTCTGTCACACATGCTCAGCCTTTCTCCCCAGAGCTTTTTTTTTTTTAAATTAATATCTGATGAAAAATGTTGCAGCTTGGTGTATTTGCATCCTTTTTAAAGGGTTATTTCACCCAAAAATTCTGTCATTAATTACCCATCCTCACGTTGTTCGAAACCCATAAGACCTTCATCTATCTTCGGAGCATAACTCAAGAACAAAAAAATCTAAAGAAATGTCTGACCTTCTGTAAACAGCAATACAACTGAAAAGATCCCAGATCCAGGAAGATACCAAGGACATCACTAAAATTTGTGTATATATATGTATATATATATATATATATATATGCGTGTGTGTGTGTGTGTGTGTTGCATTTTTAACCCTTAAGTTAACAATGCACAGCAAGAGTTCATATAAAAATAAAAATAAATAGAATAATAATAAATAAAAATAAAACATTAATGAAAAAAATTGCAAAAGTTTTATAAATAGCAGATTAAGTGATGTTGCTTAGACTGTTTATTATTAGAGCGCTTGCAGATTATATGGATTTATTTATTTATTTTTAGATTTATTGCATTTTATTTTTTTACTTTCCTTTACTGATCTTTCGATTGTCTATACTAAAATACATTTTTCAATATTAATTCCAATTAATAATTAATCAATTAATTTCAATTTCAGTATTAATTTTTAATTTTAATGTACAATAATAAACTTTATTATTTTATAAAGGTGCTTCTTTTTGCTATTTTTCTATATTAAAATGCATTCTCCAATAATTTTAATGTAAAATAGTGTGACATCGTTTTCTAGCTGTTATTGAAGGAAATAGCCCATTTATGTTTTTATTAATTTCACAGATTACATATTCGTGATAATCAACTGTCTGCATGTCTCAGTTTACTTAGATTCATCAAATACAAATATTTGCAATAAAAGGACTCGATGTAATGTGTGTTCATGAACAACTTTTAATGTTAATTCTTAGTACGAGGCATGGAGGTTTACACAGCAGCAATAAGATTTAATGAATGAACCAATAAGATAAACATGAAAAAGCCAACAGTAGTATAGCATCACTAACTAGCTTCTAATGCTAAGAGCTTTATTATACAGCACATCACGATACCATTGTTTACTTTTAAGCTCTTTCTCCCAGGGAGGAGTATACGATGTATTACTTTACTTCACATAAACATCTACTTTCCAATCTGCAGTCTTTATCGGTCCATTTGAACGTACCGTTCACCGCCTCTAAAGCGCCGCAGAGCTGAGACGTTTGATGTTCTGGAGCTCTTCCTTCCTTCCAGTTGGTCCAGGGTCCCACAAAAGCGCCACTGGACCAAATCCAGAATCCGAAAAGTCGACTCTGTCTGAGCCCAATCCACATCGGCTCAGAGATATTCTGTCTTCTCAGCTCTCGCTCCGTTTCTATCTGATCGTCCCGAGACTCGATACGCAGAAGCCCGGATGTGGTGGGATGATTGTTGCAGTAATCCAGAGCTTTCTCCCAGGACATTTTACCCTCACTGACATGAATGAACCTTTCTGGAGAGAAGAAAAGAAATAAATAAAATGAGTTGCATGCTTAGATCCATTAAAACATAGGGTAGATGCTGAATTTGGGAGAGCTTAAAATACTGTCTCAACTTACTGTAGCAAAGAGGAGCACAGGTACTTTGGTTATTACTTGTGTTGCAAAGACGATGCTTGAGAATCGCAAGGCATGCATCTTGTTTGTAATCAGAATGTGCATCATCAGACCATACAGCCTGGTAATTGTACTGAAAGCCAATCCAGACAGGTTTTGTCCCATTCACCTTTTTCTTCACTTGTTCATTTTCCGTCTTGTTTCTGATGCTGACTAAACTACTTTGATTCTTTTTGCAATGCAGCTGAGCCTCGAACCAGGTTTTGTTTTCAGGGATTAAAGTGTAATCTGAACACATAAAGTACATTTCTGAAGTACAGTTGAGACATTCCCATGATCCACCAGTGGTCACCGCACCACAGCATTGTTCCCTAGTAAAAGTTCTGGTGAAGTAGATGAATGTGACAGGATCGCCGTTTGACCACGTACAGCCATTGGCTGCCATCCAGCTACAATCAGATGAATTTATTAACCTTTTAGCTTCTGTCATATTCTCTTCTTTATCATAGATTGCGAAGAGGTCAGTGTGGTTATGTTTACACGCATCCATCGCCGCCGTTATCTGCGTATGTGGTTCATGTAACCAGAATTTTCTTCTTAGTCGATCTGTACAGCTTGAAAAGGGAGAAACTGAGAGGAGACAATCAGGTTTTCATTCATAGCTTTCAAAAACATTCACACATGAGCAACATTGACTTTAACAATTCATTTGAATATACACTAGAAGAGTTCTCATCTAGGACTTCAGTGTCTTAATAAAACAAGAAAAACACTCATGCATTTTTAATAGGCATAAACATGGTGTGCACGGAACAAATAAGTTGATGATTTGTTATGCATTAGAATTAAATCGAATGAAATACTCACCCCAGAGAAGAAGCAGGGCAGGTAGAAGTACCATGGTAATCTTATTTTAGACCAGAATCCTATATTTGAATAAATGGTATCAATCGTATTCACGTGGTGTGATGATTCAGTCTAAAGAAGGAAGTTAAAATATAGAAACTGGGCTGATCAGTGGATTGGAGTGAATGCAAAAGAATAAAAAAATAGGTTTGGTGATTGTAAAATAAAGGCGTTCTAAATTTTATTATGATCCTGTTATAAATACAAAAGTTAAAAACACCTGTGAAAAATGCAACCGCACATTTACTGTACATAACCCTTAAATCTCAAACACTAAAAAATAGATATTTTCTTGAAACGACATAAAAGTCCTTGTCAGATCAACAAAATGACTTCAAATGTTGTCTGTACTTGTTGTATACTTATTGTGAAAATAAGGCTTTGTGTATTCCCAGCATGCATTGCAGTATAAATAATGTATGCGGTTACTGTTAAAGGGTTATTGTTTTGCTGTCGTCTGTTTTCCGTCGTTTAAACTTATTTGTTGTACTGTGATGTAAAAAGGTCATCTTTCCACCGTGCTTGATGTTAGCTCTTTTACAAGTAAAGACATACTTATTGGACTCACTTATACCTTAACATTTGTCACATATGAGCAAACATAAACAGAAAAATGACGAATTGCATCCATGGCATTATTGTTGTGACAAGAGTTGAACTAGAGTCAGCATCGCATGAACATACAAGTTTACATTTGATCAACAAAGTATCATATTCGCAGACTAAAAAAGCCATTGTTAAGAGAACAGTGTGTCAACAAAAACATGTTCAGATACTTTACTTAGACAAAACATGTCATTTCATCTTGATAAGTAATAAGGTTAATAAAACCGAGATAAAGTTCCTTCTTACCTGGTGAGCAGCTGATTTGGTTGTGTCCTGAACTGAAAGAAATAGCTGACTTATTCAAATCATGGTGTCATTGTAAGGCAGGGACAAACAGACAGTCTGATAAACACACCACAGCTTCACTGAGACGTCATTCCTGCCGACTGGCAATATGCACTTCATAATCAGTCATATTCTGCTGTATCACTGCATAAACAATATAACAGAAATAATCCTTTCAAATCACAAAACTGTTTTAATGTAGCTGATACTATACCTATGCTCTGTTTGTTGTTAAGAACCTACAGTTCATCAGTGAGGTACAACAGAATGTGCAGTAAATGCCACGCGTGCTATTTTTTAATACACAAATAATGTTTTTTGCCGCTGTTTATTTTAATATTGTTGCATGTGGACAGCTAACAGAGCTAGACCTTTCCTTCTGATACTCAGAGCCTGCTGTCTATTTTGGAAATATTTGCATAAACAAGCTGCATTAGTCAAATATTTATAACATCCATAATGTGTCCTTATTCACTCTATTCGTGATGCGTTACAGTCTGCACTCGCTATTTTACCCTGTTTAATGAGTGAAAAATAAAATAATTTGTATTGATGCTAATGTAGAAATCAACAGAATCATTTAAGAGCTATGCAGTAGAATATACTTGTCAGTCCTTACATAATAAACCAATTAAAATCATTATGAAGTTATGGTAAAAGCTGTGTTGTGATGGATATTTGTGCCATTATTTGCTGCAAATGCCTATAATATAGTGTACTACTTGTCACTCACTATGTAGTAAATATTAACAGAGTGAACAAGGGACTACAGGGTTCTTGTTCCAGAAAGCATTTGATTAAACGTCACTTCATAGTTTTTCCTTCATCTGTTTTGTCTGTCTAAAAACTAATTTTACATTGATGACATTAAAGCTGGTCCATATCCACTGTAACTAGAAATAATTTCGATTTTCAATGAAAACACATGGACTGCAACACGCAAAATATTCATTTTACCTTCAAAAGTCCAAGATAGTAACATTTATGCAGTCATGTAGGTTTAAAAAATGTTTTTGCAACTGACAATGTGGAAGTTCAAATTATCCTTGTTTCTAATTACAGTAGAGCTGAAGCACACAGTTGTTATGTGCTGCATATGATGCTTTATACATTTTCTAAAAAAATAAAAATAATATGCGTATTTATTTACCTGGTATATACCCGTGCATATACAGGCCTGTAAAAAAAAAAAACACTGTATACGCTGGTTAGGTCCTGTATGTTCTAGCATGCCTGCTTTGAGCTGGTTTAAGCTGGTTTAAGTGGTCAAGTGCTTAGGACCTGCAGCCATTCTTCAAAACATCCTTTACCAGCATATGCTGGGTTTTTTTTTTTAACAGGATCATTATAGAGTTTAAAGTTTGCCAACAAAGTCATTAATATGGCTTACGGTCACAAAAGCTGTGTTTCTGAGCTTCAACACAGTACTTTGTCACTTTCCCCTCATTGAGTCTCTGCCAGATCATTTTCCTTTGAAATTCATCAAGTTTGGAGTATGCTTCATTTGGCCAGGCCAGAGTTTGTCTCCCTGAAGAATAAATCCCAAAACACACATTCTGTTTTATAGAACCCAAAGTCATTAATCCATGAACACATGAGATAATAAGGCAATCAATTATGTGGAAAAAGCATGCTTTTGCAATTATGGGGAAACATTGGGAAATTTACACTCAAGTTGTGAATAAATATGTTACTTTACTTTGTGATCAAACCTTTTTTCATTTGGTGGGTAATATACTGTAACACAGGCAGCCCCTGTCAGATCTTCTTTAGATTGTAAACATCTACGTATAAGCAGACTGAAGTGTGTTGTTTCAAGTGCACTTGTCTGTTATCACAGAAACACAAGGAGAATGGACATTGAAGAAGTAGATGGAGAGATATCAGTCAACCCCTATGAGAAAGCCTTTGAGCTCTATTCTCTCGCCGCATCCCTAGATCAAGGATCTGGAGGAAATCTCAAGAAGTTTCATCCCAGGGAAATCTCAGGTGCTGCCTGCATGCCTTTGTTCAGGTGAGAACAACCTGTCATGTCATCAGACTGTTAGAGCAGCCGACACTAATGCAAGCCTTTGAGGTATGTTGTCTCTACTTGTGTTTCAGGGAGTTTCTGGGCGATTTTTTTTCTGGAGGTGCTCGGGCATATGTGAGATTTTTAGCTCAAGTGCAACCTCACAAAGATCCGTCGTTACCCACAAACCACCTAATCTCCATGCACTTTTATCTGTTTTACTAATTTAATTTCTCCAACATTTCAGCTAATCAGTCCAGACGCTTATCTAAAGATTTTCTCTGGAGCCTGATATTCTAACACACACACAACAAGCTTTTACATTCAGTCAGCATAAGATAATATGATGAAAGAAGTGATAGTATCTAATAAGAGAGTTCAGTTCGAAGCTAGGCTTATCTTTGTGCTCAGATCTTTGAATGGAACATTAAAAATGCAGTTCATACGGTCAGGTGACCTGTTTTCTTAATTATTTCAGGCATGAGATGCATCTCTCCACTGGCCATTCTGATGCACCTGGTGAATGTGAGGCTAATGTCCACAGCGGCCTAAAAACATGACTCAAAACTCTTTTTCTTTCAGAGTTACAGTTGTTGTTTCGCTAAGGAAGCAGCATTTGACCTCTGACCTGTGCTTAAAAGAGGACAGAGAATAAGAGGTTTGGATGCTCAGAAGGAACATTTTCTGTTTAGATTTACAGCATTTGAGCTCTTATACTCAAACTCTCACACAGACTGAAAAGCCCCCAGAGCTCACGACTCTAAAAGTTGATGTGACCTTCCCACCAGAGCCTAAATATCTGTGAGATGTCACCATTCTGACTTTGTTTTGAGATTGTTTACTGAAAGGCTTTCATTATATGCGTTGTATTAAAAAACAAAAACACCATCTTAACTATTTTAGCTCTGAGGACTGATGCCCTGTGTCCTACGCTGTTCTTTTGTAAAAGTAACATCCATATGATCTCCTGATCAGTAACAGATGTCACTGTGCGTTAAAGACATGAAAGTCAAATACATTGTCATGTGAATGTCAATGAGGCCTGAGCTTATGGAATCTTGGTTTTATGTCTTTTGTCTGATTCTTGCAAGAATAAATCCTAAACAAGCTCATATAAGACTCTAAATACCTAATAAAGAAATAAGCTACAGCTGTAAACACCAACAAAACCGACAATCAGCTCATTGCACGAGTCAGAAAACAGTGACTCTGATTCATCCCGAATAAGTTAATCAAACATCGTGAGTCTCAAAGCAGACAACAAGAAATTCAGTAAGGAGTTCCTGAGACTCTCTGAAGGCGTGGTAGTTACAGGGACTAACTAGTTGTTTGGTCAAGATCACATGAAACTGGTGAGAAGTTCAGTCACATGCAGCTGTGGGTGGTTGTTTTGTCAAATCCTCTTCTGATGAGAAAAATCTTGTTTCACTAGTCTTTAAAGAAAAAGACAAACTCCAGAAAAAGACACACACCAGTGCCAGCGGCTCAGTGGTCTAAACATTAGCTGTTGACAACACTGCTTCGAATCTGTTTCTTGCAGGGAAAAATATTTTGACTGGTTTCTGACTGAATAAAAAGGCCACAATTCCTAAAAAGCATGAGAGCAAGTGGCTCGGTGATGTGAATGTCTGCTCTTAATGTGGTATATCCAAGTTTAAGCCCTCTATTGGGGTAAAAAATAATTTTGTTTAACCAGACTGAAAGTAATATATAAAAAACTTCACAAAAAATTAAAAATAAAAAAACAATAGAATCAGAACAGCTGATGGCTCAGTAGTTTGCACATCAGTTCATGATGTTGGAGATCCTAATTCGAATCTCTTTAAGTGGAAAAGTTTAGTTCCTCTGGTTTCTGGATGAATAAGGCAAGACTCCAACTTAAAAACAACGCAAGCATTGAGTGCCAGTGGCTCAGTTCTAAGAATATATTGTCATGTTGACAATCCTGGTTCAGTTCTCACTTTTACAGTGGAAGAAATTGTTTAGTTCGACTGCTTTCTGACTGAATAAAAAACACAAAAATCCCTTCAGAAAGGGCAAGTGGTGTGAGCATCAACTCTTAACCGGGGAGGTCTGGGTTCAAATCCTCTACAGAGGTGAGAAAATGGTTTAGCTTCACTGGTCTTTGAATAAGCAAGATAAAACTTCAAAAAAAGCAAGGCGTTTTCCAAAGAGCTGATGGCTTAGTGGTCTGGACAGCAGTTCTTAGTGTGAGAGTTCCTAGTTCAAGGCTCTCTTAAAGTGGAGAAATTGTTTTGTTTAACTTAGTTTCTGAATGAAAGTCTCCAAAATAAAAGCTGTACAAAAGAGAATGAGCCAGTGGCTTAGACGTTTGTGTGGAGAAGCTCACTCTGGCAGTAAAAATTGTTGTGGTTTCTGACTGAATAAAGACGACAAAATTCCATGAACGAGAAGTAGTAGTAGTGGACTAGTGGCTTGAGCATCAGCACTTGCCATGGGAGACCCGAGTTTGAATCCCATGTAGACGGGAAAGAGTTTACTTTTACTAAGCATTCAGTGATTAAAAAGACAAATTTATAAAAAAAAGCAGAATGGTTGTGGAAGTGCCAGTAGCTCAGTGGTCTGAGTGCACCCTCCCTGAAAAGGAAGGGTCCTGGGTTCGAGCCCCAGTCTGGTCACTGAAGCATGGATGCGTGACAGTCGTCCAGTTGTGAGCTGTGACAAGCACCAAAGCGGATCAGAGCACAACCTGAGACGAGAGAAGGCTAGACCAAAAGGGGGAGTGAAGATCCAGAAGCTCCCCCTGGGGCTTCAGATGCAATCTCCAGCAGGGGTTATGGATCAGGATACTAAATTTTGATGTTCGACTTCTAAAAAAATTTTATCCAAAAACAGACTAAGTCAATTTTTTTTGAGTTGCATAACATATTAACCAGCCCATCTACTTCAGTCTCCCCCACCAGGATTTGCTCCAGGACTCCATCTCCAGCCCCATAGCTGTACCAACAGACACCTGCACACAGTGAAGGGTGTGTACAGCCTATTTGTAGGCCTGTAAATTAGATGTTTTCTCACACAGAGATGAACATCAGCTTGAGACTCTTTGATCCATGCTAGAACCACTGAAGGCTGAACGATTCAGACTACAACTGCATTACATGAAAGGCATTCAGATGTAAACCGTTCTGTTAAGGAGAGCTAAAACACAGTTTCCACTTGAAATTACAACCGACTCATAGCTTATTCAAAGGCAAATCTTCTGAATTTGTCAGATGCAGCACCCAAATCTCATATGAAAGATTAAACTGATTAAAAGTAACAGCAAATTTTCAGACAAGCGAGATGAGATCTGGAAATCAAACGGCACACAAATGTCACATTTATCCTTTTATTGTGCACACAGCTTATACACACACACACGCAAACAAACTGCATTCATCATTCTCTAATGGAAGCCTTTTTGAGTCAGGGTTGTCCAAACTCTAGTGTCCTGCACAGTTTAGCTCCAACCCTAAATCAAACACACCTGAAGGGGCTAATCAAGCTTTTACTAGGCACATGAAATACTTCCATGCAGGTGTGTTGAGGCAAGTTGGAGCATAACCCTGCAGGACTTGACTTCCAGGACCAGGTTTGGACAGCCCTGGTTGAAACATATGGCTCAAAGCATTTACACAAAGAATGGCTCCAAGCTGGAATAATCAGATGGGTCCAAGGGAAGGTGCACTACAACAGAAAAGTACACTTGCCACCTCCTCATGACCCCCAGCAGCTCTGAAAAAAAAAAAAAAAGCAAAGCAGAAGCTCAAGAACAGGTCATAATGTCTTGTAGGAAACCACAAGTCTCAGACAGAAAAGATGAATATTACACAAACTGATGTGGTGAACCAATCTGGTCTCAAATAATCAAACTTAAAATCACAAACTGAGTCTTAAAAAAATTCTGGAGTCATAGCCCAATGCAAAAACTATATTCAAATAATCCACACATATACATGATCTAAAGCAGTGCTTCCCAAACCTGACCTGGAGGCCACACTGCCCTGATATGTCTCTCCCAATCACACACCCACACCTCACTTCTTGTGTCTCTACTAACGAGTTGATGAGTGGAATCAGGTGTGTTAGATGAGGCAGACATGCAAAACATGCAGAGCCGGGGTCCCCAGGACTGGAATTGGGAACCACTGATCTAAAGAACTACTTCAAGCAATTAACATCTGTCAATTTACACAAGAACCATGAAGAGCCTGAAACACATGCTGAAATTAATCAGCTCCAGGTGACATGAGGTGCGATCAAAAGGATTATGGACATCCACCGGAGTTAGCATAAGCAAGCCTAAACTATTTTCTGTGAATGTGAGAGACCTAAAATTCATTAGCTGCTATAGGCAAACAAAAAAAAAAAATTAGTAAACAAAACAAGTTTTTTTTTATTACATGCATTGTCAACAGACGAACAATAAGATACGAAATTAATAAAAACAAGCTGAAAGGGACTCAGAAATAAAGTGTTTTTAATAAAATGTAAACTCTGTACTCACCAGTGTGACCAACTGCTTTCAATTGGAAGTAGCTAAATGTCACTAGATATCATCATAATGGCAAATTCACTAATCTATATAAAGATTAATATACAGATGAGAACTAAGAGAAGTTTTGTCCAAGTTTTGTAGTTGCTGTATTTATTTTTTTAAAAGGGTGGTGAATTCACTAATCTACAAAGCTAAGCTAAATTGGCATCACTGGCACTCACGTTCATGCAGCTCTTAGTTTGTTATGCTAGTCTGTGACACATGTCGGGCTATTAATCATATTCCAACCAATGGGATTACAGCTTGTGAGTTAGTCCTGCCCACTGCCGAAGGAACTACCTACCATTAAGCAAAAGTGACCTTTTACAAAATCCTCAGTCATATGCATGCAAAGAGAGAAAAACAACAACATATACTGTAATCTGCTGTTGAAAGAGATGCATATGTTTGTGAGTAACTTAAAGCTGGTGAATAAAACAAGCACTCTCACAACAGATCAATCATGTCTACTAAACTCACAAAACTCATTACCTTAAGAGGAACGTCGTTTAGAATTATCATCTTCTTACAGACACCAATCACTACAGAAAAACCACAAGCTACAGATAAACGTACACTGATGAGTTAAACTAATGAGCTTTCATGGAGATTCACAAACTAATTCCAATATCCCAAACTATTATATGTGATTGTACTGAAAGTAAATTCATGTATTTACACAGAGATCTAAGTTCTTGACAGAATGTCGTTGACTGCTTACCGTCTTGTTTTTGCCAAATAAACTTTTTTGGTTGACTGGTGAACTTTTCTAAAAGCTCTTGAGTATGTATGTTTTTGTGTGTGTGTGTAAATGCCACATTTCAGGATAAATGCCACTGCAGATGCGTCCTCTGTGTGTTTTTATTGTGCTTACAACAAAATATATCTGTGATGTCTTACCTATAGAGCATGCTTTATCAATAAACAAATCATTATTAAATTATGGCTATGAAATTTTGTTCCAGAATGCATTAGTTAACTACCGTTTCTCCCACCGGTGATCATATCAATGCACAATAAATCAAAAGCTGTTTAAAGTTTTCATTTACAGTAATAATATAGTTTAGATTTCCCAGTATGGTTGAGATAAATAATCTTGTATAATAAAATACTCCAAAAATATAGCCCCAAGTGTTGATCTTTAGGGTCCAAGCATAAATGCATATGTTAGAATGGCCAAGATTTGTATATGAAAATATTAAGAAATATATACAGAAAAATAATATTATCTTTTTTTACTGGATCACAATCCCGTAATATCTTTTTACATTTAATGCATAGTTAATCTATTTAACACATTTTAAACTATGCCATCTAAACAAATTGTTGTCTTGTGTACACATTAGTATTGTGACCTCCTCTCATTTCTTTTTCATTTCTATGGTATCAGCAATTCATGAAGGTTGGCATGTTAACTGGTTGGTTTGTGTACAATTCAAGGCAGCAATATGCAGGCTACTGCAATAAAAAGGCAACTTTTCATTTGAAATAGACAGCAAAAGTCATGTTATGCAACTTACTTGACAATGTTTTTATCATTTAGATAGTTTAAAATAAAGCTAAAATTGAATGATCTTTACGTTTTTGAAGAATACATTCCTTTTCAAAGGCTTATTAAACCACATGAAACTAGAATCAAATTATAATTTTTTGCATCTTGTTAAATACAAGTCATAATTTTGAACCATTTACAGTGATTTCAATTTACGAGCATTCATGTGTCATTCACATGAGCATTAACAGTTGATACCCAAGAAACTGCTGAAACAAACAAACAAGCTTACGCTATGTTATCTGATACCTTCGGTGAGTTTTGAACCATACACTAAGTACTAAGTACACACAGTACAAAAACAACAGGGTTCTGGCACCTTTGGCGCTTGGAACCTTAAAGATGTCATACAGTATGAAGTTGCTAAAAAAGAACATTATTTTGTGTATTTGGTGTAATGCTATGTGTTTATGTGGTGTAAAAAACACATACTGTACATTTTTGTTTCTCCTCTAAGCCCCGCCTCCTGAAACAGGTTGATTTGTACAAAGCTCATGTTCTAAAAAACGCGAGGTGTGCTCTGATTGGCCGGCTATCCAGAAGAACGTGGCAGAAATGACACCAAAACAATAAAACTCATCACAAACGGGGCATTTGTTGCATCCAGTGGAGACATAATTACTGATTATCATAACTTAAAGCTTTCTTATTACACGTCGCATTGCATCGCGCCTCATAAACATAACACTCATATCTGCATTCATGATTGGAGAAAGAACAAGCACTAACATTACCCTTCACTGCTTAAAACTCTTGTTTGATAGTAAGTAGCAGTAAGAAAACCTAACTTGTTTTGGTTTTTTTTGTGAGTCAGAAGCGCCAGACTATAGATTTGCTTCACTTTATAGTCTCTGTGCATAGTGAGCAATGACAGGCTACTCCTGTGAATACTACTTAACCACTGATTTCTAGTTATGTCCTCTTTTGGAAGCAAAAACTATAAAGTATTACTAAAGTATTTTTACTTTCACAACAAAAAAAGAGTGCATTCAGCAACCTGCAGCAAGTACACCTAGAATAATAGCTTTTAGGCTAACTTTTAGTTAGTCACTGACAAAAGTAAAAGAGAAAATAAAATTGGCCTTTAGTTGAATACCAGGAAAAATAAACTCATCTTAGCAGCATTTTAAGACAGAGTTTGCAGCATGCATTTCAAACAGATAAAAGATATAGTCTGCAATAGTTTGCTGAAGGCTTGGACAACAACTTGTGCTTCACTCTGATGGGTAAGGATGGAAAAAGGTTACCTTGAACAAAGAACAGCGCAGGGAAGACCTCCGGTAGCGAGCATTTCAAAGTTGGACAAGATGTTCTGTCTGCTGCTGCTGCTGTTTTTTTCCCTTGAAGTTCACTTACATCCCCCATATTGTCAAAGTAAGAGCAGAGACCAACTACAGCGGCAAGCTCTCACAGTAAAAACACTGCATAGCTGAAGAACAAGATAAAGTGATCTTATTGAACATTTCCTTAAATTACTACAAAAATAACATGGTCATTGAAAGTGAGTCACTGAGAACTATTATAACCTTGATTTTGATTAAATATTATTTACATCTAAATGGCAATCAACATGAAACAAACCCAAAATCGCAGCCCAGTAAAGTAAAATGTAATTGTGTCGTTACTCTGTGTGGAACCTGTATCAAGCATAAAAGATGTCTTATTTGAAACAATGGAGGATTAGTTAAAGCCATGGTTGTATGTTGCTTCATAAAAAAAAATTGCACGGATAATATGACTTTCAACACATTTTCTGCAGAGTTTAGTGAATGAACCATACTGTACTCCCGGTGCTGTTTCTGGAACATAGCACCTGTTGTGTAATGTGTTAATACAGGTACAAAAATAATATGTGCAACTCAGGCGTCACAGAAATGTACACAATACATCTTCATCTACTAGACCACTACACTTTACAGAACACTACTTTCACTTTATATTCTTGCAGCACTTTTGTTGTTTGTACTGTACCTGTAGTGGACAGCTGCCTCATATTCAGCTGTGGCGGATTCCAGATGGACCAGCTCTGCAGCCAGTTTAAAAAACGGTTTGAAAATGATGCAAGACTAGAGCAAGTCTAAATACAAAACACATGCAAACATAAATGCAATAAAAAGAACACCTGTTTGTTTCTGAGAAGTAAAAAAATCAGCAAGATGGCAACGTAGTAGTTCAATAAACATTCAAGTTTTGAGACAGGCGTCACAATCACGGACGTGATGTCATGCTGACTCTAGCGATGTGCACATTGTGGCTTCACTCAACAGTTGTGCCCTCCATAGATTAAAGTAACATCACCGATATTGTTTCTGGAAATAACGGCACTTTTGTCAGGTTAGTTGGAAAGTATTTTGAGTTTAATGACTTACAAATCGTGATCGTTTTTTTTTATATCATATTATTGACTAATTTGACTAATACAATGTGCACAACTCTCTATAGGCATACTCTCATTGCATACTTGGACAAAGTGAAATCGTTATATTACTCTATATTCGGGTATCTCAACTCTTACACTGGCCAACCCTGGGATTTTCTAATGATCTTTAAGACACTCCTTAACATGCTCAGGTTAATGACAGACAGTGACAAATACGTCTGGATTACTATATATGTCAACTATATAGAACAAACTGACTTCGCTATTCAAGTACCAAAGCTTGACTTTTTTTTTTCATTCAAGGAATTATATTACCGGGAAAATCCAGAGGCTACAAAAGCATCAAATAAAAAAGAAGAGAAGCAGGAACATGAGTAAGGAATTTGAATGTTGATGATCACACACAGTAACAACATAATCACTGTCAACACTCACCGTGATGATTGTACCTCTCCTTCTCCAGCAGTATCTTCTCTTTTAAATTTCCCCATGTGCTTTCAAGAACAAGCAGGAGTTTGTCCACATCAGGTCTCTGGCGGGAAGGGATTCAATGCAACAGATGCATCTCATTCACTCCTGTAGTGTCAAGTACTTCTGAATTTCCGGTCCCAGTGGAGCCAAATGTTAAACGGTGATCCGGATGAGCTGAGAAAGCAATTACAGAGAAGAGAAGAGACAATGCAGGCAAGTAACACAGGGAGAAACAGCAACACAAAAAAGATACTGATATAAGTGTGAGGATATAAGATCTATATATTGACATTTGCTAAAGAAAGCATTGTTTCCATAATTAGCTATATTTCTGTACTTCTCTTATCTTGCTCATTAGTGTTCTCAGATCTGCCTCGCTGTTTTCACCTGGTGGACAGACTGGTGTTAAAAAAAGCCCCCAAGAACATCCTAGGCACAAAAGACTGGAAAATGACTAAATCAATGGGACTCAATGTTTTAATTTGTTTTTTTTTTTTAAACATGCCATTCATTTTAGCCCTTTGGCCATGTGATATACGTTCACAATAATAAACACAAAATGATTCTTTTGAATGACTCATCTAAAAGTAAATAAGAAGTAAAACTTTTTAGAGAATCTGTCATACTGCCTGAGCTGCTATCACTGTCCCTGGTGTCTGTAGCAGTCTGTTCAATCTACAGTAATCCAAGTAACAAATTGAAATGGCCACTGTCCAAATCTGACCTGTGTCTCCAGTCCTTCCCCTGTCCTGTGTATGTGCTGACAGTAAGCTATTCCAGCAGCTCAAGTCAAACGTGAGTGAGAAAATCCCTCCCCCCCTGGGTTTTGCTAAGCAAACTTTCAATCTGCTGAGATGCTATCAGGCAAGCAGAAGTATGTAACTATAGCAATGACTGAAGTAGCTTTTTTTTTTACCATATTGCCTTTTAGGGCTATTATGCATATGCACAATAGACCTAAACAGCATTTTTCAAATTTTATAAAATTAATAGTTCTCTAAATTCAGACTGTAAAGGCCAGATTTACTCATTTACTAAAGACAGGTAGTAAAGAATCAGCGCTGAGAAGGGACAGTTATATTTGCACCTGATCTTTCTTGAATATGCCTTTGTAGGAGTTTCCCTTTCAGATGCAAAATTTAAGGGAGGAGAGTTTCACAATGAATCACGCATCCATATGCACTCAGCAAATTATTGGCATTTGCACCATAATTGAACTCCCCCAAAAAAGCATGTCTTAAAGGGGTCATCCGGTACCACATGCACTTTTACGAGCTGTTTGGACTGAATTGTGTGTTGGGAGTGTGTGCCCACAACCAGGTTTTCAACCAGGGTTCACAGGTTTTCAGAGCTTAACCCGCCTAATTCTTACTCAAATCTAGCCCAATCACTTTTTAGGGGGGATTCCCGGAAAAAATCTCGTTCCGGTGGGGAAAAATGCATGTTTTTTTTGGCGGGGGTTCTCCTGGTAAACGTCACATTCCAGGGGCTAAATGTCACATTATAGGGGTCATTAAAGTAGCCCGATTCTGCTGCTTTTGCAACACTGGTAGATAGAAAAATGGTGAGAGAGAGAGAAAGAAAAGCACAGAGAGGAACATATACAAACCACGGTAAACTCATTTGGCCTTCATTGCCCCCATCTGGTTTCCAGGGTTATTACAGCTACCCTTTCTGTCTTTTTTTTTTTAAATTTTTTTATGCCCAACGGAACAAGATTTCCCAATCAGCTCTTTCAACCAAAGGCTGACCTTATTTCTGCTCAGACAACCTCATCGTTCATTAGTGCTACTTGGCAGCTGCTATAATGAATATAGTGCCCCAGTGTCCTGTCAGGCACTAAACCATCAAATCAGACGAAATGATTCTAAGAGGAAAAGTTCTGCTTACAATTTAGCTGTTTCGTACCCTAACTGTACAGTGTGTGAGGTGTTTCCAAAGGACCTGATATCGCTTCTCATCTTGAGTGTATGCAATACTTGGACCGTTGTTTTTTTTTGTCATTGTTCTTAGTTTTCTCTTTAAAGCTTATTTTACAGATTTGTTTTTATGCTAAATATCTTTTTATTTAAAGGGATAGTTCACCCAAAAATGAAAATTAGATGTTTATTTACTTACCCCCAGGGCATCCAAGATGTAGGTG
>JAUMHQ010000051.1:1453554-1473971 GCA_032361165.1 Enteromius paludinosus
AGGAAACAAAGTCACCTACATCTTGGATGCCCTGGGGGTAAGCAAATAAACATCTAATTTTCATTTTTGGGTGAACTGTCCCTTTAAGGAAGTATTGTGACTTGTTTTTTTCTTGTGTGCTGCAAGGTCACATGGCATTTAACAGCAGGAATGTGTTTTTCAAGCAAGCTTTATTTATTTATTTAAATGAAGAAAGATCAAACATTTAACTGGTCACATCTAGGCTAGAGAGCACTGCTTCCTTAAAAAATTAAATCTATTTGTACCACATCCTAATTTGTCCTAATTGAACCATGTCCCATCAAATTTTAAATTAAAACGCCAAACAAAGTGAGTCGGCCATCTCTGCTGTCACCCTAAGGCTCTTTCATCTGAGTTTTCATGCCTTTAAATGTCAGGGAACTCCTTTTGAAAATTGAAAAAGTCCATTACCAGTGACATTTCAACATGCGTGTGCAACACGTTCAGAATAGATGAGACTAACTATATTCAAAAGCCATATTGCTTCTTTTTTGGGTCAGTATCATCTTAGGTGTAATTGAATGTTTTGTAATAGTGCTCTTTTTGTTTGTTTCCAACATTACTGGAACCTATAGGCCTGATGTTATATCTATAGCCACAAATCTGCTCTGTGTGTGGCACCAGGATGATTCACGAAAGGTTTAAAGTCCTCAGTGTTTTTATGTATTTTAATCGAATGTGTAAATGTCATTTAGGATTGGAAAGTGGCCATCTGCCCAGTGTGAATCTTTCAAATAAATTATTTTTTCTGGTCAATCTAGTTTTTTTGGGCAGAAATGTTACATTCTTAGTTGTCAAGGATATACACACACATAACGAAATAAAAATGTTATTAATTTTTTTTTTAGTTGGTTTGATGTTCAGTTTACTTTTGATAACAGAAATCATTTAATATTACCACTACTGGCCTTCTGTCTTTCTGCACACAAGGTTTCATTTTTGTAATGTGTTTCTTTATAGTCCTCATGCATTGAGACCAAGAATGGTGCGTCTATAATAAGTTGTCACCTCAGAAACTAGGATCTGAAATTTTTGTCAGTTTCAGGGTCTTGATCTACTCCATTAAAATAGCTGTCTGATTCAAAGGACTGACATCCAATTACTGAAAAAAAAATGCAGAATCTATATGTTTGCCTCAGATATGACAAGGGTACAATTTACGCGTTATAAAAGAGAAGCCAAATGGAGCCATTTATTCAATGCTACCTCTATTTCCTGTCATGCTGACATGTCTTTTTCATATACCCCAGTATCTGATCCTGAAGGTTATTACAAGAATTTTAAACACCTAACTTTGTGCATCGTTCAGCCTTGTTCAGTGGCAGACTCAGTCAAGATTCTCTCCAGGGACACTTGAGATGAGATACAAACACAAGTGACAAGCCTGAGCTTAGCAACTGTAGCACAGTGTTTGATGAATGGATAAAACAAGCACGTCTGAAATCACTCGCACAGGATCCTCCAAGGAATTTCACAGATTTGTTAATTCTAGTTTTGGTAAATTCTCCCACATCTTGGTTGTTTGCAGGAGAGTACAGTGTCTTATGAAGAAGGCACAAAGGTCACAGGTCAAATCTTTGTAATATGTTGTATGATTCATGCATCTCTAGTTCTCATTCATGTTCTGGATTTCCTTATTCCCCACAGTTAAACAACACAACAGCCTCAAATATCCAAAAGCACCGTTCAGGTTTTAACCTGACGCAGTGTGCTGTATCTGAGAGAGTTTGCACAAACACTCTTTCTATCATACGCTGTTTTGGGGGTCTCTTTGAAGCCTACCCTTGTGTGACCGTACTTCCACAAATTGATTTCCAGTGAATCCCACAGACGAGTCGCTGGCCTGTTCCCGCTTCACCTTCCTAACCCTTTTCAGTCAAGCTTTCACTCAAACTCTTTCAATTTCTTAACATGAAGACTAGTCAAACTTTGCATCTAATTATTACTTGTGTATGAAAATGTGATTTGGATATTGCCTAGAAACTACTTCAAACGCTTGCCATTGTTGTGGTCAAATCTAAAAGGGATAGAAAATGTCCTTGCGGCTTACCTGACAAAGTAATGGCTCCAATTCTCAGTAGCATGCATGTTTGCGCAAGCTTCTGCATGTAAATGCATGGATTTTCGTATATGAAAAATCAAGTTTAAAATAATTCGTTTAAAAGGAAAGCAGGCGATTAAAATAATCACCTAAAACAGGAAATCTGCTGAAATGAGGCGTATATTTTCGTGTGCCTGCGCATCTCCTCTCAACCAGATTGCAACGTGTTTTTGTCCAGCTAGGTGTGAATGTGCCAGAGACAGAAGCAGAATTTTAAAGCAGCACATTTGAGAAGCTTTCCCTCATTAGAGGATGCACCGCGTGGTGAAAAGAGACCTGTAGCAGCGCTACTGGTGTTCCTTTTGTTTATTCTTTTACCCGGCACTCTGACAGAGAGCTTGGCATGCCCTGTTTGTATGTGGAAGAAAGATTAGGTCCCTTTCTTGCCTTTTCCTCAGCGCCTGTGGTTACTTTCAGAATGTAGTGGAGAATTTAGAGCACAAACTGCATCTCCTCTTGAATATAAATTGCTATTCTCTAAATTTTTAAAGGAGGGTGAAAGAGATAAATAAATCTCATTTTCTGTCCCAGCAGAGTTCCCTCTGCTCAACTTTGTTTGTACTTTCCCCCCTGGCCTTTAACTTTGGCACAGAGGAAATTCATATAGAGCTCCGCTTGACTAAAAATGAGAACTGCCATTATTTACACATTCTTCCTCATTTGGTGTTGGTCTTATTCTTCTCTAGAACAGATTTTTTTTTTCTTAAAATATGTGTTCAGACAGGCTAGACAAGATTCTTAATAGTTTAAAAACTATATTTTATTCATGTATTTATTTAGCATTTCTTTGAGCTGAATTTTTATTGAGCTCTTCTTTAATTTTGTAATCTAAATCTAGTCTTTTTTTTTTGTTTCTCTGTTTTGTTTTTGTTTGTTTTTTTCAAAAATGTATACGAGAAACATCTGCAAACATTGTGCACTGACAAAGTTGATAGCTAAATGAAGCTCTGGAGAATTGATGCAATTTGTTTTGTTTTCCTTCGGCGAGAAACTACTGAGAATGCAATGGTGGAAGACAGGAAGTGAGTGAGAGAGGAAAAGGAGAAAGAAAGAGTTTTAATAATTTTAGTGTTTTAAAAGTAACAAAGGAGCTGTGTCAACAAGGCCCCATTAATTCTACATCTCTACATTCATAAATGCACCTATAATCTCCATTACTGCAGCCTGACTGCTCATGTCCCTCTCAACCTATAATAGCACTCTTTCCCTGGAGAGTCACTGGATTGCCACTTAAGGCTGTTTCTATACGCAGAGTTTTATCAATTTTCTGACATGCTTTAGCAAAGGGTGAAACAGGCCGTTATGCGAAAATAGGAAGCCTTCTGTATGATTGATTAGAAAAAAGAGGTATCAGAAGTGTTTGAGAGGTCCTAAAAAAGTCAATAATTAATTTTTGTGTTGTAATGACTTCTAATTTATATATTTTAATTAACTAAAAATGAGATGTCCGAAACAATTCCGAAAATGACCTGTTATAGTCACTTGTATGCACAAATGCTGGCTGAATGTTAAAACTTTTTGTAGTGAGCCAAACAGCTCAATGAACCAGAATTATGAAGACATTTTAAAACGTATCAGCTTAAATGTAATTTTAGTTTTATACCAAGCTATTTGATAAACATCCAGCCCCAGATAATACTTACTGAATGCCATAAACATGGTAGTTTCATGAATAAATAAATAAAATGATTTGTGTATGCTATTCAGTGAGGTGTGGGAGTGTCTAATATATAACAGGAGTGTGTGTTTGTGGGTGGGTGCATGTATTATTCAGTAACTGCTCTAGCATACATTATACTGTAACTGAGCCTGGCATACTGCGGTTTTGATTGGCTGTTTTCGTTCCTCTGAGAATGATGTCTGGTTCAGATAAAAGCCCAGTCAGTTTTTTTTTTCTTCTGCTTTGGAAGGTTGCTGCTAGGTCAAGCCCGATTAGTAGTCCTCAAGCACAGCTCCATGAGAAGTGTTAAAAGCAGCGTTTATGCCAGAGTGAGTAGTATTTTTCTCCTCCATAGCTGTCAAGGCTGGACTTTTAATTGATCCAGTGATGATTTTTCTCGCCCACTTCCTGAAGACAGGATTTATACTTCAGCTAAAAAAGTATACCCTTCACTACGCATACCTCTGACTCCACTCCAGTTCTCATATTATCCAACCATTAGTCATGATGTAAATTAAACTTCCATCATCTTTATAAACCCCAGTCACTCCAGAGGCTTAAGGAACATCTCTGACCAATAGTTCTTATACAACTTAATGATAGAAAGCCATCGTCTGTTCTCACAACACAGTTTAGGTTCTTAATGCACAGTTTGTAATATAGTTTGTTTTATCAAAGATAGTGTAAGAAACGCTCATTTTCTCCTGTCAAAAACAGCTGTTTAGAAATCCCTCTGTTCTGTGTACTTCGCCTTTAAATCTTCACGAGCTCCGCTGACTCCGCCCCTCTTTTCCAAAGCGTTCTCAGAGGATCTATTTTAGCCTTATTTATAGTGAAACTGGCTAATTAGCACATTATTAGGAAAGGCGATTTACAAAGATACATTAAAAGACATTATACTCACTGCTTCTGTCGGTGAGGCTGGATCATGAATGATTCGCGCGAACATAAACGCATTTCGGTTGATCAAGGGCGCGTTTCCCTTCAGAACCAAACATAACGTTAATCCTCCGCGTCTTCAGTCTCTCAGATGTCGGGAGTAAATCACTACTGCTATGTTCATTAATACATTCAACAACAAAACACCTCAATCTCTTAGGAGTCCTGCTTGTCTCTGCGTCTCGGTCTGATGACGTCTCACTCAGGGCGGGTCTGAGGTAAGACACCAGTTCAGTCTGTTTGATTTGTACATTTTTTGATTTTCAATAGTAAAAAAAAAAAAAAAAAAAAATTCGTTAGATTTACATAATTCAAAAAAAAAAAAAAAAAGACACCAGTTCAGTCTGTGTGACACGCTGCTGTCAATCAAAGATTGTGGGAGTGGCCTCTGTCGTTGTGACGCCACACCCACATGCATTTGAGAATGGCTTGATTTCAGAATGGGCAACTTATTTTTATTATATTAAAAGGAAACTACGAGTGGATCTTTATCATTGTGGGGTGGTTGGGTGCACAGACTCCTAAAACAGCTTCTAAAAGTGCATGTAGCACCGGATGACCCCTTTAAAATAACTGCTACAAATTAGTTGGAACATTGCATTGTGCATGTGGCGAGTTTTGCACGGGCAAGCATTTTTCTCCTTATTTTTATTAATTCATTTTTATCTTTTATTTTTTTCAATTTTGAAGGCATGACTCAGTTTGCTAAATCCTTGACAAGAAGTGCTGGGTGGGAAAAAATGTGAAATGTACTTGACAAAATTACTCTACGCATGACAGTATATATGTGGTTTGTGTTGAGTAGGCACATAGCATCACTGTAAATGTATTTTTTTATACAAATGCAACAGACGGAAGCAAGATGCGGAGGGGGTGCTAGCTTAATGATTCAGAGGCTGTGGTCAGGGTATTTTTGTCTGGCACTTTGCCATTCTGTTCAGACCCTCCGGACTGCCTCGAGGGCTTTAAAAACTGTCCCTGCCTGCCCTGAGTGCTTACTCCGTCTTTCTGTCGTGACACAGACCAACTGGCTGCCCCCCACTTGGTGCTTTTCCTCAGGCACTACCAAAATGCATCATCCCCACGCAATTTGCGTCTTTACAACACACACCGTTCTCTTCAACATGCATTTAGCATTCCTTACATGTTTTCTTGGCCATTACAGTATATGTCATCCGTCCAACCATGTGTTTCATTTTGGCAAGAAACACGGAAACCCCAAAGTCTTCAGGAAGCCGCAGTAATGTCTAACATTTACAAATAACCCCACTCTTCGGCAGGGAAGCCGTTGTGTGAAAAGCATTTGTAATAGAGCTACATTAAAGTTCTCAAAAAAGCAAAACGCTGCTCCTCTCTGGTACTGATAAATAATGGATCCTGTAGGCACAAATCTGTCAGGGTTTCCACTCTTAAGGCACAGGGTTTGGGATGGACAGGCGTGTGTAAAGTAATTGTAATATATATGGACTGAAACCACACAGATCTGAACCCAGCAGAAAAGCAATATGAGTTCATGGTTGTGCCGAAGAAATGAAGAGCCCCTTGAATATTTAGTGTGTATTATAATTCAGTGATGACAGACTCATTTTCAATTACATAAACTGGTCAGGCTGAGTTATCCTTTCTTATTGTTGTTGTAAGCTGTAATGGCTCTTGTTGTGCTTCTCCTAATAGGCTCATGAAGTAAACTAACGTATTTCCTTCAGTGCTGTACAGCTTGTATAAATCATTGTTATTATCCTTGGCCGAAAGCCCTAAGAAGCCACGCTGTAGCTCAGCTGAGTGGTAAATTCATCTGCATAAAAGCTCATCAGCCCTCAATTTTTCGACCGATGTTTACTCAATGGATCCTTCGTTGTTATCCGTAATAGTCCATAATGAGGACAACGCACAGGTTTGAAGAAGATGTTTCATCATTCATGACAGGACTTTAACTGCTTCCAAAATCTCAACTAGAAATAACAAGCTTTCTGGGATTTAGATCTATATTCTAAGCCAAGTGCTGAAATCGGTGGAGTTTGCACTTGCCTGCTTTGCGAAGAAAGAGAAGATAATTAGAATATTTGAGGAAGAAATACATGGAGCATTTCTGTTTTAAAATGAGCTTTTAAACTGAAACATTTGTCAGGCTTAATGAGGCATCGCTAAAGGTGAAGTTTGTAATTTTCCCAGTGCTAGTATCTCCACATGCAATTACAAAAGAAATGACTATTTTCAAACAGGTATTTGTCCGCGATCAGACAAACTGATAATCAGAGTGGTTTAAATGTTGTTCTTTTATGAAAACTTTGCAAACTCAGACTTTTCACTTCCTTACATGTAGTTGAAGGTCGATGGATGCATTGTTCTTGTGTTGACGAATATCAACCAGAAGACTAAAGTCAAATACCAAGGCAGTCCTGCTCTGCGCTTGCTAAACTAGGCCCACACCACATCTTATGACAGGATTTGTGGAGCCATATGAGAGCATTTCAACGTTTGTCTTATGCTTACGTATTGACTCTGCAATCTTTTGAGGTTGAAGGCTTATTTGAAAGTGCAAACTGGAGGGGGTGACAATCAATAACGCAATTTTCAGTAAGAAGCGGAAAGCAAGAAATCTGTGCCTCCTTGCAAAAAACGTGCACGAATCTGCAACAGGACAAAGAAAGCGTTCCTGCATTAAAGGGAAGCCTGTCGCATTTACACATCCACTCTCCTAATTACTCCTCCAGCACTTATAAACTATTAAATGGAGATCCCCAAATACATTTGGACACTCTGGACACATTCATGTAAGAGATTCATGGCAAAAAAAAAAAAAAAAATTTACTTAACGCTTTTCTGATTTCAGTTAGAAGCAGCTGAGTGAAAATTAATGGCTAAAAAAGTAGGAGAAAAATGAAGTGCTGAAAACCGGAGTCCCAGGCTTCTCCCTGCTGTGTGCACACACACACACACCCTTGTAAAGGGCTCCCGTTGCCATGGCAATGTTCAGAACCGGTAAAGATTCTGTTTCTCCAGAGCTCTTCCCCAGAGTCCGGCTGATTCCGTCAAACTTGTAGTCCAAGTGTCGACCAATTCATTGTGCTTTGTTGTTTCTCGCTTGGCTTGTGTTCGTGTTAGATGCTCATCGGCATGCAAATGCATCGCAGGCGTTTCTTTTTGGGCAGTGCTTAATAGGCAGTGAGAAATTATAACGTGCAACTTTGCTTTTGCATGACTTTGTAATATCATTTGAAAGAATTGTACATTTGGAGTCAAAATGTTATTTAGATGCGCCTGCAAGGCTATCATGGAGCAGAATGATTTGTGTATTCTGTTTGTACAGTAAACTTGAAGTGAACTTCTCTGACAGACTGGCTCGATGCCGTCATGTTCTTGTCTCAAACACTGCGCTGGTGAAAAGGTTACGCTTATTGTCATTTTCTGAGTGACTCATACCTGTACATTTCTTTAGGGACTCTCCTAACTGTCTCTTTCTCAGTTCTCGTTCTCTTTGCTCCCTGGTGTTGGAATCTGGGCCTGTGGTTCGCTGTCTAGCAGGGTGACATTTAATAGATGTCTCTCATCAGAATGTTAAAGGAGCCCTGCAGCCTCGCCATGCCTGACAGATCCGGTGTGTGTGCGTGTGTAAGATTGAGAAAGTGAATACGTTAGAGATGTGGCGGACCTTCATTTAGCTTGACACGTTTTCCTGATTTCCAAAAAGCCCTAAATGGGGAAATTAGTCTAGACCGGGATAAGTATAAAAACTGTCATGTACTTGTATAAACAGAGCAGTGTTTATTGACATTGAAGATGATACAATGTAATCACATAGTTGTACAGTAATTGGTCAAGAACAAACACGACTGAGATATTTCAGTTGATAATCAAGCATAAAATCCTATGACCTCGATAGAAGAGAACATTGGGGCTTTGATTTCTTGTCATCTAAATATTTCCATCATTATTGTTTAAGCTTTTATTGGGACAACTGGTTTTATGTAAGCTCTCTGTTCAGTCTGTGTTAGCCAATTTAAAGTACTACCACTGCTGACTGGATTTTTTTTTTCTAGGTAAGAAGGGGTGTGCAATATAGTCTATGATAATATCCTAATTGTTGTTTAAACTCTGTGATTTGACATTGAGTATATTGCAAAACCAAACATCACACAATCAGCCGTTTGAGTCATCCATTTAACAGGTTAATTCGATGATTCACTCGTGCAGTGATTTGCTGCCACCACTGGTGATTTTAGGTTTATATTTAAATTAAGATTTCTCATTTTTCCCCCAAATTCTGTGTGAAAGCTGTCCACGGCAGTCCTAAACCTGCAAGATACCAGAACAAGAACACTTTCAGAAAATACCATCTAATAATGCTTCTCGACAACTCTTGTCTATAATGGTCAGTTGACTAGCACCCGATCAATGTTTGCAAAGCAACTCCAGCACTCCAGCATTTCCCCATACACCTGGTATCGTTTTATTTACAAATATCATATTAATTCACTGTATTTATATTATATTAATTCATTGTGTAATTCAGTCATCATAAGCTACATTTGATGTAATGATTAGGAATGCGCTGATGCTTATACAGTGGGGCAAAAAATATTTAGTCAGCCACCAATTGTACAAGTTCTCCCACTTAAAAAGATGAAAGGTGTGTCATTTTAATCATAGGTATACCTCAACTATGAGAGACAACATGAGAATTGTAGGATTTTTTAAAGAATTTATTTGCAAATTATGGTGGAAAATAAGTATTTGTTCAATAACAAAATTTCATCTCAATACTTTGTTATATACCCAATGACAGAGGTCAGGTTTTCTGTAAGTCTTCACAAGGTGTTCACACTCTGTTGTTGGTGTTGTGTCCCATTCCTCCAGATCTCCTCTAGAGCAGTAATGTTTTGGGCAACACAGACTTTCAACTCCCTCCAAAGATATGAAGTTGAGATCTGGCTAGGCCACTCCAGGACCTTGAAATGCGTCTTACGAAGCCATTCGTTCGTTGCCCGGGCGGTGTGTTTGGGATCATTGTCATGCTGAAGATTCATCTTCAATGCCCTTGCTGATGGAGGGAGGTTTTCACTCAAAATCTCTCGAAACATGGCCCCATTCATTATTTCGTTTACATGGATCAGTCGTCCTGGTCCGTTTGCAGAAAAACAGCCCCAAGGCATGATGTTTCCACCCCCATGCTTCACAGTAGGTATGGTGTTCTTTGGATGCAATTCTTTCTCCTCCAAACACGACAAGTTGAGTTTTTACCAAAAAGTTATATTTTGGTTTCATCTGAACATATGACATTCTCCCAGTCCTCCTCTGGATCATCCAGATGCTCTCTAGCAACCTTCAGATGGGTCTGGACATGTTCTGGCTGAAGCAGGGGGACACATCTGGCACTGCAGGATTTGAGTCCCTGGCGGCGCAGTGTGTTACTGATGGTAGTCTTTGTTACTTTGGTCTCAGCTCTCTGCAGGTCATTCACTAGCTCCCCTGTGTGCTTCTAGGATTCTTGCTCACAGTTCTTGTGATCATTTTAACCCCACGGGGTGAAATCTTGTGTGGAGCCGAAGTTCTAGGGAGATTATCAGTGTTTTGTATGTGTTTCTATTGTCTAATAATTGCTCCCACAGTTGATTTCTTCACACCAAGCTGCTTACCTATTGCAGATTCAGTCTTTCCAGCCTGGTGCAGGTCTACAGTTTAGTTTCTGGTGTCCTTTGACAGCTCTTGTGGTCTTGGCCATAGTGGAGTTTGGAGTGTGACTGTTTGAGGTTGTGTACAGGTGTCTTTTATTCCGAAAACAAGTTCCAACAGATGCCATTAATACAGGTAACGAGTGGAGGACAGAGGAGCCTCGTAAAGAAGTCACAGGTCTGGGAGAGCCAGAAATCTTGCTTGTTTGTAGGTGACCAAATACTTATTTTACAGAGGAATTTACCAATTCATTCATTAAAAACCCTACAATGTGATTTTCTTTTTCTCGTTTTGTGTCTCATAGTTGAGGTACTGTTTACCTATGATGCAAATTACACGCCTCTCTCATCTTTTTAAGTGGGAGAACTTGCACAATTGATGGCTGGCTAAATACTTTTTTGCCCCACTGTATATGCGAGTATATTTGTTTGAAGACAAACAGTCTATAGAAACTGACTCTGGGAATCTGGGAGAATTACATGCATTGCCCTGGCCATGTACCAGCGACATTTCGCCTAACATTTGCTTGTACCGGTAGAAAAGCTTGTTCGGGGTGTTGAGTTGTCCCACAAGTCAAGATGAAGGTGAAATCTATTAATCCAACTTGGCTGCTGAGTTAGTCTTCTACTCTGCTGGGACAAAACCTGATGAGTCAGTCCTAGTCTTCCTTTACGAACCTGCTTATTCTATGGCATACTTATTTGTTCTGTGATAAATCCACTGTGTGCTGTGTTTATAGTCATTTGTCAGCTTTGACCTGCCATGGGTATGAATATTGATTGTGCTGAGTCTATGAGCATTTAATTATTTGGTTTTTGATTGACAAGGTCTTCTCTTTAAATCTGAGCAATATGTTTAGAATATTTTTTAGGGTCTGGTAACTCTGTTAAAACTAACATTTCTGCAGCTGACAGCTGACAAGTACGGTATATAATTCCGACATATATTCATACAATTAATAGCAAACTTATATATTTGTGTATGACAAACAGCATCAGTATTAGATATGCGAATGATGAATAATCATATGTGATCATAGGAGGTTTGTGAAACAGGACGGATGTGGACTTTTCTCTAATACTATTGTTGAGTTGTAGATATTGATTAAATGTGTTGTTTATTCATTCTGGCAGAAAATACATCGAGTTGCTGCACTTTGTAGCAACGGGAACTGAACTTTGCAACTTCCGTATGCAAAGTACTTTTGAAATGGATTTGGATGCTCTGTGCATCGCATCTTACAGCAGATATGGATAAATATGTATTTTTGTCAACTCAAAAATAATGCAAAGTTCATAATGCTGAACTAACAAACGGCTCTATTTAACTTGCATTGCTCAAAAATATAGAGTTGTTTTTTAATAAATTGAAAGCTCTTCGACTGCTTAAACATCTAAAGGGACTGACCTGCAAGATGCTAATGAGATACAACTTGAAGGTTATGGTGCTGCTGTGTTATGACTATTCGAATATGCTTTAAGTCCGACCCATTTTAATTGTTCACAATTTACATGATTACTCTGAACCCACTGATTATGTATTTCAGACTGTGAACCACAATTTGCACTAAATACGATAATTAACATAATTGTAGGGGAATAATTGGGCATATTCTTAATGCTTGCTTGCCATAATGTTATCATAATAATATCCCTTCTGCTTCAGTGGTTCTTTTTTAGAAAAGGTATTCTTGTTTTTGTCTCTTGGTTGCGGAATGAGAAAGAAATCTTTAGCTAATATTCTTTAAAGATTACATCATTGGACCATTGCTGAAGAAGATTTAGGTGAGTGGAAAACAGACACAGACTCTGTTAAGTTTAGCTTGTGTAAAAGAGTAGTTCAACCAGGAATAAAAAGTCCCATTCATTCAGATTTTTCCCTCTCCTTTCAAACAAAGAAAGGCAAAATGGATATCTACTTGCACCCCAATATACCAACTTTTCCAAAGTCACACAATATTTTTTAGTGAGGATTCGATAGAGTTTTAAGTTTCAATTTACAAAGTTTGAGCAACTTGGTCAGTAGATGACATAATTTGGGTGAACTTTCCTTCAAAATTATGACCTTCTACAACTATTAGCAATGAACTGTTCTTTTCCCCGCTTAGTTTCAGAGCTCTTAAAATAAAGGTTCTGAGATATGTAGACATTTAATCACTTCCACAGAGCAGAGGGCACAGAGTCTTTGTAAGTTTGAACATTGACTGACTTTCTTTTTTTTTAACGAAACCTTACCTACAGCTCAATAGTTCCTGATTAGTCTAGTGCAGCTGTTCTCAATCCTGGTCCTCACGCTTTTTTGCGCTGTACATAAGTGAATATGATTTAAATTACGTCTTGCACACTGAAATGCACTTTAAAAGGAACGTATAAGTTGCTTCAAACTGGAATCTTGGTGGAATATCCGGTTATGTCCACTTTGCAGGGCACATACAGTACGTTTGAATACAGTCTGAAGCAACATGAGAAACATACGAAGTGTGCAGAGCGGTGGGGCTCGAGGACCGGGATTTAGAATCGCTGGTGTAGTGCATTAATACCATAGCACCATAGCCATATGTTTAGGTTGTTAAGTAGTGTTTATACCATTACTCATGTACGTAAAGCTGTATGGAGGAACTTAAAAGGAGCCCCTTCATCAATACTTTACACAGCAGCCTCTCTCTTCTAACCTGAGAAATCAAGGAACACAGACAAACCCCATAAATAATGTTTATGAACAAATTCATACTTCTTACAACTAATTAGGCACTTCAAACCATGCATTTGCATGTTTATATATTAATATGGAAATAGGCCAGCCACATCACTCACTAAGCAAATGTCATGTTGTCTTGTTTTCATCTATTTCGTTAGTGGCTTTCTTTCACTTGAATGGCTAGGCAACTCAGTGCATGCTCAAGTTCTTCTCCAGGCTCGAGAAATTTAATTGGAATATGTGGGTGGAAGCTTTCAGACCACCAGAGGTTGAAAACCTTGCTCTATTGTGAAATTAAGTCACGTTGCACATTCCCTAATATTGGACAATAACACTGGACGTAATTACATTGTGACAAAATGTAAATGAAAGTGTTTGATCTAATTCCACTGAATCCATGAGACTTCCACCAAAAGGCAGTTACACAAAATAAAATTGATGTGCAAGCATTATTGTGCAATTTAAATGCGTGCCTGTGCTTTCTGGGGTCGTTCTGCTGTTGATTGTGAATTGGTTTTTAAAATACAAATTCTCGAGATCTCAATCAGGCACAGAAAATGAATTTGACAAGCCACGTTTAACAAAGATTTTGTAAATCTGTTTCAGAAAGGGCAAAGTTGCCATTTGCAGAGAGCTGTGCTTCCCAAACCTGTGCTAGAGGTATACCCACCACAGGACAGTTTTGATGTCTACTGTCCTTTATTGGACACTTCCAATTCAGACGTTGCTGTCTCTGCTACTGAGCTGATTACTTGATCATTAGGCTCTATAGTCCATATATAGTCCATACCTTATACAAAACTAACACATTAAAGGCACAGTTGAAGGAAGTTCTGTTGCCTTTAAGCCAGATGTGTTACATTAGATATTTCATACTTGCTGTGCAGTTTGTCCATGCATTGCGGTAGAATGAAGGGCAGAGAGTCTGGTGATAGTGTCCATGCCTCAGTTAACATGCCGCTGCGGTGGGAGGGACCGGGGGCTTTGGGAGGCTCGGGATTTGGGGGCCAGTTTGACTGACAGCACTGAGCTCGATGTTTGTCCACTGGTAAAAGTGGAGCGTCTCTCAGGAGCAGGCCGTAACTCAGCGTGTAAACACTCTCAGTGCCTCTGCTCGAGCTGTCTGCTCGTAATGGAAACTCTGTCTCGGAGCTGACCAGCTGTGCTTCTTATTTTTCAGAGAGCTGGGATTTTGTTGCAGTGGCAAGCCATGAATATTAGTGTTTAATGTGGTTAATTGAATGGAGTGAGCTTTGACGCTTCATTTTTTACACGTGGGACTTTAGTGGTGCTTGCTAAGACAGGTTTCACTAGTATTATTGGCCATTAATGTTGGAGCTTTTAACAAGCTTTAAGTCTTAAACTTGGATGCATTCAACCCATAATTTGTGCTGCCGACTGTGAGCACATTTGCACATGAAAACATACTGGGAATATGAGTAAGGGTTGTCACGATATCAGATTTTTCATTAAATGATTATCATGACTTCACAGTGATATATAATAATATCTATAGAAATCTTAAATAAAAATCTGTCAAAATATTATTTATTTCTTCGTATTCTTTTTTTATCCAATAAATCACACTGGATACAAAAAAGTGTCAAAGCAAGACAATTTTGTCAATTCTGAAACGTTTACTACTGTATATTATTAATCACAATATTGTATTGTAAATAAGATTCAAGTAACTCTACTGTAATTGATATGCCTATTAAGTAAGGAATAATTCACAACGGGCACCTCAGGTGTGCATTATTTTTCTAATAATTCAACAGCCATGAGACAATTATTCTGCTTATACTATGGTTACCACACCATCAGACAGTGTTGGGCAAGCTACTTAGAAAATGTAGTGAGTTAAGCTATCAGTTACTCTACATTGAATTAAGCTTAACTACACTAAAGCTACTACCCCGAGAAATGTAGCAAGCTAAGCTAATGCATATGTGTAACTCAGTGAAGCTTAAACCACAGGACAAACCACATTAGTAGAATTATAAACTATTCCAAAAAGGACCAACATGGCAAAAATCAGACCGTTGACTCAGTCAGCGTCATTAACTTCTCGAGGTATGGTCACGGCGACTCCCCCCTCGGGATTAATTCCTCTCCGTCCTTCTTTCCAAAAAATGTTCGCCCAAGCATGTCACGCATCCGGTGCAAAAGGTGGTGCTAACACCAAAAAGCTCATTGCCAACCCCAGTAAGACATCACTGACATTAATGCCACTGCATTGGCCCATGTATGGTGGTGGCGTCATATACTGATCTAGGATCAGTGATCCGTAGCATTTGCATTTCCGATGCTTAATGCTTGGGAAAATGTAACGTTAGCTTGTGTGGACGCTACCGCGCTACTTGATCAATAAAGAGCTTGAAAAGCTATTTGAATCGGAAAACAGCGACACTACCAACACGCTATTGAGAAATGTAGTTAAACTAGTAGCGTCACTACTTGTAGCAACACTACTGCCCATCACTGAGATCAGATGATATATTTCAAGTAATTTGTCAATTTTTTATACTTAAAATGCTATTGTGAGTAGGATTATTTCTTCCACATCTCATCCAACACCTCTGTTGTTCATTTCAAAACGTCACAGACAGAGAGAGAGAGAGAGAGAGAGGGAGCATATAAATGACCTCAGAGTCTGTGCAAGTGTTCGGCTAACAGTGGAATTTTAAGTTCATTTTCTTCACTAACAGAGCCGTTGTTGTTTTTAAGTTGATGTTATGGATAAAGTCGTTAGAGTAGCGCTGTTAATGTGTGTGAGCGGGAGAGATAGACTATGTGTTTTCTGTACATAATACAACGTAATTTTGTGGCAAAACATGGAAATTCACTGTCGTTTTTATCATATTGAATACTACGTTTATTTGTTTGGCCAGTGTCGTTGTGGGTTTAGGTTATTTTGCCATTGTAATACCTTTTGAAATGATAGAAATCATTTGGCGAAGTGATATTTTCATGGTAAGAGCTGCCTGGAACTACTTGCGTTTCCTTGAAAATAACTGCACACACCATCAGCCAATCAGATTCAAGCATCGAATGCCCCCATACTATGCATCTCGTTATTTGATTTTCCTTATTATTATCAATACCACAAAAATAAGTATTCTCCTAGCTTCTCAAAACTGAAGTTGAGCCACAGATGTCACATGGACTGTTTTACAGTTGCATTGCTGTCTATGGAGGGACAGACTGATTGGTTTGCCAAAGATGAGCGAAGGTCTAAGAGTTTGGAACAACATGAGGGTGAGTAATTATCAGGTGAACTAACCCCAAAAGGAAGGAGCCAAGCCTCATCTAGATGGTTTTGTTTCATGACCGTGTGAACCGAACAAACCACATGGACTCTGATGTTTCCCATTCTCGCTTGGGCCGCTTGGGTCCTTAATCTGATTCAGGTCAGATGTTTTGAGTCGAAATACTTTTGGGTCACTTTTATGTCAGTCTAGATCTAGTATGAAAACTGTAAATGACTAAGATATATGTGTATTAATTATTACATTTTGCTTCGTAACCTAGTTTATGAATGGATATATTTAAACTTCTTTTCCTTTATACTACATCTTTCTCTTCTCCACCTCCACCCATCCAGTGCCATCTTTCTAAGAGAAAGCAATTTGTGTAGGAGCATGTCACTGTCCTTCACATTTAACCAACATGTCTTTTCATACATTTATATTTGACTGGAACAGCGGTTGCCATGGAAATGACGACGACCCTGAGGCTTTTTAGTCAGTCTTTTGTTTTGCTGCCTTCTTGTGTTTGCGGGATGTTGGCGGGACTGGGCCTGCAAGATAAGACGCAGTATCAATAGCAGGAGTCGTGACTGCACTGGGATGCACCATTGGGAGAGCTCAACACAGTTATCATCAGAACAAAATGCACATACTGTCTCCGTGACACACCAAGACAACGGCTTGGCCGTAATAACAAAGAATGAAGAGCAAGTGACACATTTATTGGATGTAGGTGCCATTCCTGGTTCAGCCTCAACAAATTCAATGAATTGCGCTCTTATCAGGAAAAAAGGCAATTAATTTGAGTTCTGAATATGTTCTGTCTCTAATTATGCAAAATCGGTCTCATAGCTCATTAGGTTCTTCTGCGGAGGGGGATTTACTGTATTGCTTTTATTGCGGTCATTGTCCATTATTGGGATTTTTTACATCTGATAGCCTCCTGTAATTAAAATTAAATATTTGCATAAACATAAAACGTATTGTTTATTGTTTGCCCTTTAATGAAGACTCCACTCATTTACATTCGCATTTCCTCTTTATTTTACAAATGAATTAATTCAGTTCCAGCAGCTGTAAACCTCTCCAGATCTATTTTAATCAAGAAAGGCTAACTCCCTGGAGAGGTCAGATGATATTAATGGACTCTTTTTTTTTTTTTTTTTTCTTGTTTTGCGAAACTCAGAAACTCATGCCTGGCACTGTGCAGCTGTGGGTCTCCGCACATTGTTTTGGAGCACAAAAGAAAATAAATGAAGGCTGTTTCCTCCGTACCACCTGATGGTTTGGTGTTGTGCCTGCGGTAATATGGAGCTCTAACAGGCAGCCATATTGGTGGAGTTAATGACATACTGCTACCTTTTGTGTCTGGTTCAACATCTAGTACTTCATCTCAAAGCTGTGCTCGGGCTCAGAACAGCAACATATCAATGTCTTATTTTACTAGCCCCATGGGCTGGGACAAAAGCTAGCCACTTTCCCTTCACTGGAGTCATTTGAATGCTTATACTTCTATGTTCCTAGCTATTGGTTTTTTAGTATAACTCCCATGCTTCATATTACTGTTACACATCATAAATCGCAGTTATGTACTTTCTTCAGGCAATACCTGGAACTAGAATATGCTTTTTTTTTATGTTTTATAATGGCCTCACTTTACATGTGTCATTCAGAGTAATGGAATTCGGGCACATGTGATAATAATGTAAATTTTAGGTGGACTTCCAATTCAAAGGTTGTTCCTAAAGGTATGCTGCTTTCAAGAAAAGTAGATTCTGAAGATTAATTGCATGCATCTTTCATCAATAAGCCAAACCCAGAATGCTTTGTAACCAACAGTGGGATAAAATAATTCAGGATTAGACATATTAATTTACTGCATACTTTATAAACGTGTTAATGCCACATTCTTGTAGATAAAACTGTTAGTTGAGTCTCTCGTGCATGACTTTTAAGTGCAGAGCATTTCAAATTCAGCATTAATGAAATTCCAGGATAGTTTGGCGATGCCTTAGAACCTATGTAGGCAGCAAGGAAAGCGGTGAGGTTTGGAACCGCTATTAAGTATATGTCAGAGTTATAGCTGTAAGCTTAGGACATTTGATATGGACCAAATCCTCTTCCAGTATGGAAGCAGGAATTTGGCTTCCCCGCTTTTAGGCTGACACACAGTTAAACAGATCAAATTCACACAAGCTGCTGTAAACAACCTTTTCATTACACTGTGGCAGCCAGGCTGTACCATGGGATCGGTCTGACTTCATTGCTCTCTTAGGTGGGTGGCAGATACTATTTTCATGTCTTTTGAGTAAATGAGTCCATTGATTGAATCCAGTATGGAAAATGAGATTCCCCCTTGAATTGGTGTGCAAAGATCTGTGATGTTCTCCATCTCAAAGATCTCAAATGCTAAGATTTGCAACGTACATTTTCTATATTGCTTGTTTTTTTACTGTAGATGTCCATGTAATTTCACAATCTGTTCATGTTCCGATGTCTGTATCTCTACTTTCATTCCACTTGATGTGTAACACAGGCTCAATACATGTAACACTATCAAATGTCACTCACTGGACTCAATTGCCTGTTTCAGAAACGTTACTGCTATTCTTTCTTAATTTATATTTTTTTAAAGGATCCGTGAACGGTACACGCAGATCTTTTTCTGCAACACTGCTAGTTTTCTCTTTTGTAGACTGCATGGGCTCTGTCCATTCTCAAATATGTACATTTTGATGAAGTTCTTCTTTAATTTGAAGATACTCAAGAGATAATAGTAGAAAAGTCATCATTCTGGAATGCATAATCCAACACCGGCTGTGAGGTGAAGGCAGAAGTGGGACTCTATGACACTTCTATCTCACTCTGTGCTTTTAAGCTTCAAGTCTTGCTCATCGTTAAATGTAAATGAAACCCAATGCAGAGCTCCCTGAAACCTTTCAGAAGCACACCATGCAGACTCAAAAAAACGGAATCTGTCTGAACAGTGCTACAAAAGAGCAATGGCTTCCTTCCCGACAGGAAATGACTCATGAAGTGTCTTAGCCTTCTTTAATTGGCATTGACAGAAAGGGAAATATGACAGGAGAAGCAGGGTCTCATGAGAAGCCACCCTCTCTGGCAGGCATGCCACCCTCAGGCTGTCAATCCCACAATCCCCAGGAGGCATTTCATGGGTGGCAGTTGAACGGTGTCTCCCTGCTGTGATGCACCTGCCTGTCTTTCTGCCAGAAAAGCTTACTAATGCACACATGTGCAGAGCATACAAATGCATTCACAGCTGCACACCTTTGGGAATTTACTGGCCTCAACTTTGTCCTGTATTTCAATCATCCCTACAACCCTCCACATGTGCTTTTTTTCAAAGAGTGCATTTGTTAGGAATTTGGAAAGCCCATTCCCTGTGCTCAGACCAGTAGTAGTAAATGACTGACATGGAGAAATCGATATTTTGGTCAGAGACGTCAGATCAAACTGGCGTTTCTCCATTCCCGATTCCTTCTGATTTGGGTAAGCTACTAGATTTGCACTGACAACACTCACGTTTGTTTCACAATATCCTGGCCGGAATTGTAATGCTGAGGAATGATGTATTTTACATATTTCGTATTTGATCTGGTAGTGTCTGGTGGTACAGTGCAGCAGAACTCAGATGTTTTTTTGCAGTAAATATGTTATATGGGAGAATTTTTTTGTTTTATGTAGCTAACATGTCAACTGTTGATATCTTAAAATCCCCTTAAAAACACAAATTTGCTTTCCCAGTCTACACATCCACCTGATAAGGACTTAGTTTTCCCTCTTAAAACTGTGAGCCCTAATCTTGTTTACTATTCTTGCTCAGATCCTGAATTGAAGTGAAAAGGTTTTTATGAGTCCTCAGGTCAACAGTCACATTTCTAATGTGTTGGCTGCTGCAGAGCGGAGAGAAACCAATTGCTGGATTTACATAGATTGCAAGGTTTAGATGGGTTCTTTGAAAGTTTATTCACTAGTTTTGAAATGATTTAAAGGTGCCATAGAATGCATTGAGAGAATATTTTAAATTGTTCTCTGATATGTACATAGAAGGTATGTA
>JAUMHQ010000051.1:1490405-1522547 GCA_032361165.1 Enteromius paludinosus
TGTCCATGTACTGAACTGTTATTATTCAACCATGCCAAGGTCAATTCAGTTTTCCATTCTATGGCACCTTTAAGAAATAACATAGCAATCCATTGAGTTATATTAAAATGTGTGCCCCTCCTCCAAATTTGTTTACTGTAATTCTGTGCAGTATGCGTGTTATTAGTATTTCCCATCGCCATTTATTACTGCTTTTCTGAAGGTTAGTTTTTCTGCATAACCTTGTTCTCATAAGGTAAAGAGAATTGTATTTATTTATTTATTGGACATCGGAACCTTGGTAGAAACATACATCTGTTATACTGTTGTATAATTTATAATCATCCACTGTGCTTCCGTCTCTCAAAGGAAATACAGTATGTAGCAACTCTAGAAGACAGATGCATGCATACAGGATTTTTGCAGAGTTTTTTTTTTCTGTTGAGTCTTTGCCCCAAAGCATTTAGTTTTTCCACACTGTTGTCACTCCCACCGACTTGCATTTAGTCAGAAAGTCAAATGTTTAACTGAGAAAATCAATGGCATTTAGCTGAGCACCAGATTGACTAGTATCAGATCGACATGAGCGCTAAGGCTTGCATGAATTCACCAGCAACTCTGTCTTGTCCGCAACAGTTTCACAACCAAACATATGCAAGAATTGATATAGTACCCTGCAAAAAGCTTGCAATCCAAGGTAGCATGCCCAATATCTTGCGTGCATTGAAGATGCATATGCAAGCACCGCATTTAAGATTGTAGTTTATGTTAGGGAAATCTAAAACGATTGCGGGCATGGAGACATGTTCACTCTGTTGTGAAGAATATTCTCGGTATTTGCCAATTGAAGCCCAATTATGCCCTTCAAGACTCTGTCTAGGAAGCAAAGGGAAGGATTAGAGTGTGTTATTACCAGGCTAGAGTTTACCTACAGTTTTGGACATTTGTTGGCAATTTCCACAAAAACGATGAGCGAGTAAAAATCTGCATTTGCATTGATGCTCAGTATAAAACAGTCAAAATGCCGTGTTTACTGATGTAAATAGATTTTGTTCAGAAATAGTAACAATTACAATATTGGTTTCAAATGCCGCTTCACGTTGACTCGTAAGAGACACTGTTGGCTTTCAATTATTCAAGCAGATTATTCAGTTGCTGTTCAGGCTGAAGTCACAGTGGATGGACAGGGTTTTGAACACAGCCGCGGTCAGCGACTCATCTTTAAGCAAAGAGCTGAGTGCTGGTGAAGTAGTCAGGCCAGCCTTTGATGAGCAGATAAAAAGAAGTGCTGGAACTCTGGCTTTTACTCTCCCCCTTTCCAGCCTTTGAATCAGGAAGGGACTTTTGAGATGATGCCTGTTTGTTTGTCTTTTTTTAACAAACAAATCCAGCTCTCTGCAAGCCCGCTCTTCTGTTTGATGAGGAAATGAAAGCCCTAGAGGGTGCATTATTCCTTCCAATATTCCTACCACTATCAGCTTTGTTTGTCTGTTTTATCTTTGTGTGGCTGTATAATTCAACCAAACCCTCGTCCTCTGTTCAGTAGGAGAATCTGGCAGCGTGACTCTTTTCATAACCCCTCCACGTTGCCTCCAGCATGTCATCTCTCAGCCTGAGAGAGCAGAACCCTCTCACAGCTGTCAGACATGACCGAGAACTTCTGGACTTAGGTTGTGTATGGCTCCCGCCACAAGGTGATAAGTTATCCATGCTGAGCCTTGGAGCCTCTCATACGATTGCCTTATAGAAGTAATCGGCCCCCAGATGATTCAAGAGTCCGGGATCTTTCCCAGCTCTCCCTACACATTAGGCAAGGTTAATATACTGTATCTGGAGACTGATTCTAGTGTGCCTTCCAGTCACATAACACTGCAGTCCTATTAAATAAGAGCAATTATATTCATGTAAAAAGGCCCAGGAGCTAAACCATTGGGTGAAGAGAACGCTCTTGATTTGTTGTGATGTAATGTGTGCTAAGATAAACATTTATTGTACTGTTGCTTATATGTTAAGTTTAAAACCTTAGTATTACACTTTAGCACATTCAACTTAGATAAATACCCTTATTAACAAGTTTAAACGGCGTTCACTATTTTTTAAAGGTTCTATGTTAACCATTAAACTATGTGCTCTGTTGCTTTTGTAATGCGTTTTTTATTATTATTATTATTATTCTAAAGCCCACAATGCAGTCTCTGGTTTCTTAAGATCCTTGCTTTCTTCATTTCCCTACAGACATCCCTTTACCATCATGTTTTATTCCCTTAGTCTTGCTGGCATTGTCAGCAGCCCATTTTATTGCATAGACAGATTTTGGCACACTTCTACTCCCAGGAGTCTGTCTGATCACAATAAGCAGATCTGAATCCATCACCCACAGGAGTAAACTGTCTCGTCCATTACATTCAGGTGCATGTCCCATGGAAAACTCTTGTATATTTTATTCAGCAGTTACATTGGATCAGATAAAGGTGGGACTCTTTCTTATTTAATTCCTTTAAAGGCACAATATGTAAGTTTTCACCACTAGAGGGCGCATTTTTAAACAATAACAGAGGCGAAGTTCGATGACCCAGTGACGAAGCATAGAACACTGGGAGATACCCTTTTCACAAATCATGTTCACGGATGAAAAGCTCATTTATATCTGTTTAATAACCTAACCACCTGCACATAACTATTACTTGCACAATGAATAATATGTATTTATATATACGGCTCAATGTTAAATCACGCACATGATTGCATTTATCGCTGATTACATGACCGTGTTTACTGACAAAACGCGCCTTACAGATCGTCCGATCGCGATCAGGACATCCCTAGTTTGTATTCATCTACTTTTTGGGGGAATGTGAAGATTGTAATCATGATCTCAAAATGCACAGGAAATTTGTCCATGCGTGTTGATGTAGTATTCGTAGGCGGAAGCAACAATGGACAGGGACGGTTCATTATTTAAATCTGGAATTTCTTTGAATTTACCAATCCTACAGAACTTTTGAAATAACGTAAGTACTGTACATAACTGCATGAAATACATAACACCGTGCAAGTGTTTTTTGGATATTTTATTACAAAAATCTTACATATTGTGCCTTTAATGGCTAATGGAAAATACATTACATTATTCTGCTTTCTTTCTCCTTGTCTGTCTTTTGTCTCCAGGTATCAGTGTCTCTCAATACAGTATGTGACAACTGAGAAGGCAAAGTAATCTACCTAATTTCTCACTGACAAGTGTCCTCCACTGCAACAAAACAACATCAGGCAATGCAGGATTAAAGGAAATGCAAACCATTCTGTGGTAGAATGAGCAGCTTGGACATTCGTTAGCTCCTTTTTGTAATTGGGAAATTATTTTGGATAACCTCAAAAAACAAATAAAGCAAAGTCACGTTTAGATTACATTCATGTCAAAGGAACTTCTCACTGCAATAACCATCACAGGTGATGTCTTATTTTCCATTGGGGCACAGTGAGGCATGCATTTTCTACATAGCAATGATCATGACACTTTGCTGCAGTCTTCGCAAAGTCCCCGCTGAAAACACTTGTGCGTTATAAATGGAAATGACAACCATCATTTTACTTCAAGGTAATGAACAACCTTCAAATGTTAATAACAACTTAATGGACCAACCCTGTGTTTGACAGCCAGTATACATTAGTAACTATAAAGCACATGTTGCCACACAATCAAACTCGCTCAAGTGTGCTATTGTGCTTTTTTATTTTTAGTGTTCTTGTTTTTTAATTCACTGCAGCAGCTAGTTTAATTGAAGCCCATGTGATGTATACAGACACAGAAACTAATATCAATCTTTAATTATCAAAATAAATCTTATTGTGAAACCCTCGGCATACAGTAGATGAAGAAACTTGATTTTCCCAAATAAGAAGAAATTCACACCAGTAATGTGTTTTTCTAAGGCATGTTTATAAAAGTTACTTAAATGTCCATGATGTCCATGGTGTAGCTGAGATCATGGCTTTCTTTTTTTAGAAGCTTAGCCACGCCTTCTACCCCTTCTAGCTCTGTGGTCCTAGTGACTCCTCAGCTACATTGGCAAGCGGTGGTGTTACAATTCAGAATCACCCGCCGTGTTAATCCCCACGGGCTCTGGATTCCTCAAAGGACGATGCCCGATCCTCCCACGGCCTCATTCGGTGCTCCTCCAGAGGATGAGATGTCTCACGTTGCATTGGACTATCGTCAGTCTCTGCTGATGTGGAAGCTGAGCACTGCGGCCAGGACCGAGCCACCTATCTCCCCAGGGTCCATCAGTGGTCGTTCTTTTGATCCCACTTGCACAGCAACAGGACGATCAGACACCAGGCACCCACCCAGGTTCACAGGAATTTCATCATGCCCAAGAGAAGCAGCGGTTTACTGTTGATCCTGCATCTACTTTTTTTGATTCAGTCCCGGCACAGGCTTGTTTCTGTGAGGTTTGCTGGCTCCTCCTTGCCCGTCAGTTAAGGTTAGCCGGAGTAGCCTTGACTGTGCCGACAGAGGGGCATCGTTCACCATCCTCTGCCTTGGCATTTTGTTGTGCATCGTCTTCCCGCCGCGTTCCCTTGATTTTTGGTCCAGTTCCCATTTCTAGTCACCCAGTTCTGGTTGCCCCGTTCCCATTGCTTATCCAGGTCCCCTTCTGGGCCCACTTCTGGCCCCCCAGGGTATTGGGATGGTCATGATGGACAGCCTTCGATCGATGCCTGACCTTTCGGCTGAGCGGCCCTTTCATGGCGCAGGCTAGGTTGTGGCGCTTTACATGGACTACATGACGTCAGTGACTGACTGAAAGGGAATGTCTTGGATACGTATATAACCCTCGATCCCTGAAGGAGGCAACAGAGACGTTACATTCCTCCTGCCACCAACCTGAGGCCTGCGCTGAGGGCCCATTTATGATTGGCTCCTCAGCAAGAAACTGGTGAGGCGCGCCGCCATCTTAAATACCCGTGTGCACTGGGAGTGGCTGGCGCACTCTAACTGGCCAATCCCGATTGGCTGGTTTTCTAAGATCAGAGTGGATTGGTCTCCCAGACGAGACCCCATGACGTCAGTCATTGATGTAACATCTCCGTTCCCTCCTTCAGGGAACGAGGGCTAACTGCGTAACTACAACGTTTTTCTGTCCTTCTCAGTAAATACACACAAGTTTATGGTCAGTTACTTTAAGGCTGCTTATTTACCCCCCTCCCTGTGGTCAACCATTGGAATTGCCCTTGCTTTAAAGCCTGTAATTCATAAAATACAGCTCCTTTGCCAAACGTTGTTCATCCCCATGTTGTGGCTGTTATATCTATTCAGAAATGACTGTGCAGCACCCTGGGATGTATTTGAGCTAGTGTGGGCTCTGTATCTCATAAAGAAAAAAAGCGGTAGTAGAGAACGCAGCCTGTCTCCCTTGTCATCTAAATAATGAGTTTCATTTAGCCTGACACCACACTGGGAAAGTTTCAGTATCAGCATCCAAAAATTGACTTCATTTGCCTGTCCCTTGCTCTCTCAGACAAGACTAAATTAATTAGCAGCAGATTGATATTGCACTTCTCTCATAACGTGGCCCGTGGAGAAAACATGACCCACTGCTTACACCTTGCCTGAGGACTAATAAGCGATCTGGGCGGTAGGAAAAAATCTAGGTCCAGGTTTTCCCTGCTGCAGTTTGCATTTGCAGGAAGATGGAAGAGTTTTTAAATCCGAGAGCCATCTGCTTTGATGCGGACCGCCTGTTGTATTTGAACATTTAATTTTGTTGGAAGTGAAACAGAGATAATGACCCTCTCTAGTTGTCTTTGCTGAGGGAAGCTTCCGTAGCCAGTGCGATTGTGTGTGTGTGTGTGTGTTGAGCACCAACATTTCTCCCCTGGATTAATTAGTTTGATTCACACTGTGTCAGCCATGCCAACATCATTCCCCAGGGTAACTGGCAAACAAGCAGCAAAAAAGAGAAACCAGATACCTTTTGTGTGTGCGCATGTTAGTTGGGCTTGGATATATGTGTGTGTTTCCGTGCTCTGCTTTGGTGAGAGTTTGTCAGATGCGGCACTCTGCATGCATTTACCCCCCTGAATTCTTTAATTAGCGTACGGTAAATACTTTGACGACAGCAGAATGCTTGGGAGTTGGAGGAGGGAGAAACTCGAGGCTGCCTTGTAGAAAAAAGAAAAGCGCCATCCAGTCTGACAGCTTGCCTGGCTCCTGAAAGGTAGCCAGCGATGCACCTCAACAGTCTTGTCGCAAAGTGGGACACTGCACATTTATGCGGCGGTGCGTATGCTAGCTTTTTGCAGCGTGACACTCTGCGGAATGAGGATTTAATGAGTCTTAATCCGAAAGAACAAATCTGAGCCGGACCATTATTAGAGTGCCTGGTTTGCATCATCTCTGGGAGAAACGCTCCAAGGCCGTTTGCATGACACGGCTGGCCTGACAGTATATGTTTTGGGATTCGTAATAAGCCTCTTATCAGCACTGGAAGTGGCTACTTGTTGGAGGCTGTAAGTAATTGATAATATGGAAACCTGATGAAAGCGCCACTGTTGCTGAGGCCCAGAGGCTGCTCTGTGATATATGTGTCCTGGAAGACAGTGTAATCGACTCCATAAAACTAAGGCTCTCAGTTAATGGGGGTGATTGCTGATGGAGGGAGGGGGGTAGGATTCATTCCTCCATTGAGCAACCCCCAGGGAGCCATCTTTAGTCGCTATGTAAAGTGTCACTTCCCCATAATGTAATAATGGTAGAATCCATTTTGGTATTTCTCTCTCTCTCTCTCTCTCCCTCTCATTTTTTTCATGTACTTTTTCTGTTATTATGAAAGAAGTGTATAATTCTGCTCCACTAGCAAGAAAAGACTAGCAAAACAATACCAATCACCAGAAAGATTTGTGCACTGATTTATTATCAAATGTCATTGCATCATTAAAAGCAAATAATGTTCAAAATGTTCTGTTGTTCACGACAAACAATTCTTATTAAACTTAAATATCTGCGTCTTTACAGGAGGAGATTGTCTCTGCAAATGACTACACCAAAGCAATTGTATTGTTTTTTTCCCCCTCTGTTTTCTCGATTTTAATCAGGCAGTGGAGAAAGGCAACAATAGGCCAACAAGAATGTTATATTTAAAATGCGTAATACACATATTATAGTTGAAATCTTTTAACATACATTTACTAACACATCGCTGGAGACTTACTGAAATAAACAAATAATATTAAACTTTATTTGGAGCACTACTTGTGCAACATTGTACTTAATGTTCAGCCCAAAATGTGTTTTAATGTCACTGTTGATGAGGATTATATGGTGTTTGAATAATATCGTCTTTAAAGGAGTCCTACAAACCCAATTTTCCACTAGCTAATATGATTCTTTAGGATCTTAATGGAAAGTTTGTAATATAGTTTGTTTTCAAATTTCTCAAAGGTAGTTTTAAAAACACTAATTTTACCCTGTCAAAAACAGCTCTTTAGAGAACTCTGTTCTGTATACTTCCCCTTTAAATCTTCACAAGCCCCGCTGACTCCGCCCCTCTTTTCTGAGTTGCTCTCTGAGGATCTTTTTTTTAGCCGTATTAAAAGTTGATGCGGTACCGGATGACCCCGCATAAATATACACTTTTGACATTTGAAGTGGATCAAAACCTTTCATTAAAGTTCTCCTAAAACCAAAATTCGTTAAATTCAATATAGATTTAGTTGTACTTAAGCTCTACTTCCACACAATTTAAGTACAAGTTCGATTGTTCCAATTTAGCTAACTTTATAAGTATACAAGCTTAGTATACTAATAAGGGTTGTTGCATTATTAGGATACTAACAACAAGAGAAATGAAAGGCATGATCACTTTTGTCATTGTCTCATAAAATGACGGGTATGGTTTACGTTTTTCATGAACAATCATGTCTTGTTCATTTATGTATGACATTTATTCACAAATTAGATTTTGTTCCCATTATTTTCCATGTCATTTAGTTCAGTCTCAAAACATGAACATGGGGTCCAACCAAAAATATGGCTCTGCAACTACATTAGCACATTAATACTGCTTGTTGGATTTTAAAAGCATGAAAGCATTCAAATGCTTTAATAAGAACAAAAAATATGAGTCAGTGCATAAAGGTGTGCAAAAATTATTTGTTCACTTAAAGGATTCGTAAAAAAAACAAAAAAAACAAAACAGAATCGTTCCCGATTGAAACACAGCTATTGTTAATGCATTTGTTAACTCTGCATCTCTGAACTTGCGGTCCGGAAGAATATGAGTCACCTGCTAATGGTGTGTAGGAACCAGAGAATGCAAATTATCTACAACACTGAGCTTGACATTTTCTGTTGACCATTCATCTTGCAAATGTCTATTATGAAATAATGGCTTTTAAGGCACTGTGACAGTTACTCTGAGAGCACGGCTGCCTGCAAAAGTTTGTGTTAGAGTTTACTTTTCTGATTTAATCATACAACCGCATCATTAATCTTCATCTGCTGGACACTTTGGCATACACATCAAGAGATAATGAGAAATAAGAAATTGTGGGAAGGGGTACTAGTTTCGTTTTGTGCTGACTCAATGGTCACCCAAAGGACTCTAGCTGTGCCCAGCATGACTTAGAGAGTCTGTCGGTAATGAGAAACTGTTGGAAGCGCAGTAAAGCTGCAGTTCATCATGTGCTGAGCTTAAAGTGCATTGTCTCAACTACAAGTTTAGGGTTCACACACATTGCATATTTAATGTAGATTGAAGACTAGGAATATTTAATTGCTGATGTCTTGACTGCATATGTCACGTATGCCACAATGGAATAATTAATACAGGTCTAGTCAAATAAGCAATAAGCATTGTTCTTTTTTATTGACATGCTTAATTTAAATTAATTTGACTATTGACTGCATCTTGCAACACCTAGACTTTCAGCATTCTAGAACACTAGTAAAATGATACTCAACACAATGTAAATTTTAAAGCTTTTTTTTTGGTCATTTTACATCCAAATTCCTGATTTGGGCTGCGGTATGTAGGCTATGGAGTGTGGGCCATTGTTTCACTACCCACAGGCTTGTCTTTGCTTTGTCTCTTCAGCTGTTTGTGAGTGGGGAGCTAAATGGGATTTTAAAGGGCTATTTTTCCATGTTTGTCACACACCATGTTAAACAAATCTCTCATCAAAGCCTCCTCTGCAATTAAGCCCACGGAACATAGAGCTCATTCACAGTCAGTTACAATTTACTCAACCGCAAACATGATAGCCAATCTACAAGTCCATGTGTCCCAAATCCGTAGAAGTTTGAAGTTCTGACTGTGCATTTCTTGTAAATAGTTGTCAGTGGACATGTGAGAAAAAAAAAAAACAATATAAGACTTGCACTTTTCCTAAAATCAACTTTATTCTCAATTCAAGAGTTTGCGCTTCCTCATAATCAAGAAGGGGAAAGTTTAGCATATTTGGCGAGCTGTCTGGGGGGGCGAGCCATGAGGACGGCGGACACCGAACCCTAGAGTATGAACCCTAGATAGGGCTAGAGCTCAGCATCCAGCTTGGTCCTTACATGCCTTCCCGGAGGAAGGTGCAAGAGCAGCCAAATGGCGGAGAAGGGGTGGAGGAGGGATGTGCAAAAGGCGAGCTGCGGAAGGAAAGATATATAAAGTGGGTAGAAGGGGTTTTGATTGGACAGGAGTAATGAGGAGGTTGATTAGGTGATGCGGTGCCAGCCTTGATTAATTGACCGCGCTCCACTCGAAATTAGTTTATTTGCAAAAACTCAATTCAAAAATTCTTCCTCATAATCAAGATGGGTAAAGTTTAGCATATTTGGCGTGCTGTCCGGGGGGGCGAGTCGGGAGGACGGCGGACATCGAACCCTAGAGGCTTGAACCCTAGCTGGGGCTAGAGCTCGGCGTCCGGCTCGGTCCTTGCATGCCCCCCAAAAAAGCTAGAGAGGGACAGCAGCCAGATGCAAGCCCCCAAAGAAGCGTGGTAAGAGGATGCTGGACGGGACAGCAAAGAGAAATATTTAGTTTTTAGAGTAGTTGGATTAGGGAAGTTTTAAGGATCAGCTAGGAACGGGGGAACAGGGAGCTGGATCGTCCAGCGACCTGCTGGTAGATACAGAGATGCAGATTAGTGGGTTGGAAAAGAAAAGCAAGCAAAACAATGTAAACATATGGGATATGGTGGGCGGGAATCAGAACATCAACAGATGAAGGGTGGCTGAATCTGGGGAAGCGTTAGACAGGCAGGAGAAATAGGACCTCTTGCAGAGGCGTGGGGGATGGGGGACCTCTTTGGAGGAGGGGAGATACGAAGGATAGCTTTTAAGATAAGGTAACTATGCGGAGGCGTGAAGAGGAAAGCTTAATATAAGTAACCTCTGTGGAGGCATGAAAGGGGGAAGCTTAATAAAAGTAACCTCGCGCAGGCATAAAAAGGGGGAAGCTTGAGATAGAAAACCTTTGCGAAGATTGGAAGGAGAAAAGCCTCTGCGGAGGCAGAATGGTAGAGAAAAACTTCTGCGGAAGTAGCGGGTGGGACGCCTCTGCAGAGGTGGGACAGGGTGGGGAAAACAGTTCCGGTCAGTGGATAAAACGGGAACTGTTGGCTAAATAAATAAAAACTGAGTGAATCAATGAAACAGAAAATGGGTGAGAGGGTGCGTAAAATACGTTACGAGACTGAGAAGAAATGGAAGGGAATGCCATGCTGGCGTCATGGGAATGTGGCTTGCGTATGACGTCATCAGGTGGCGCCGGCTGATTTCGCGCTACCTTGCTGCTTGTGTTTGAGATGTTGCAACGCTGGGCTTTTGTTGCTTCTGGGGCTGGGGAAAATGGTGTAAGGCTGGCGAGTGGTAAGTAATGAGGATTCTTTCGCTTGGATTGCTTTGGTGGATAGCGCGGTGAATGAGATCTAAGAGCGCATGGGCAAGGCCTCGAATAGCAAGCCGCGGGCTGGCGTGGAGGCTCAGACGGGCTGAGGGTTGACCTTGAGCGGTAGCAGGTTGTTGGAAGGCAGGCTGAGGAATCTAGTCTTCGCGGAGGTAGGCAGGTACTGTAGGCAAAGGTGTCTTTGGTCGTGCGGTTTCGAAGAATCCGCAAAAGGCGAGCTGCGGAACGAAAGAGGACGGGGGTATATATAGTGGGTAGAAGGGGTTTTGATTGGACAGGAGTAATGGAGAGGTTGATTAGGTGATGCTCTGCCAGCCGTGATTAATCGACCGGGCTCCACTCGAAATTAGTTTATTTGCAAAAACTTCACTTAATATTGGCAAAAACTATATGAGAATGTTCCATTATTCCATGTTCTATTGAAAGTGTGTTACTCAAAACACGGCGTGAGTGATTTAGACTTTTTCTGTGGTAAAAAATTTCATTCTGTTTATAAAACTTTTACTGAACCTGTATATGGCTGGAAAAGGTTTGACCTACAGTAGATGGAGTGATAATGGCTGACATAAGGCTGTCAATGCTCTGATTAGACTTCCCTAGGAAGGCCTTGAGAGTTTTGAAGGTGTGCTGATTGCAATATCTTTCAGAAGTCCTTTGAGAAGTAAATTGCCGTAACCTTGGAGTTTGGTAATTACCCCAGACTGCTATCATTCTGGTAGTAAAAGAAAGGCCTTTCTAAACTCATGCACAGCGTCGTCTTTAATAGGATATTCAGCCGGAGGCTAAGCAGAGGGTAATGACAAACGTCTGCTGTGACTTCTAGACACTTTAGTGCTGGACGACTGCTTCTCAGTGGGCTTTCAATGCTAAGTGATGATGGCTTTATGAGGCTTGCATCTTGCATTCCATCTGTCAAGATTCACCCTCACCCTTATACTTGGGTAGAAGTCATAATATCTGACCCTTGGCACTTCATTATCCAACTTTCTTCCATAAAGTTTTTTAGCAGTTTCATAATGCACACTTTTTTTGCAAAAAACAAAACAAAACAATATATTACTGGTAACACCATCTACACCAGTGAAGTTGTCTTTCAAAAACATCAGTTTAAGCATGGATGGACTTACACCAAAAACCAAAAAAAGACCTACTTTATGCTGACCAAATACAGGCAATCTTAATGATGTATTATGTATTAATTTGTAAACTGTAACAGAAATTTTACATTGTAATGGCTGCACAATTTGATTGAACAATAGTCTAATCTTACTTTTAATCTTGCATTTAAATCTGTGGTGTGTGGTGGTGTTCAGACACATGGCGGCAAAGACCTCAAAGTAAATTCAAATGTAAATTCATGTCCCAGTCACATTTTCTTGGTTATGCAAACACTACTTACTAATTACATTAATAATGTAATCAGTGTTCTGTTTGTTAAAGCCATGTATGCATCTCATCAAGTTAGTGTTTTAAAGCATTTTACATTTACTTCAAAATAATAACTCTGTGCATGTAACAATTGAATTAGTCAATTAGTCTACGATTAGTCCATTATTACCCTTTTAACGCCATTACATTGTTCATTCAGACTGGTTCAAGAATGCCAAACGTGCACACAAAAAGCAGGATTTATCACATGAAGCAATCACAGAAAAAAAGAACCATGTACAATCATAATGTGATGGAGGCTTTGTCTTCTCTCATGTGACTGTCCACCATTCATTTTCTGTTAAAAGTTAAAAGGCTCAGGGGGGACTCCTGCTGAAACTTTGTTTGCTGTTGTCACTGGATGTGTCAATGTTCTTTAAATGTTATATATTGTAATATTGCCATTGTTTTCTTTTTGTACTCCAATTTTTGTTTTGTTTTTCTCATCTTAATATCTATGCCTCCATCAAGGAAATACCCCTGGTTTAATAACAGAGGTGCATTTGCTTGTGGCTCTGCCTTTTATAGCAAAATGGATCAGCCTGTAAAAGACACAATTTTGTCCTGTTTAATAGAGTTGTTCATTTTCTGTCTCAATTCCAACTTCTTCCCCAAAACCAAATCTAGTCAAACTTTGTAAGTATAACTTTAAATTGTCTTTCCACAGCTGGATACGATAAAGCATTCAAGCTTTAAAATAACTGCACACCTTATCTTTGTATATTTCATTTGTATCTTAAGTTGAACTTCTCTCTATAACCAGTCCTACTCTGGGTTAAGGTGGGAATGACAATGGCATACTTAGTTTTTGTCGTTACCAATTCTAATATATTGGCAGAGTCACTGACCAACCGAATTTCCACTTTCAGACTGCAAATGCATCGCCAAAGGCGTATAGTTTGACAGCACCTCAGAATATAAATGTCTTTTTCCTCTGCCATCCAGGGCACCGCTTGCCACAAATGATTAAGACTACCTGTATTTCTTTTGTTCTTTTTTTTTATTTAAAGAAGTTAAATTACTGGCTTGTCAGCATGTAAGAGCAAAACCCTAGTTTATTTGACAAAGAACAGGTAATTGCTTTTTGCACGAGACATTTACACCACCGGGCAACAGTTTGAATCGTGCATGCTAACGTTTCTATTCTTAGTGCCCTGGCAGTTATGTTGAGTTCTTTACTTTTCAAAACACTCACAGGTGCTTATCTGAACCCCAGATAAACCAGGAAACTCATGACAGAGACTCCCATTACCTAAACCTTGATAGACAGAGCCGCCCTTTGCCTTGAGGGAGAGTAATGTTGAGCTGTGCTTTGGCGGCCGGTAATGAAAGCCAGTGGCTCAGTGACGTGAGAGTGTCTCTCAGGCTGCTGCAATGGATGTGGTTGTCTGTGGTGACACAAGCAAACATGTCAGCCCTGTCAGATAAACCGGGTGATGTGCTGCAAGCCGTTCTCCTTTTACAACACGCTACTGCCTTTTCCACCCCGGCAACTGCTATTATACGCGTCATCTTGAAGATAAGCCATAGGGCGGCTCTGCGCAAACCGTGTAAATAAAATAAATCATCTTAGCAGAATTTTGGTTTCTGAAACCTGACGTTCCACACCTAGTCAAGCTGATGAATTGCCCAGTTTTGTAATGAAACAAAGAGTCGTGGCGTATAGAGACTTTCCCTGAGATGGTAATCTGTAGGCGTTTAGAAAACCCTCTTGCAGGGGAATCTTGAGTTGATATGGTTATCTACAACATTTTGGTGCACTGCAGTTAGGCCTAAATCAGCAGCAGATAATGGCCACCGCTGTCTTAGTTTTATTATAATGCTTTATTTCCTCACACTGTTCATGCTTATTGGCAAATGGATTTAAGATTTTGGCTCTGTTTAAGATTGGTGTGTGATTTCAGCTGTATTATTTCTAATGGATTTTTCTTTTCTTTTTATTGTAAAACTAAATTGGGTTTATGTTGTTGGCTTAGTGGCTGTTTCTTTATTTTTAAAGATGCATCAGCAATACAAATGTTTACTTTTTTTGTTCAATTGATGAACTGATGAGGATGCAGAAAGCACATCTTTACCTTTTGTTATACGTCACTCTATATATTGTCACGCCCAGCTGGAGCTGCCAGCTAGAGACTGTTTATGGCACTCCAGCGCTAGGACTTCTTTTGTGTATGTTTGACTCTGTTTGCCAGTCCCGGACTTTTATTATGAATCGGTTGTCTCCACCCCCCTTGTTTGCACCCGGATTTCCTCTAGCATAAAAGCCCCTCTGTGTTTGTTATTTTCACGGTTCATTACATCGTCTGCACAGCCTCCGAGTCAGGTCGGTCAGAATAATAACCTCTCTGTGTTCCTCTGTGCAGCCTGGGTCTCTGATCTGCCCAAATGGGTCTCTCCGCCGTCAGGTCCACCCTGGGAGGCTTCACCACTATCTGGTCCGCCATGGTGGTCTTCTCCGCTGTCTGGTCCGCCCAGGTGGGCGTCTCCGCCATCCGCTCCACCCAGGTGGGCTTCCCCGCCATCTCTCTCAGTCTACAGTGACTGGAAGCCTCTCCTTGGAAGGGGGGCTATGTCATGATCAGCTGGATGTGCCAGTTCAGGCCACTGGAGGGCACGCCATAGTCCAGCGAACTCTGAACTCTGTGTGTTTACCTCTGTTTTCATGTCCGGACTTATCCCCATGAACTCATGTCTCCGCCCCGCTCGTCAGTTGTCATGGTGTTTCATTGCAAGTCTCCACCCCCTGACCTAGTTTTAAGTGTATAAAGTCCCCATATGGTTGAGTGTTTTTCACAGTCCATTGCACTGTCTTCCTGTTGTTTTCTACTCCATCTTACTCTCTGTGTTTTGCCCTTTGGATTTTATGTACTGTGTACCGACCCACACCTGGATGCTGAGTAATCTCTTGCTCTGCCTCCTCCATTGACGTTTACCGTTTTTTGCTCTGTGTGTGTTAAATAAACAGCCTGGACATGAACCCGAAGGTCTCCTCGCTTCCTGCTCGTGACACATATAGTACACGCTGTGTTTAAACTACTGTATGCCTACATTTATAATGCGCAGCAATGCATTTTTGTGCATCACTATAAATAGTCATTCATCTGTTCTGACAGGTGGAAAAATATTTTTCCAGTGGTAAAAGAATAAAAGAGGTGGAAAAAAGTGAGAATGTGGCATATATTGTCAAAAGAATGGAGAAATATCAGGAATTGAAACCTGTTGACTGGTAGGAATATAAACAGTAATAACAATGACTTATTTGACTCAATTTTGACTGGCTGTTTTGGTCATTTGAACCCTAAAGGCAACTGTTTATTTTGATGTGGGCCTAAAAGGTTTTTTGGCAGGGGACAGACAGACAGCGCAATTTCCCCAGCTTACCTGCAGCGATGCCGTCCCCGTCTTCTCTGACAGGAAGTAATGGCAGGATATGACATAACAGACAGCTAAGCCTTGAGCACAGGTAGAAAAAAAAAGCTTTCAACGATCCCTGTTTTTTTCTTTCCCAGCACTTTCTATTTGCTTTTCTCTTTCTTCCTCATTTTCTACCGACATAGCTTTATCTTTAAATGAGAATATGTGCCTAAAGTGAAAGCCTGGAATATAGAGATACTGTATGTCTTCATGCCATTATAGGAAACTACTTTTGCTATTTTTACACAAGTAATTTATTGATCTGACTTGCTCACTAATGAAGATGTTAATATACAGTCTTATAAAGTCCCATTTTAAACTGTTGCACACGAACCTTCAAACTTTTCTTTGTACTTCCCTTCTCGTGTTTATCATTTACTCTCGTCTCCTGCTCACCTGTCCTCTTCCCTCTCATATCATCTCTCAGTATCACTTGGGCCCCTTGGGGATAATGTTTAATGTGTGTCTTGTTTCCACCAGAATGTTTGTGGCTTTTATCATTTACAAAATGTATACATGAGAGGAAAAATAGGTTTGATATTCTGCTAAAGCGACCTGTCCGTTCTAGTCTGACTCATTTCAGCAATTTAACAGGAAGTTAATATACTGTAGCACTGAGTAGCCACGCACTTGGAAAAAAAATTGTTGTTTTATGACCAACGCTGTTAAAGTGGGCGAGCATATGGAACTTTAGTGTTATTGAATCACAACAGCATATGGCCAGAATCCATTAACTACAGTCCAGAAATTTCCTTTCATATAAAACAGCAATTCAGAGTGACTATTTGGATCAGTGCTAACTGCACTAACTCCTTACTATTCTCCTGTAACACAGCAAATTTAAAATGATAATTATTACAAAATTAAGTATTTCTGTAAGAAGTCTAGCAGACTACCATATTGACAATATCATATATTCTGTGGGTTTTTTTCACATAGAAACAACTGAACTAAAATGTTTCAGACTAAGCAAATATGCCATATAAAAGGTTACGTTAAACTGTCGTTTTATTATTACTATTCTTAACTAATTAACAGTTAACTAATGACTAACTATGAGTCATGTCTCAAACTTCTATTTTTCTGTTTATTAATAGCTAGTAAGAAATATATATTTTATTTACGGGATGGATTAAGGCTCCTAAAACAGTAGATGGTGTTATATTTATTTTATAAGTATATAGTGTTAATATTTGCTTTATAATACTAGTAAAGAGCCAATATGCTAGTAATATGCACGCAAGATGGTTCAATGAGAATAAATCTCCAAAATAACACCTATTAGTTACTTATTAACATGCATATTACAAGAATATTAGCTATGTATTAGTTAAGCACATTAAGCACATATGAATGCCTTATTCTACATCCTTAATCCTACCTAAACTTAACAACTATCCTTATACAAACTTAAGCAACTTAATATTTTTTGGGGGGGTTCGGGTGTTTTGACACTGGATTTAGACAGAATGCAATGTGATAGTGAAGCTGTTAGTAGTTTTTTGATAAAATATTTGGTCTAAATACTTCAGTTAGAGGAAATGAAACGTTTTTCTTCAGTAATTTGACCGTTTTTCATGTTAGATGTTTGCGCAGCGTCAGCTCAATGCATTAAATAAAATATTGAACTCACTGGGTGAATTATAAATGATTTTACTTTGGTTTAGGACGTATATGATGAAGACATGAAAATGTAATGCATAATGACCCTTCAGACATCGCCCTGCATTAGACAGAAAGAATCAAAAAATCAGCGCAGAAATGTGACACATGACACTGCATTGAGTCACCTTGTCAATGGATATGCACAGGATGAGCACGTGTGACTATGTTGCTCACTAAGGGTAACTGTCAGGTATTGAGTGTGACAGGCCTATTAACTTGCGATATGTATAATGCAACTGACATCGTCTAGTTTCCATGGCTCCAAGTTGGGGTCTGGAACGCTCCGTTTCTACCACTCCTTGCTGCTCTTTACCTGCGGATGAAGGATGACAGTCGGGCAGCTCCTGCTTCCCCTTAATAATGACAGATGGCACTCTGTCGAAAAACACACGGCTTCACATGAGCAAAGGAGAACAGAAGTTTGTTACGTGATTGAGTTTTGGATTAGAGTCAATCTCACAAAACCTGTCAGCAACATACATGCCCTTTATTTCACCTGAAAATCAATAGGAAGCAAAAAGACCTGTAGGCAGTGGAAACTTCACAGTCTTCTTTCCATATCCTTACTGTCAGCAATGTAATTAATTAGAAAAATTATTTAAAAAAATGAATAATTTATACTTGTGCTACCTTTCATTCATGCTGATTTAACAGAAAAATTGTATAACCGCAATGTTTATGTTATTACAGTAAAGTGGAAGAGTATTGCTGAGAATCATCGTTGAGAATAATGGAATTTATTTATTTGCTTAAATATTTACATGTCATAAAAGTTATGTTTTGCAATCAATGTAACATTAAAAATAATGTAGCCTATCCAAATAAAAGCGTGAAAGGAGTCTTCAACAAAATGTTTTATTTGACAGCACAAAATTGAAATGAAAAAATATGACCCAGCCAGACGTTGCCATTATAGGTTGGTTTGAATAAAACATGACCTGCATTTTTGACAAAGTGTGTTATATTAAATAAATGATTTGTGTGTATTACACGCCTCAACCAATAGGTTACCCTTGCCCTTCTGTTTACTGAATGCATTAGTGACATCATGTTCTCCTCTATAAGAACAGGGCAAGACATGTTTCTTAAGTATACTCTCTTGTTAGGTCACCGATTCAAAGAGCTTTTAAACAATTGATAAAGACCGTATTCAGGCAGAGCTTCAAAAACATCTTAAAATAGAGCAATTTTCTTCAGAGTCACGATGGTCTGAGTCTTGTCTCTTTCCTCGAAGAATCTGTCCATCTAGAGGTGCATTTGCTGCTTTTGAAAGGAGGACGTTTCACTTGGATTCGATCTGGTTGAGCAGGTAGTTTGGAGACTGTATGGAGTACTTTTCCGCTTGCCATCACTCCAGGTTTACAGGGGAAAGCACTCATGCTGTCTGACCGCTGTTTCTGCTTTCAATTTAACAGATCTGTCAGCTGCACTTACCTGCTCCCTGCCCGCCAGGTGCATGCTGGGTAGAGGCACCGCTGCTCTTTATGAGCCAAAAAGCAGCACTAATGGTGGAGAAGAGAACTTTTCCGTCACCAACAGGGCCACGAGGGACTTTTATCACCATCATCACCCCGTCTTTTATTCTTTCGGTTCCTTCTGTTCCCGCATCATAGCGTTGGCTTGAGGGTTTTCTACATTGTTGGACACAGAGGTTTACGTAAGGCTTGTAAGCAACACTCTGAATGGAGCTGCTTGTGAAACACCACAAATAGGATCTACGTCGTATAGTCTAGACAGCAATGAGCTTGAATGGCTTGAAGATTAATGTGAACTCAAAATGGTCCAAGTTTACTGTCTAAATGCTTGTTTTTGCAATATTTAATCAAAATCAATAATGGTGTGTCATACCTGATGTATAAAATCCTTCCACCTTTTTTTTTTTTTTTTCATTGAGTATCCAGATTCATTCAGAAATGCCGATTCTCAAAGATCGGCAAAACATGGTTCTCAATGACTTTAAATCTCCGGGCAAATGGAGCATTGTGGCTCTTGTGTTTCCTTTAGATATCTCAACAATGATTAAAGTTGTGCTCAGATTTGCCAAGAAACCACAGTTTGCAGTCACGACTCAATAAGAACCTCCTTCTCATCGAATTCTTCCAAGGCTATGTCATTGTTTGTGTATCTGTGTTTGTTTTATAGCTCCACACTCTTGTATGTCAGTTTGTGTCCATTTTTATTTTTACAGAGCAATGAAAAAACGTTTGAGACAACCAGTGTTTAAATAAGGTTTGATAACTCTCCATCTGAGCAACATCTGAGCATTTAAATCTTGCTTTGGGTGTACCTGATGTTTAAAAATAAAGATAAGGTAGAACTTTACATAAAGGCTTCTTCATGTATAACGCATTATAAAAGTAGTTTAGCATTGTACAATCTCATTGTCACACTATGCATTTTTAAATTTGATTATAATTATTTACGGCAAGATATAAAGTATTAGAATGCACATTATAAATTATTAGAAAACACTTTTGGGTGTCATTTGTTGGCATTACTAAATGTATTAATTAACATGAACTAACAGTAAATAGCGCATGTATTGCAATATTTATTCATCTTTGTTCACAGTTGTTCATTGTTTATTCATCTTATTCATGACTGGTAACAAACACAACTTGTGATTTGAATAATGCATTAGTAAATGCTGAAATGATCATAAGATTAAAAATGCTGTAGAAGTGTTGTTTATTCTTAGTTTATGTTAACTAATGAGCCTTATTGTAAAGTGTTACCTGTAATTCTAATGCATTATGCCCTTAAATAGCCCTGTGTAATTCGTTATGAAGTGTTACCAAAAGACCTTTTTACAAAAAGAATGTTTAACATTCATGGAACCTTTAAATTCAACGTAAAAATGTTCTTTTTATGTTATTCACACTAAAAACCAAAAACCAAAATAGTTCTCTGTCAAACCTCGTTTTAAGAGTGTACAAGGAGAGACAAAGTTGAAGTTCACACGGTCGACCTCGTGTACTGCATGTGCTCCGTACGCCCTCTCACCTCACTCGAAGGTACAAGAACATGACGACGCTTTAGGAGAGACATTTCAGCATAATTGGAGCTGATACTCTTTTATTTACTGCTCTTTCACACACTGTGCACTAATCTTTTTGAAGTTTGTTAGTAGCACACTCACACACACAGACAGCAGCACTCAAATATAATGAGCTCTTTGTCTGGATGTTTGTGGGGCTTCCACCCTTGAGCCAGAGGAGGTGATGTCAGCAGCGTTCTACCTCCGTGACTCATCTGCATGCTGTGGTGTCCGTTTATCAAAGCTGCATGTTGCTGACCTCTGACCTTAAAATGCTGGACCCAGCTCTCCGCAGAGCTGTTCTGGCGGTGTGTGCACATCTGTGTGTTTAGTCAAACTAATAGCAGCTCCACAACATCAGTGCATTGTGAATAGCCTGTTACAGTCATGATGTGGAGTGGGTTTGCATTGTAAAGTCATATTTGTACCCACAACAAGATATGATGTGCTCTAGAGTTTCTCTTTTAAATGAGTAATAAATTACATATAACAAATAATGCTAACTTTAAAATTTAGTATTTACTTTTCTCTGCTATGCAGCAAGCCTTTGAAGATCGTTTTCTTTGTACTGAGTCACGATCGAGATATACTGTATGAATGCAGAAGTCAGAGTTCACCGGACTTGATCTTTGGTACATGGCCAAAAATAAAAGTTGACTTCCTGCCCTCCCACAAAACATAAACAGCTTACAGCTAAGCTAAAAAACGATAGTACTTCGTGGAAGAATAGTTTATTTCAGTTAGTTCCAGATGGACGCCCCTTAACTGTGATATAAGGTCCCAGTTACACATGGCTTCCTGTTGCTTATTTTATATTTTTGTAGTGCTGCAGATATTAATGTACTGTAGAATATTGATTGCTCAAGCCTTAAGCCTTCAGTATTTAGTGTGTTTATCAGACGTCTGGCAAGCCTTGTAGCTATTCTTTTTTAACAGTATTCAAAATATGCACAAACTGAACTGTAATGTCAACATTCACAATTGCAGTTTATTGAGATTAATAAGAAGTAGCTTTGCCATGATTCTCTAATTGGGAAATCACCACTTGGGAGAGTCAAGGACGCAAAGACGCTGGTTCTCACTGGTTTTATGACATTGGGGTGGTGTTTATGTGCACTCAGTTCATAAATCATAATTCCAGCATGATGAAATGAATACAGTACAACATGTGTGCCTGTATCAACTGACATTCACATACTTATAGTATGAGCTGGACCAGTTCGGTTTTTTCCTCCTCCTTTTTTAAGAAATCAAAAATCACAGGTCACAAAGTTGACAGCCCCCCTCCACTCTTGCCCTTTTATGCAAACCTTGCTGTGATCTCCATGGGACCCCTTCATGCTCTAGTGCAGCTCCATGCATTATGTAATGCCACGTTCTACCATCACATTCACAAAAGAGGCAGCAGGTGCTCGAGTGTTGTTGTGCTGATGATGTAGTGCACCAGGAAAATAAGTGTTTAGTCATTCAGTCTGTGTCTTTCTTGGAGTGCACTATAAAGAAACTACACAAATATTGCGAATTCATCCTGAAGTGCCCCATTATGCTGTTTGAAAGGTTCATCATTTGTTTTTGGGAGTCCCCAAAAGCTGGTTTAAATGCATGCAATGTCGAAAAAACATTGTGTATTTAGATTTTTTCTTTATTTGCCAGCGACTCTCAAACGGTTCGTTTGAAGATTCATCTTTCCAAACCCCTCCTTTGCGTGAGGATGCTCTAATCGTTGTAAAGACCCAAACATATAAACATTAGCTGAACATAGACACGTAGTACTGATAAATCCCCGCCAACTGTAAAGCATTGTATTGCTCCATCTGACTCCAAGTAATCAGAACGACAGACAGGCTATATTGATCAACTCATTTCTAGACAATAGCAGTCCCACAGCTGATTAGCAGAACTATACGAGTTACCCAAAGAGCTACAGAACACAATACCACACAAAACGACATAGATTGCACACTCATAGATTGAACATTAAAGCAGCAAATATTAATCTTGCAATGTAACATATGTGTGCACTTGTTGAATAAAGCATATCATGAATAAAGACAACTTTATTCATGATATGCTTTTTTACTACATTACACACTGCGTGAAAGGCACTTTTACTATTATGGGCCACTTTAAAAAAAACATCTTGCTCTTAATTGCATGCCGTTCAATTAAACGCTCACAATCCTAAACTCCCTCCCATTTATGGAACGCTAGCTTGTTCATAACTTGCTGTATATCAGCACAATCCTGAGTGCATATAACCACTAAGATTTGCACGTATATCAAAACAGTGTGCTTGTATGTAGATGCTAGCCAATCATAACAGAAGTCATTAACAGCAGCAAAAATGGCCAGCGTAATTGCAGTGGAGTTAAGGTGAAGAACCAGGTGGAAAATAGTCATGAAAAAAGGATTTACAACTTTTTGGTGCAAGAAACTTTACCATTATAAGTGGACTCCAGCGGGGGGAAATATTAAAATGCTACAAAAGTATAAAATATGGCCACTTTTAAGGTTTAAGTTCGCTTCTGTTCGATAAGGCTTAGCTGCAGTCTGCCGCCTCAGGCAGAGCTAAATTTGACTTCATTTCTAACTTTCTCTGCAGGCCTCAAGTGCTAGCAACCCTTGGAAACGTAATGAAATTTGGTGTTCAGCAGAGATTGTTTGCTCAAGTGCGCTGGGAAGCAGACACGACTTCCATGGCAATATTTCAGAGTATTCATTTTCTCCAGACGTTCTCTCCTGGATGCCGCTGATGTGAAAACCGAGGGAATTAGCTGCAAGCCTCCACCCCCCGCAGAACAAGGACAGGACGACCAGCGAAAAATCCAGATCTCCACACTGTGAGTGTAAGAGGAAGGAAAACGTTGACAGCGGCTGGTGAGAGAGCAGGATTTAACTGTGACTGTGAGGAAGTGTGGCACTGATACAGCACGCTGATGAGACCATCTCGCCAGGGTCTTGCTCGTGTCCAGTCACCAATCTGCAGCAGGTACTAAAATGTTTATTCAAATGTGTATATACGAGTGCTTTGGTATTTTCTAGCTTTTGTAGAAGTGGAAATCTGCGTCTTACTCTCTGTATGTAATCTCGTTTATTAGTGCTAAGATCAGCCACCTCCTCTTCTTCTTGTGTTCTCCATAGATGAGCCACGTGTGGTGAATATAGGTACCACAGCGCCATCTGTTGAAAAATACATGCAATGGCAGTTCATGCCATCCAAATTAGCATAAATATTTATCTACTTAGTAATGAGGTACAGGTGTAAACTCAAAAAATTGTTGTTGTTTTTTAATTCACCAATACTTCCAAAACATTTTAAGGCTTTCTTCACACTTCTTCATAATATATTAGCCTGTTACTGTGCAGTCAGACAAACCCCGTGGACTTGTATCGCTTTAAAGTGATTTATTTTGCAATAAAGACAACCTGGCTGCGCTATTCCGCTTAATATATGGCTACTTACCAAATAAATAAATAAACGGCCTTGAAATATTGATTTGAGTTGAATTGGATTATTGTGTGAGAAGAGACAAAAGTGTAAAAGTAGCGTAGCTATGTAGAATATGATTAATATATTTAATCATATTTTGAAAAATCGATTTCCAAACAATAGCTTGACTGTATTTTTTTCAGCTTTGCAAGTCTATGAGGAACAAAATCATGTGTCATGACACAATGGCCTGTGATTTTTATATAAAATCTTGATTCATTTTCCAGTGGCAGACATGACAAACGTAAATTTTTAGCCCTGCTCTCACACGTCTCACCATCACACTGTGCTCATAAGTTGTGGTGTGTTTGTCATTTGTAATGTAATGCACCACCTTCATCTCCTAAATCCTGTTTGATCAATCCCTGTAGTAAATTGGGGGTTGGCGAAACAGAACCGTTCAACCCAATCACGGCTCGTCCCCACCAGAGTCTTTCCCCACACGGCACATGCGATTATCTGCACCTTAGCACATTTAAATCATTGATCTGTACTTGGCCACGGTCACAGTGTCAGTGCAAGAGTGACGGGCAGATCAATTTTTATTCCACCCACTGGATGTTTGACCGGGTTTTGATGCGAGACTCTTCGGCTCCTCTCATCCAGTTTTAATCAGGAGCTTTTGTGTGGTGATTCAAAGGATCAATAGAAAGCCACCCAGGAACTGGTGTCTGCACCGCGACAGTAAAAATGAAGGCTGATTTCTGTCATCAGTACTTTCCGAAGCCGGTTTTTGATTTGGAAGAATTTCTTTGAGTCAGGGTCCCTCTTCCTGAAGGATCTCTTCAGGCAGCAGTGACTTTTCTGACAGATGATAATCAACACTGGGCCTCTAAGATACACAGAAAATAAGCCATATAAATTCTTTGCCTTGAAGGAATCTGTCACACACGTAAATATTGCCTCCCTCTAAAAAAAAAAAAAAAGAGGAAGAGAAATGAGAGCAATATAATGAATGTTACTTATGTATCACAGAAAGCACAGACCTCTTAAATATTAACAAGCCCTACAGTAAACCCCAGACATCACCATCCTTAAGTACCTCACCTCTAATACAAACATCATGGAGAAATATGGGAATCCCATTAAACAAATCAATGGATTTTCTTTCCGTGCATTTCAACAGGGAATTCTGTTTACTTCAGTGCACAATACTCTAGTAGCTTTCAACTGGTTTTGCTTTCTTGCATTTTCCCTTTGGACAAACTGAGACCCAATGCAGTACCAAAATTGTTGCACATGAGTTAAAAAATATGCTCTCTGCAGTCTAAAATGTAATTTAAATGTTGATTTTTTTTCCAGCTTCCAAAGTTTTCTTCTTTTTTTTTTTTTTTGGCTTTAAAAAACCTGCCAACGTTTGCATGTTTGGTCTGTGCAATGGATTTGATTTAGAACCTGCAACCGATCTTTGTGTTGCAAACCTGTTTTAGTGTACATTGCAGCAGTGAGGGTTGTGTTTCATAGGCTGTTTGACATGGTTGATGCAGCGCATGCGTTAGACAGGCTGCCTGAGATATAGGCAAAAGTGTCCATCAGTAAGGCCCCCTGTTGGGCGTTCTGCTAAGTGCCTGTAGTGGTGAGCACATTGAGTGGCATGTTAAATCCCTGGATGGCCAACACACTGCAGCAAGACTTAATGCCTCTATGTCAGTCTTGCACTAAAAGGAGCTCTATTCTTAGCATGTCTTTCCATCAGCGCAAGAAAGGGAAGGCCTGTTTTAAAGAGTAGATAAAAGTTTTAAGTGTTGGTCCAGGTGTCTCTAGAGGTTATCACTCAAAGTCAAGTTGGAATTGCATGGATAGTGCAGTTACATACAACTACAGCCACAGTTTTCCAAGCATCCAAAAATGTATTTTTTTCCTCAACACTTTCACTCTGGCCTTTTTAAACTTTATTTCATACAGAAATAAACTGGGACTTGTCCTTGCCAGTGGGAATCCTTCAGGATTTTTGAACAATTGCAGGGTTGCCGCAATGTTAATGGCGACCAATTCCACAGGAAAACCTCAGATTCGGTAACACTGTGTACACAGTGCATTGTTTCCAAAATATTTGCATAGGTAAAAATCCCAATTCATTAGTATATGCGTATGCACTTAGGTTAATTTCTGATTTGCTGTCTGTCTGAACCAAAGGAATGAAAGCAAACTACCTGCACCTTTCTGAATTGCGTAGTATCATGTTTTTCCATTGCACCCTTTTGCATCATGTTGAATCGAATCTAAATCGGATCCCACTTCTTCATAATAGGGGGGAATCGTATCACATCACATCAGCAGATGCTTCATACAGTGTGTATCTTTAACGCATCGTATTGTTGGCTGTGCACTAGTCTATAGTAATATTATGGGTTAAGATGGGGTAAGGGTTGCAAAGGATTGTATAATCCATCACAACACATACAGAAAATACTTTAAAGATCAAACGTGTTGTGCAACCATGCAAATTCTGCTGAAAGCATGACCTAAATTTAAGTCTTCACATAGAGTTATCATTTAACTTAAGATTTAGTGCAAGCAGTATGCTAGTAAACAGAAAGGAGGTACATTGAGATGTTTTTCACTAATAGACCGAGAAAGGGCACTTGACTCAAATTGACAGGCTTGCGCTGTGCATATTCATATTGATTATTTATTTTCTAGAGTGGAGTGCAGTAAAAATGTTGTTTTTAAGTGTAGAAGGTCATTGCTTAAACATTTCTTAACTAAATGCTAAGCTTTATTTTCTTGTCTGCTGTCTTCAGTTCATTTGGCTTCATTTTTAAAAACATGTAATACGTATTTTTGATTGATTTTCCTTATGTACAAGCTCCTTTCTGAAGGCTGTAAACACAAACAAACGCACAAATCACATTCACTCAATATCCCTGCTTCTGCTTTCGTCTGAGGGCACAAAACAGACAGACGCTGAGTCGCTCTGCTGAGGTAAATTATCCTTTGAACATGAAGGTCTTGATTGAAAGGAAACAGAAAGCTCGGAAAAAAACCCTGACCGTCTTATAATTGACAAGAGGCCATGAAAAAAGGGGGTTTCGTTATCTGGAAAATATTGAGCAGGGCAATCCTCTACCTTATTAAGGAATGGCTTGACATTAAGATGGAGTGCTGGGAATGACTTTTTGTGGGATGGGAGAAAACCCTTTGATTGTCTGATCCACCGAAGTTAAATTTGTTTCCACTGAAGCCGGGCAAAATGAGATCACGCGTGAGTAGATGAACAGAGGAAGACTGATGGAGCGCTAGCAACTCAATTAGCTTATCGATCTACCAGCTGCTAAAATGATGCATGTTGTCTTAGCAGGTCTTTTTTTTCTCTCAGTGAAAAGAATTCAAAACAATAAGTCTCCATCTTTCTAATTAAATTCAATCGTGGAGAAGTTAAGAAGTTGCATTTTACTTCAAATCCTGTTTCACTTGGAAATGCGTTATACTATAGTGTGGGATTAATTGAAACCTCTAAAGTCTGAAATGTGCGCATAGATGGATATATGATTCATTTTTAGCATCGGTCTGTACGTAGAAGCACAATCTAGAGTCTTCATTGCATGTGGCATTTTGCTTGTCCTTTACAGGCACTTACGATACATTCACAATCCTTTAATGCAACAACTAATAAAAGGGCATCTAGTTGTTTTAATCTGCCTCTTTACAGACCGGTTTTGATGACATCGTTGAGCTCAGATGGATAAACTGTGACCTCTTTTTCTTATTTTAGTTGTGCGCTTTTGTATATGATAAACCACAAACGCATGATTGGGTTAATAACAGCTTGCATAAGCCACAGAAAACAGCCACGCTTGTCCTTTAGTGTGTCGTGTTCGCGGTGATGTGGCATTTCAGACAGAGAACTATTAACAATATCTGCCAGATAATTACTGCTCCTCTGTCCAGCGATTCTGCACTAAAGACATGGATTTAGACAACAGTGAAGATAAGAAAAATAGTTAATATTATGAACTTAGAGAATCTAAGGATTACGTTTTTTTGGAGTATGTTTAATGCTGTTGTAGTCTTTTACAAAAAAATGACATTCAGTTCAGTTCATTGTGTTATGTCCCATGTCTTTTTTTTGTAGTTATATTTGCTAGTGGGGTCTTTTACTACAGTTTAGGAGGTTCTCAGCAGAAATGATATTGAGGGAAATTATATTAAGCTTTATGCTCTTTGTGATATGTACCAAAACCATGCCATTTTTGTTTTTGCATAATGGTAACACTTCAGAATAGGGTGTCAGAATAATACATTAGTTAAGCATTAATTAATGGTTATTAATAGTAATTTGTTCACAATTAAGCATTAGTTGAGCAAAAACACACTAGGAATTAATGATTAACTTAACATTTTACATTGCTTGTGAACAAATTAACCATTAATTAATGCTTAACTAATGCATTATTCTGACCCCCTATTCTGAAGTGTTACCTGCATAATTTCAGCAAATATCATTAAATGTCTATACAGAGTTTCAATATATCAATTTTACGTCACATTGAAAATGTATTAACATGATTTTCCTTTATAACTTTGTGGTTTTGTCAGGATTTTACAAACCCATGTGACTTTCATGCTCGTCTGCTTAAAACTTCAAACATTAACACCCACAGTGGGATTTAATGTCTCGTGGGTCTTGTTCATTCAGTGTGTGTTTATCACTGTTGAAAGTTTTCCTAAATGACAATGTCCCTCCTCATCTTATTGACAGACAATTTGCTATTTTCCCTTGCTCTACTTTTCCCTTTTTGGTTTTATTTCCCCAGCTTCTACTCCAGCACAACAGATGGTGATGAATTGTTGTTCGCTTGCCTAGTGGAAGTGCTAATTCATCTGTGTGGTCAGGGTTTGATGTGTTATGATGCAATGCTTAAGACGCTTCATCAATTCAGTCTCTAATACGCTCAAGCGCCTCCGCACGGCCCTTCCAGTGTATGCACACAATACCCGCAAGAACAACAGGCAGGCCACACAGCAAACAAAAGCTGTCCTCCTCCGTGTTAAGCCATCTTTACTCTGTTGTGTTGTCTTCCCAGCTGCTTTTTCTATAGCCAAGAGCTGACATTTTCTATTCTCAATTGCACAGACATTTGAAGATAACTCAGTCTTCCTTTCATTGTAACAAATCGTCCCACTCTCTTAAAAATAATGGTTGTTTATTGGCATTAATGGCTTCATGAAGACCTTTTCATTCCACAAAAAAAATCATTTAAGATGGAATAGTTCACCAAAAATGAAAATAACCTCATGATTTACTCACCCTCGAGCCATCCTAGGTGTACTGCATATGACTTTCTTCTTTCAGATGAATACAATCTAACCTATATTAAACATGCCCTGGCTCTTCTGAGCTTCATATTGGCAGTGAATGGGGTAGAGATTTGGAAGCCCAAAAGTGGGCATCCATGCATTATAAAAAGTGCTCCGCACAGCTCCAGGGGGTTAATAAAATGCATATGTGGAGTAGTTTTTATGATGGATGGATGACTTTTTTGGACGTTATTGGTAACACGAATGCATTATGTATAACTTTATTACATGTTTTACCATCTCATGAATATTCATAAGAGCAGTTTTAATGTGTTATAATATTTACTTATTTGTGGTTCAAGCTTTTAAGAGTATTTTCATTTATAACACACAATGAACACGATTCATCCACTTAAGTTACAATGTATTATATCTCTCAAGGTTATATAGTGCATTATAAGTCTCATATCTTGCCATTTTACTGATGTTACTTAACTTAAAGTGAACAAATACCACTTATAGTTGTAAAATACTTATACTTGATAGTACCCTTTAGACAGCTGTTGATAAGTAACTCTGTGACTACATGTCAATAGCCCTCATTAGACTTTTAGTAGTGTCTCTGCTAAATATATGCAAACACTTTATTTTGATGGTTCCTCAACAGTCCACATACTGAGTACTTTTTAAGTATGTGAACATTACCTACCCTATCTAAGTCTAATAATTTCTTTAGGTTTATATTTTATTTTATTTCAGTTAAAAGGTTCAGTTGGCTCACATTAATATTATCCAATAATATTATAACAATATTATCCTCACAGGAAACACTCACTAACAAGATGCTGTAAAATACTGTGTAGATCTTAAATAAACAATGTCGAGATATGATATGGTCCATTATAAATGAAGTAGATTTAATACGGGTTTGTTGTGTTATAAATAATCATACTCTTAAAAGTTATAATCATAAATGCGTAAATATTATAATTGCTTTCATGATAATTTATGAGATGTTATATCACATTATAAGGTTTTTTATCATGCATTATGCATTCATTATAATACCTTAAGAATACCCTTATAATGTATTATAAATACAGGCTTCTTAGAAAGTGTTACCCTTTTTTTATTTTATAGTTTTTTTACATAACTCCAATTGTATGTATTTGCCCGTATAAAAAAAATAAAGGAATTACAACTAGGATGTCTTGAGAGTGAATGAATCATGGGGTAATTTTCATTTTTGGGTGAGCTACCCCTTTAAATGGGTTCTTGATGGTTCAATGCAGAACCTTCAGCATCAATGGAACATTTTCAATTCCACTAGAAAATTCTTAGGATTTTTTGAAAATTTTAAATGTAGTCAATATTTTCCTCACCACTGGTAAGAAGTTAGCATGAAGAACAGCGGTAGAATTTAGTTCTTCGTGTGTTGTCATTGTTTATCATTTTCTCTAGTGTTTCACAGGATGTAGCCTGTGAAAACGACGCTAGCAGCAGATGTATCTAACAGTTTTCTTTTCTTTTTTTCCCTTTTCCACTCCACTTTCTCATCTTATTGAGGCCAGGAGGCTGGCGATGTTCCTCATATTTCTAGCTGACACGGGGAGTTGAGTGCGTCCCCAAAGAGAGTCTGAGATGACTTGTTTAGAAATTGTCTTATACTTCAGCGCTTTCCTCCAGTTGTCTAGCTCGCAAATCCATCCATGATATCTCCCCCCGTTTCTCTCAGCTCTGTAAATATTTGAAGAGAAAGTTTGTACTTCCAGAGCAATTTGGAGAATCCCCATGCCCTCATGCATGAAATGATTTGATGTTCTCTGAGGAAGAGCCGCACACTGTCATAATGGCTGGCAGGTTTGATTTCTAAACTGTGATACAGGATGATGACCAGGTTTATGAAAGCAAATATCCCTGTGAATCTGTGTCCTCTGTCCCTTTCCCAGAGTTCAGTGTGTGTCAGTCTCTGAGTGGCAGGTCAGTCATCATTGTCTTACAATCTTTCTACCACCCACATGAGATGGAATAGCGTGGCAGTGCAGGTACAGTATGCACATGCATATTTCATCATGCCATAAAACACACAAACCTAATTGGATTGATATTAGATACTATACAGATCCGCCTTGCAATTTACACTTCTCTTCCTGCTGGTCTGGTGCTAACTTAGTACTTTGTTCTTTTTGTATAGTGGGAAACAATGGCAGATTGGATTTTTTTGACCATATCGGATTGATTGAATTTTTTTTCCCCCAGTGCGTTCTGGGATTGACTTCTCTACAAAACATGTTAGTAACGTAACTTTAGAATTGGCCCACAAGGCAGCGTAATTATGCTGCCTAGTTTTTGGAACGAGATTTGCATCAGAAATGCCTATGATGCCTAAAAATGTTTTCTAGGTCATGTTTTGAGGTAAACAAAATGTGCTTTCTGGATTTGTCACATCAACATGCCAAATGCATATAAAAATGCAGGCTACGGACAATTTTTTATTTATTTATTAATTAACTACTTTGTAGTACTAAATGTAGTCAATATTCCATTGTCATTCATATCAGTCAATTCTGCTAAATTGCAAACAAGCTTTAGTTAAGGAGATATCAAAAATGTTTTATCAAACAAACGATGTGATCAGAATGTTGCTTAATTACTGTCATGACATGCATATTTATTGTTGATAAAATCAAGAAACCCTACATTAACATTCTCCTCATTTTGTTTTAAAATGTAAGCATGCTTGATGAAAGCAAAAAAAACAAACAAATGTAATGTTTTCCTCAGTATTTTTGTTGAAAAGACCAGCACACTTTGTTATACATAAAACAAACAAGCTGTCATCTTATAAAAAGAAATGACACCACCAAAATGATCATAAAAATGGCCATTTTCTCAACAAAAATAGCAAAGCCATAACTCTGTTATTAACAAACACTCAAAAATGTGCTGATAAACCGCTGAACCATTTGTCACAATTATGAATATGT
>JAUMHQ010000051.1:1538822-1550870 GCA_032361165.1 Enteromius paludinosus
AAGATATCTATAACATTATTACAGATATCTTAAATTGAGTTTTGACTAGTCAGAATATGTTTCCAGATATCTCAAATACGATTTCTTACTAGTGCAGTCATATTTGCAGATATCTCTTATTGTCATTCTGACTAGTCAATTTATAATTATCACTCGTCAAAATACAAATTTTCCTATCTTTAAATATATTTATGTATTGTCCGAATGAAGGTTTAAATGCTAAAACGGCTTGCCATAAAAGTGAGCTGTACTGAGCTGTGTCGTACTATGCAGTGGAAAATCGCCATTAGGAGCCAAAACAAAGTAGAATCACTTTCACACCAACACACAGCATGTCCAGCAACACTACAGCGAGAAGAATAGCCCCACTCTGTGACGTAGAAAAGTGGGGGCGTGTCTAAATGACTCGTTTCAGGGGGGCGTGGACAAGTCACATCTTTCATAAAGAATATCTTTTTGGTTTTAAAACTTGACAGCTGGTAACACTCCAAAGAAACAGGAAAATTGCATCATATGACCGCTTTAAAATCAACCTACAACTGATTTAAGCATTTCAATCATTCTAACTATCAAATATTTCTTATTTTGTTGCAAAATAACTTATATGACATTTTGTATTTGATATAAGTTCAATAAAAACACTTTACAGGCTATTTTTATTTCAAGTAACTGTTAATTAATTAAATTACTAGCAAAAGTATATAATTTGGTTAATTAATTTGGTTAAGTCATTTCAACTGAAATTATATTAAACTGGCTTTAAAAAAAAAGTTGCATCTCATATGATATAAAATGAATGAATACATTACATAAATTACTTACTGTTTATATTATTTGTGTACAGTGAAAAATGGGTTTATGAAACAAAATCAAATTAAAAGTTAGGAATCTTTTTACTAACTTTGTAGAAAATAGCTGGAAGTAATGATTAAATGAGACTAAAATGCCATATTCCTGACAGGTTTCGTGGGATTCAGACTCTTTTTAAAGATGTCTTTTGTTCAGTGACAGATTTCTGTCCTCGTGTCTTCTCGTCAGATGAATCGCTGCCGTTTTGTCACCATTCATCGGCGGCGGAGAGATTGATCTGCCAATCTCGGCTGGTAATTGTGGAGGAGCAGCATGACGTCTGTCATTACAGTGTCTCGGTCAAACCCTCCTGCGGCCGATGGCCATTGTTTCACCCCATTATCCTAAAGCCCTGCTCTCAGATGCTCCAGTAATAACAGCACAACACCGTTATGAAGCTCCACAGCTGTGGAGCTGACATCGGTTTCTTCCCTTATGGCTTTATTTCAGCCCTGTCCGAGAGGAACGGCTGTTTTGTCTCTTTTAATGAGGTTCGTTTTTGAGAAAGTGCCAGGAATAAGTTGGCCCCAGCCCTTGTTAGGTTGCGCTGGATGTCTGCAGTCTTCATGGTAATGCGTCGGGTTGGTAGCGTGGAGGTTTGACGGGTCTGAGAGCACAGGAGACTTACTCAGGCAGAAACACAGCCATGCTCTTCCCCATCACTGTCAGAATCACTTCTCTTATTATGAAAGCACAACTTTAGTATTCTGTGCACGCCATTGATTTTTCACAGGCTGTTGTTTGCAAGTGAAAAATTTAAATGAATATAAAGACATGTTTTCATTTACATTTGGCGGATGTGTTCAGCTGCTGCCGGAGGGAGAATTGAAGTTTAAGCAGCAGCATCTTTAGCATATTTTACATTACCTCAGACAATACATTTGATTCATTACAGTGAATAAATACACTGATTTGACATTTAATACAAATGTTAATTATACATAAAAATATGCAAACAAATCATTCACTAACCTTGTTTGTGCAAAGTTGTGCAATAAATTAACCTCTGTCATGAGCGTCTGGTAAAAATTGATTATTTGAGAAATATCAACTGAAATATTTATGCTGCCTAAAAAGCATTATTTTGGTTTTATATGTAATGTTTTTTGTAGTTTTAGTTAACAATAACAATACAATGCTTATAGCAGAAGACTGACCACTAAAATGCCATTTTATATTTAAAACAAACTTCTACTGTATATCCCAGAAGTCTTGCATATTTTAAGCATTGTTTATATGCTATTATAGTTATTCATATTTTGAATGGGATTTTATTTTTTATTTACATTTTTTTGTGCATTTGATGCATTGCAACATAGTCAAATCTTGACTGTAAACATGATTTATTTTCAAACCATCAAGGAATTCAAGTTGTAGGTCACCATGTACTGGACATAAAGTTCTCCTCCGCTGATCAGGATTCATTCATACATTTTTATAGACATGTTCAAAGGCAGATTTAAGGAACAGAAACAGCAGTGGGGGAAAAGCATAATTCAACAACACAAACAAATAATTGTCGAAGTGAAAGAAATTCTTCACCGATCGCTGTGTGGGTTCTGGCATGTGGAGCTGTGTGGAGGAGGGAGCAGTTTTCCCATGTTTATTTATAAGGGCTCAAACAGGATCTGATCCAGTGAATCGAAACCTCCACAAAATCTGGGATATTTGGTGCTAGTTTGTCAGAAACTTTCTCCATGACTTAAAGAGATATGCAACGCATGCCAAATGTTATGAAATATGTTTTTTTAATCTCTTTATTTGCTTTAATAAGACACAATATGTACTATACATAAAATATATTTTCTACAAAGGGTAAACCAACCGAAATGTAATTGCTTCGATTTTTTGGATGTTTCAGATATATTTATTTACTATATATAAAAGTGAAACAATTTTTTAAATGTGGAAACTACAGTATATATAGGATTTATTTATGATTAAAATAATTCAAAGTATTAAATAAGGTTATAAATATATGTCTATATATGTGCTATAGAAATTATTATATTTCAATAATATTTTTCAAATATATTTATTCACTGTGAGAGGTAAATCAACTACCAAAAACATTAAATTAACTATTATCATCATTATTATTATTGTCTTTGTTATTAGTAATGTTACATATAAAACATCAACTAAATTATTATTATTAAATGACTAAGTTTAATTACAGATGTGCTGTATAACTCTGTGAAAAGCCCTAGTGCTTCTTACAGCCGGTTTATCCACCGCAGAACTGAAATGTGCTTGAATCTCGTTCAGTGTGTGTCGTGGTGACCCTCTGAAAGTCCTCCTGAGGGAACGAGTGCCTCTTCTTTTATGATTGTCTTCATTTCTGGGTCAGCGCTGGAACTGAATGCTTGAATGGCTGCAGAGCAGTTCCAGTTTAAGAGCATCATGGTTTCCGCTGGAATAGGTGGAATAAAAAATGCAGTAGTCGTCCTTCAAGAGCCATTTTTCTCCTCCATGGCTCATCTGGGTTAATGGGAATGTAGGTTGATGGTTGGTCTAGTTTATGTCATTCCCTCCCTCTTCATCTTGCAGGATGGATTTATTGGTGTTTTCTGTTCATCAGTACGTTGATGTTTTTTTGTTATTGTGAGAATGGCTCATTGCCATTGACCTCTAGCCATGGTTTTGGCACAATTCAGCCCACACCTTTCTCTCCTGGCTGGAGACACAGATGAAAGAGATAGAGGACATGATGCTTGTTCTTTTGCCAAGTTCACCGACAGACTCAAATTTAAAAAGATAAAAGGAATAAAGCATATAGTATTATGTCATGTGCAAGTATAATTAAAAATGCACATACAACTATATTAATGCAAACATAAAATCGTATATGATAAAGATATGAAAATGTATTGTATTGTATTGTTTCTTCGTCACATTTGGAGAAATAGCAGTACATCACTCACAAATGGATGCTTTGCGGTGAATGGGTGCCGTCAGAAAAAGCCCACAAACATCACAATAATCTATAAATATTCACTCCAGTCAACCACTTAACAAACAGTAATCAAAAAGCTGCATGTTCCTAAGAAACAAATCCATTATTGAGTCAGTTTTTTTTACTTTTTAACTAAAATATGCATTTTTTTGCTTGTGAAGAAGTCATCTCATCTGAATCAGGCAAGATCGAGCACCAATTTCAAACAGCTCTAAACAAATATGTTAAAATATGCCGAATATTTTGGCCAGAAGCAGCAGGTTAAAACACCTCGATGCTTTTCACTTCAGAAGATGTTAACTGATGGACTGGAGAGGTGTGGGTTATGTTTTTATCAACTGACGGCACCCATTCACTGCATTGGTGAGCAAGTGATGTGCTGCAACCTTTCTCCAAATCTGATGAAGAAACAAACTCATCTACATTTTCAGCAAATCTTCATTTTTAGGCAAACCGTTCCTTTAAAGGACTAAAGCAATGTGAAAGCTTTTCTTTAAAACCTGAAGCATCCTGTAGATTAGTCAGACATCTGTGGCTTGACTATGTGACGTTCATAATACCCCGATGGCTATTCTTGTCTTTGGCTCTTAGATGTGCTTCTGTTGTTTGTGAAGCAGGTGCCAGTTTATCTTGTGATCTTCCAGGCCTCTGTGTTCCTGTGGAGTGTGTGAGGATTAGGGCGTGTGTTGTGTCGTTCCTCTCGGTCAGAGACGACTCCATCTCCGTAGGCCCTCCCTCCTCACGACTTTCTGCCGGGAAAGGTTGGGATAATCAGACTCTCCACCTGCTGCTCTCTCTTTAATTGAGTAGCCCTAATGAGCAGTGGGGATCGCCATGGCGACTACAGAAGACGTGGGCGGGGTTTAACACGATTGACAGACTCCCTGCCCTGGAGGTCACGGTGTTTGGTATCAGCCTCGGGGGATCATTTTGTGCTGTCTGTTTACATTAACACGTATGACATTGTTTCTTCACTTTGTATTCATCATGCAGATCACGTTAACCTGATTTTGAAACGTTCTGAGGAAGATGTGAGCTGCGTTTGCCCATGCAAAAGTCACCCGTATGATTCTGTGGGTGTGTTTTTTTGGTGCTTTGCTGAAGTTTTAAAGGATTTTGTGGCCATTATTAATTCAAGCGAAGCATTAGCACATCTCTCAGCAACAAACTGTACGATTTGAGGCATCATTCACATCTGCGGCACCAATTCTGTAAGATGAATTATGCATCAAAGTGTACACTGCAAAAATGATTTTCTCCCTCAGTATTTTGTCTTATTTTTCAGTAAAACATTCCTGTCAAGATGCATTGGCTTAAAGCAAATTTACACAAGTTATTAAGTCTTGTTTTTGTTAAAAATTAGAAAAATGTCTGCCTATAGTGTCAAAAACATCATCTTTATCTGTCGGCAGGTATTTTTCACGTAAATGCAATGCAGATTTCGAGAAACAACAAAAATGATGTTCTTATTATTACTTGTTTTAAAATTAAAAAATATTTCAGAAGCAAAATTGCATGACTTTTTTGCTTGAAACAGGGAAAAAATCTGCTTTTAGGGAAAGAAAAATTATCTTTTTTTCCCATTTAATGATGTTTATTTTTCTTATCAGACTAGCAGATTGTTTTGTAACCATAGTGAATATATCTTGAAGGTTTAGATATTTGTGCACTGTAAAAATATTTTTAATTTAATAAAACTCTTTAATTTTTTTGAGTAAATAAAGCTGATTATTAGAGAAAAGACACAATGTGTTTTTATTGTACTGTAAGTTTCTAGCCATTTTTGAGTGACAGTTGTTTTATTTTATTTAAAATATTATTTTATATATTATTTTCAGTGAGTCGAAAAAAACATAACTAATTAGGATAATTGTTTTTTTGTAGTGTAATAATTTCTAGTTTGCATTGCATTTATGAATATATCAACATTTTTATCCAACGCCACTTAAAATGCATCTATTAGTTCATGCATTCCCTGATAATCAAACCCAGAGCATCAGTGTTGCGAGCACAGTCTACTGTTGATGCTCGCCTTGACAAACAGCACTAATGCACCCTGATTGCATTAAAGAGCAGAGAAATTCCAATTGAAATAATTTGATGGCTTCGAATCAGACACATATTCAGTGCGTTTTTCACACCGTGCTGCTAATTGCATCAGTCTACAATAATCATTCATCGCAATTACCGCCACTGACTGCATGCGACAGGCAGAAGCCACTCTCGTTCTCCATCGCTGCTCCAACACTTCATGCACAATGCGGTTGGAATGACACAAAAGCTTTCAGAGCTGTAGCTTTAGCAGCCAAAGTTTGTTTCATCTGCATCTGAAGAACATTAATTCAAGCTCACGGCAGACTGGCTCAAATCCAGACCTGATGCTCGGCCTTAATTCGGTAATCTGTAATACAGCTGGAAGGCTTGCTTTTACACACGCGGCCGTGCCACATTAAGCTCCCAAACGATGAGATATTGATTGCGTTTGATAGCGAGCGAGGAGTTTATGGCCCTCGTCTCTTGGATAAGGCTCGTCGGTGTGGTTTTGTGAGTAACGCAGGTATCGTAATCCTCCTCTTCAAATGACATGGATGTTTGGCAATTTCTCAGCCCACTGCGGCAGAAAATACCCCCAGATACTGGAGCTGATGGAAAACTAATGGCATTGTCACAGCGGTCCCGAAGCCTTCGGGACAGTCACGGATACGGGAGTCGCTATCAGTGACGAAGGAGCCCGAGAAAGAGGAATGCGATGTGGAAACGCATCCCATCCAGTGGAGTAAATGACGGAAGGCCACCTTGACAGCTTGTTGCTTCGCATCACACTATGAATTTAAAGACAGTCTATTTAAAGTTCCTACTCCCTGCAGAAGCATCCCACCAGCCTGGGTTGACAGCCGCAGTTTGTACAACACACACACACACACACACACTCTTTGGAGAGTAACTAACTAAAATTAGCAATGCTACTAAATACATTTTTCAATTGCATGACAGTAGTGCAGCTGTTTTAAAAATAGTGTCCCTTTTCCAGCAGCAAGCTCATTTCCCTAACAAATAGCCATTGCTGTTTTCATTTATTATTTTAAGCCAATAATCAAACACTCTCACTTAGAGTGTGCTAGTAATAATTCAGTTCATCCTGATGGTTAAAAAAATTTTGATTTACCAATTCATATTCAGTAATGTCAATAATCATCCCTCTGTAGTGCTCACATAAGATCCTGTGCATCAGTTTATTAGTTCTTTACCAGAACCTGATTAAATATGAACATATACATCACAATGTATACATTTCAGTTTTTTAACAAGTGTGAATTTAAGTTACTTTAATGTGTCTGCCCCTTTAATTATCTGAGCCCTTACCTCTAATCATTTCCTGTGTTGACTCCTCCTCTTCCCTTTTTGAAGGTAAGTTTTAATCGAGCTGCATTGCCTTTGCTTGCCTTTTTATTGCTTTTCTTATATAAAGCTAGATATATTTAATAATGTGTGTCAATGTTTTGTTTTGTATAAGACCCTATTTTATTTCTCGTTGATCCCGCTATAATTCAGTTTGACATGGTAACTTAACCTTACAAGCATACAGTATATTGGGGGTTTACGCATATATTTGTATCAGTATTTTATGCAGATTTTTATTTTATTGCTTCATATTCTGCTGTTGTGGAGTTGATCCAAACAACATGCATATGTGTTTTATGCTATATGTCTTAACTATTGGACAACTGTAACATTTCACTTAGTAAAGAACTATATATTTTATATCTCTGTCTCAAAATTGATAATGACTTCAGATAATGACAGACCTCCAAATCTGCTGAAGAAACAAACTCCTCAACACTGCAGACGACCTGAAGGTGAGTACATTTTAATTTTGGGGGTAAAACTTATTCCAGGATTGAGTAAATGTTTTTTTTTTTTTCATACAAATAATGATAAAGCCATATAGAGACTCTTGTGGCTCGGGCCAAAGCATCCACCCACAGCACCGCATAGCAGTCTGTTACAATGACTCAGAGCGCCTTAGATACGGCTCTGCATCGTCATGGCAACCACCCACAACTCCCAAGCATCATGACAGCGAGTTTTGCACAAGCAAACACCACTCGCAAAAAAAAAAGCCTTACATGTGAAATGCGCCTGATATGACATTGGATGCTATTGCATTCGCGGGAAGTTGTTAAGATAAGTGGTTGCTAATCCATTAATCCTACGACCTGAGCCTGTGTGCATTACTTACAGCCTGTGAAAGTTGGTCCTGAGTCTTTCCAGAGCAGGATATGTTCGACACTGACTGACAGTGAATCTTAGAACAGATATGTCACAGAATGTCTGGCAAATGTCAGTACAATGAACCTCTTTGGCCCGGAGTACAGTACACCTGACACTTCTTGCACCAAAGAAACTGCTCCGCGGCTAAAAGTGCTAAAATTACACCCAAATATTTTTTCTTGATGCCGAAGTTATCTGTCTTATTCACGCGGCAGTTTCCAAGACAACCTTTGAAACAGAGGACGGTATGCATTACTGGTTTATCAAGGACTCTAAATATAGTTCCCATTGTGTTCCACATCTCTTTTAAAATCAAGACTCTTAGTTTCGCAGTCTTTCAAGTTCTTTGAGATGTCTGGTGATATAATGAACCTGTTGTTTGCGTGAGCTCCTTGTCTTGCGACGAAAATCTCTAGAATACGTTGAGCACCTGTGTGCTTGCAATCTCCCGGGTCTCTTATCTACAAAAAGCCGCCCTCATTTTCACCCTCTTTCTGTTTTCTCTCTTCTCATGGATTATTCCAATCGAGCTCAATCCGGTGCCGTTTCTGATTCTAATGCCAAGTTAGAGAAAAATCCTGCTGATCCAGTTTTAATGAGGTGTCTCCTCGTAGACGCTCTGACCCAGTATCAGTTGTGCAGAGCAGGAGAGAGTCGGTCTGGAGGAAAGCAGGTGGTAACGGAGACTCCATTTAAAGCCCCCTGTGATGAATTAGCCTGCTGACACAAACTCTCACACACACACGTTCATGCAAACACACTCCGACACACACACTTCCTCTACCAACCTCTCTAGCCTTAAGCTGCTTCCAAGAAAACCGCCCCAGGGGTGACATTGGTTTGATGCTGTAAACACGTGTGTGTGTGTGTGTGTGTGTGTGTGTGTGTGTTCAGGTTAGAGGTTGGCTGTTTAGAAACTTTTTGTCCGTTTAGAAGCCTGCAACGTTATGTTAAGCTTTCTTTGAGATTATTATAAGATGCTCTGGTGTTGGTGACTCACTCCGAAAGACTCTACATAAACTAGAACCAAACTGTATAAAATCACATCGACGTGGTTTATACATGGCAAGGCTGTTTAAAGTAAATAAATAACAAAAACAAAATAAAAATCAGCATTTTATCGTAGGATACAAGGGGGTGGTTCTTCATTAATTTCCTGAAGGAAATTGAGGCAGTAGAGCAACAAACAAATCACAGAACAGGAAATAGAAATGAGTGCAGTTCAATACTCTGCCACAATAACAGATACAGAGATGAGAGAGAATATGTATAAATAAAACCTCATAGATTAAACTATTTTGATGAGATAAAATAATGGGAAAACGTTCATTGCTGTAGACTTACAGCAGAGTACTTTAAAATGTATATCTGTTACCTTGCATGTAAACATGCAGCCTGCTGTGGGATGTTGTTAGTTCGGATCTTAATTGTGATTAAGTGAAGCCGTTTTATTGCACTAGTTTTGAATTATGTTTTGGACTCCCGCAAGGTCGAAGTTGAACCAGCTCATCAGATCAGACAGCCTTACACTTCTCTCTCAAATAACCGCTCCTGCTGGGTATCAGAGGCGATCAGAGGCCGCTCGCTTGGGCGATATCCAAGCTGTTCAGTCAAACAGAATTGAGAAGTCACATGCTTATCAAGCCTCAGATCGGAGCCCCTGGAGATCATCTGAGAGCTGGACCTCCTCCTCCTCCTCCTCCCAGAAGAGTGAAGCCTGCTGAGACGGGGAAACACAAGAGAGAGATGGGACACAATGCACCGGCCGAGAGCCCTCCACAGAGCACTCATTGTTTCCACTGTATAAGCATTTGTGCCACAGAGACCCTTCTGAAGCTCTGGCCATGCCACGCCACTGCTTTGCGGGGGCGGTGTGTTCCTTTCTCTCTTTCTCTGCTGCTTTGTGATTTTTTCCATCTCAGCTTTCACCAGCTTTGACAGAGAATCTAGGCTGCGGGGATGTCAGTCGGTGCACACATATTTTTTTGCACACATAATTGTTCTGTATTGCCGTTGGTGGATCTATAAGGAATCCTAAAAATCCATTGAAACTTTCAAAGTTCTTATATATAGTTTATATATAGGGGTTCTTTTCAGAACTGTTCCCTGAAAGGTTCTTTGAGGAACTTTTTTTTCATGGCATTGTTGCAAAAGCTTTTGGTGGCATTTTCAGAAACAATCTGCTCAATGGGTGGACAAACAGAGGTGGCAAACGTGCGTCATTGTCGAAATCACATGCCAGGCGTGAAACAATGGCCGCTCTGTGACTCCTTGCACGAGTGGGATGTGCAAGACCACATCACCTCTTTCTCAAGACACGTGCTACTGCACGGAGGTCAGATAAGGAGGAAACGACGGACACGTTTGGCAGCTGTATATGAACAAATACACAACAGCAGAAGAATGAGGAAGACCTGCATACAAACAACCAGTTGAATTTGCTTGAGAATTTTACAGTGTGTAACTATTAGTGCTGTCAAACCATCGCATCCACAATAAAAGTTTTTGTTTACATACTATATACGTGTGTTTGTGTACCGTTTATTTATTATGTGCATGTAAATACACACACATACAGTACATATTCTGAAAATATTAACATTTAGACATTTATATTTATATATTATATAAGCATAACATCTTTTTCTTAAATATATGCATGCATGTATTTGTACTTATATACACATACATATATTATGTAAACAAAAACTTTTATTTATATGTATATATATATATATATCGCTATGATAAATGGTAAACCTATTCAAATCTATGGGATAAATGAGTTGCGCACTTAGATGCAGTATGAAAAGATAGCAGACTGACATTGGGATGGTATTGGAGCGTGGTCGCACGACCCCCCGAACCTCCCATCAGCGGTGATTTTCTGCTCAATTTGAAATGAGGAGAGGAGGTTTGTGCGTTCACGTTAACGTGTTAAAGTGCTTTCTCCTGGAGTGAGGTTACAGGCCTCTCCTGGGCGTGTTCCAGCCATCGCCGTAATTGCTTGCGAATGGAAATTTCCTCCTCGCCCCTATGTTCTTCAAAAGGAGACGATCCATTCATTTCCTGCCATTGCCATAGTAACCGAAACATCTCCCCTTGACTTTGCCGTCCCAGAGTTCCTTTCAGGTTCAAATGAAAGCCCTGTGTGCGCTCATCACATCTCTATAAAAGGCTACTTAGGTAAAGCCGGGGTGCCGTGATGCTGGTGTCATTTTAGTGGTTAATAAGCTGAGTCGGGGAGCAGAGATGCTTGTTGCCGGGTGAAGCAGAGAGAATATGTGGTTGTCGTGGTGTGATATATGAATATGACCAGTTCAGACTAAGACGGAGAAAATAAGAGACAAGAAAACCAGAAAATGGAAAGTGCAGCTAGAACGAAGATAAATAAACACAAAAAACAAGGGCTGCTGCTTAGGGAGGATGGGCTTCTGGTCGCCCACTGTGATGATTCATCAGGGCTTACAGAGAGTTGCTACTGGAAACACTGTCTGTGTTCGTGTGTGTGTGTGTGTGTGTGTGTGTGTGTGTGTGTGTGAGGGTGTGTATGAGAGAGAGAGTCATTGTTTTTTTGCAAGGCCATCAGACCCCAGTTATATTGACTGTAAAATATCTGAGTCATATTTCACCCTGAAGTCAAAAGAAAGACTGAAATGAGGTTTAGATTGGGGTAAATGAAGCCTGTAAAGATGGGTTTTTTCTACTGTGACATGTTTTTGACTATTAAGCACATTTTTGCTGCAAAATAATGCAAAGAAAAAAAAAATCTCAATACTATTATGAAATCATTTACACTGCAAAGTATTTACATATCATATCAGTATTTGTTGTAATGCCTCTAGTTTATATAATACAGCATTTTTCATTAAAATTATGAGATTACCCACTCAATTACAATGAAGTTTTCTTTAATTGTCAAAAATGTAATATTATTATTAATATATATATATATATTTTAATATATATAT
>JAUMHQ010000051.1:1561493-1572678 GCA_032361165.1 Enteromius paludinosus
TATTGTTCATAAATGATCAGCACAAATATGAATTATAACAATTGGTACATCTGATAAAAGAGACAAATTCATCCAAAGGAAATAAATAGCTTTATATTTTTAAAAAATATGAATGGCGGGATCACCCGGAAACCACAAATTCTCATTTCTAAATAGCTGATAGTTATGAACTCGGCAGAGAACTTGACATCATAGCCTTGAACCTCGTCTATAAATCTCTTACTTTTCAGCGTGAGAAATACAAGGTGTGGCGTGACAGCGTGTGAACTGAACTGGGTGCGTCTCACGGTGAATGAGTAAGACTTGAGAGCCCTGTTATCAGGAGTTATATTTAAAATCGTGACATTTCTCCTATTGATTTACTGACAATGTGCGAATGAAAAGACAACATCCCATTTCTATAATGACTAACCCAATCTTCCAAGCGCAGCACAAGTAAGGACATGTCCGGGTAATGTGCTTACGCTTGCCTTGTGAAACAAGCCTAATATTCACTTTAACAGCCAACTACTGCTTAAGAGACATGTACCTTGCTCGATTGTGGGAAACGTGACCGATAGAGTACAATTGAGTATGATTCCTGCTGTGGGTGGAAATTAGGGCTGCCCTCAACTAAAGATTTTTTGGTCGCCTGGTAGTCATTCATTTTAAGCATTAGTCGACTATTAGCACATTTAATATTAAACCATCGTTATAATTAGCCTTTAATTGCCTACATTGCCTAATAAGAGCTCAAGCACTCGCATAAAGCTTGCCACATCGCACCCAAGAAGCTACGTTCAAACAACAACACACAATTTTGGTCAATCAAGCCTTTTCTGGGAAACTAGTCATTAGCTGACTATTAAAAAAAAAAGGCTTGACATTTTTTCCTTATGATGCTTTTGCTTTTAGTGCAAAGGCACCATGTAAAAGTGAAATCTGCATTCAATGTCCGCTTTAAGAATGACTTTATTGGGAAGTGTTTAGTGTAAACTACGGAATATTATATAATGTCATATATTACTACAAATATATAAATAAATAACCACTTTTTTTTTTTTTCTTCAATAAAATACTATATTTTGTAGTTCTCTGTATTATTAGTGCTTTTTTTGTTTCTTGCCTTTCATGGTCTGTGTAAGCTACAGGTTTTTTTTCCAGTCTGTGACATTGCCGTTTGTTTAATGAAGTGGGTTTTCTCCTAGTGGTTTTAAGTTTGAACTCTGCCAGACAGTGACAACCTCACTGACGTGTTTCTGACATGCAGACCCATAAATCTTAATACTGAAAAGACATCAAAGAGGTGTTTGCAGATATATATTTCGTAATACACATTATAAACCACTGTTTACACATGTCTGCTGATACAGTATACCTGAGTATTGTGAACGCATCTGGAGGACTTTGCCCATTGCAAAACCGTCTGCCCACATCAAATGTCTGCTTTTTTTCTCTCTGTTGTTTTGTAGCTCATTACTGTGTACACAGTGCCCGGCATGGACCCGGATTGGCTTATTGGAGAGCGAGGCAACCAGAAAGGCAAAGTGCCTGTCACATATCTGGAGCTGCTGAGCTAGATGCCTCGTCCTCTTCACAATTACAGAGTCACACTGAATTATGCATGAACAAATACTCAAGCACTCCTAAACACTCAGTGAATTTATCCGGTTTCTTTCTTTTTTTCCTTTTTTAGGTCTGTCAATGTTACTGTGCATAAATATATATTATTGTTTTTTTAGGCCCTATTTATGTTCCATGTGTATGTTGTTTCAGTTTAACACTATGCTGTATAAGGCATTTAAGTAACTTATTTTATGTCCTTTATGATCCTGTGACTGCTAGATTTTTCAGAAATTTCTTACACTCCAAGTGAAGAAAACAAACCCAAAAGCTTTTTGTGTTGAAGCTGGTTCTGAGTGTGTGGGTGTGTGTCTGTGTGTGTGCACGTGTGTGATCCGGAAGACACTAAACATTTAGGCTTTGCTTCTTTACGTGTTGTCTCGCTCACCATGATTGTACCCTTACGCGGTCATGGTTTGTTATCAGCACTTTTGATTCCCAAAGCAGCATTTATTTTGTCAGTGTGAATTGTCAGAAGATTGTTAAGGTATTAGGTGCGGTTATGATGTACAGTGTGTGGTTAACTGTGATCTGTTCATATTCAAAAGGTTGATTTTTCTTCCCTCCGGTGGTACTTATTCACATCTGCTCAGTCATCGCCTTCGCACTTTCATCTTTGTGTTCTTTGCTTGTTGCAAAAAGCAATGCATATTGAATGAATACAATTGAAATCTATAATAAAGAGAGATTTACTGGATCTTGATGTTGTCTTTTTAATGGGGTTGTCATCTAAAGTGCTTAGCTGTGAGGTGTTGGCAATGAATGGCATTTAATTCTGACAATTTTTGAGTTTATTGCGCTTTATTAATGCACTGGCAATCATGCAGGGGAACTTCACTGCACTACTGCACTGACAAGTTGGTTTTGGAAAACACTGCAGTGATTGTGCAAGATAGATCAAGTTGTTGTTTTTTTTTTCCCTATCATCACTCAGAAGGAATTTTAGAATGTTCTCTACACCATTCCAAACACGATTTTAAGCATACAGCTTAAATCCAATAATATACGCAGTACACACGTTACACAAAAACTTTTATTTTGGATGCGATTAATCACTCAGTACTGGGTTGCTGTATAGTTTTGTCTATATATATATATATATATATATATATATATGTTCCTTTATACAATTTGTACATCTGTTCCTGCAGAAATGTGTATATCTGTTCCATGTTGACGTAAATGTCTTTCCTTGGGATTGTGAATTTTAGCTGGCAGCGTTGTAGTTCACCTTTTGCAATCTGTCTAAATGTCAGTCACAGACTGGTGAATTGCGTCATAGATTCCCTGACTCATATTTGTGTTTTGATCAAGATTTTTCAGCAGTTTTTTCAGCAGCGTGCATCTGAACTAAATACAGTGTTAGAATCACAAAAAAGGCCAATCACATGACAATAATCGCTAGAAATTAAGTGTCCCCAACTAAGCAAGCCAAAGGTGACAGTGGCAAGGAACCAAAGCCCCATCTGTGGCCAGTTGTCCTCTTAATTTCCTGTTCAGTTTTAAGCACTTGTCAGATGGTGCAAAGGACTAGTGTGTATAGTGTGTGTGTCATATAGAAGTAGTCGTTGATGTTGTCCTGCAGAGGCGGTGTGTAACCACACCAATAAGTCCAAAACGACTGATTTCCTGAGGTTGGTTTCAGTAAATACTGTTTTTAAAAAGTTTTACATTTTGAAATGTACAGGATGCTTTATTATTGACCTGTTATATGTCAAACGATCAAGAGAAATTTGATTTATTAAGTCATGGCCCTCTATAAAATAATCCAAAGAGCATCTTGAGTTCTAAAAAAAACATTTGTCTGTCTTTACAAGTAGTCACATGGTTACTGTCATACATTAATTGCTTGCGTCTCAATCTCAAATTTAACATTTTGTCCATTTTTTTTCTTAAAATAGGATTTTTGTTTTATGCAGTGCTAAAGTCGAAGGTGTAGAACCTGGTAGTAATAAAGATATGATTAGGTGATGGCTTTAACACAAGCCTGTATTATAAAGGATGTCAAACAATATTATGCAAAGGTTCCAAAAATAAACTGATCAAACACCATTTTTCCACTTGTCATCTAATCTGCTGGAAGCCCATCTTGTCAGTCGTTCAAATATTTGTACAGATAGTTGCTTTACTTTGGTTTTCATTTCCCTAATAATTTGTCTGACGGACGTAAAGCTAAGATAAGCCTTATCCATCAGTTTCCGATTTGAAAAGCATCACTGTATTGGTTTATTACGGTGTGCTCCACAATACTTTACCTTATGCACCTTGAATTTATGTATTAAGTTCATTACTGAAGCGGGCTGGCTTGTGCGAGGGTGATTATTCACTACGGTGTACACAGTAGGTTCCCATTTATCTGCAAACATTCATTTCCCTCTTTCTCCTTTACTGGCAATGAGCATCTCTATTCAAATGTCCTTATTTGACCTTGAGGCTATAAAACTAAGTCTGTTTCCTCTGATTTTGCAAAGCGTTTTACTGGCCATTTTCAGCTGTTTTGTGAAGGCAGTCGTGGCCTAATAGCTCAATTGGTCAAATTGTATGTGGGAGGAATAAAAGACCAGTGCTCTCTTCTCAATGAAAGTGAAAGCACAAATTCTTAAAGTAGCAACTATAACCAACAACAACTGGATCTTTCTTTTCTTTAACTACTTCTTTAACATTACATCTACAGGCAATTGTGGGACAGATGGAAAGATGCATAGCCCATTGTTTTGTTGCATTATGAGCAAAAGTCAGAGTCTGAATTTGTTTTTCCACTGAAAGGTGTCTTACGTAGGTGTTCTATGAAGTATGACATCAAACAAATGGTAGGGTCAAGCTCTTTCCAGCTCATTCTGAGAGAAAGTAGGAAGAGGAATTTGGCTAGTGGCTGCATGATGTTAAACTCACTTCAACTAAAATTGATTATATCACTTTCACAATCTCACAATCAGCTTGGACATTTAACCTGTGGCACTCAAACTTCAGACAAAACACATTCTGTGGTTGTGACTCTCATTCATGAGCTTTTGGCTAGTTGTCCTTGCTAATGGATCTCTGCTAAAAGTCAGCCACAATGTTCTTGGATCCTGCAATGTGCATTATGTCCCAAGAATAAGGAGTTTATTTTAAAACCCACCTTTGTTCACGTGAGCTACCAAGTGGACTTTTCTCAGGCTGGACTGGGAAGCTGTGAGTCACCTTGAGTCGGTGACTAAACGTTTCGCACACACTCCACACTTCATATCCAAAAACTCTAGCCCATGCGCAGGGTCTTGATAGCAAAGGCAACAGGCCAAACTATTTCCATCCCTTCGGGAATTTGGGAGAGTACGGCACTTAGTCACAAGAACAAAGTTCTTCAGGAAACCTGGGAAACAGGGAGAGGTCAGAATACAAACACCACTACACATCTGCAGAGCCAGGGATTTTTCTAACTGGAATGAAATGAAACGTTTTTTATATCAGTAGTGAAAAATGTATTTCATTACTTCAGAGTGTCACAATGTCAGTGTTTTTGCAGTAAAGTACCTGTATTAGTTAAATAAGAAAAAGTGACGCAAGCTTGCTGCATTGAAAACATATTAGTGCACACGTGCATAAACAGATCCCGTCCTCATTTTTACTTTACTCATTATTACTTTTTAATTCTAGAATAATATAACTGAGTTACTTATTTATTGACTGACAAGTCTCCTGGCACCATGTTGGGATAAATCAGAAATACAGAGGAATACAGTGTCGTTCAAGACTAAATGTGAACGTGCGTTACTTCATCTCACTCTCAAAAAACAGATTTATTCATCAACATGAACTAAAATGAACTGAGAATATAACACAAACCTGCAATAATTAAATTACACAGATGTATCTAATCCCATTTTATTAACCAATATCTTTGCTGCTGACCTTTGATGATCCAGTTCAGCCATACCTACAAGCAAAAATAACTAACTATTGTGCTTCATTGTTTTTTTTTTATTAATTTATTTTTTTTATTATTGCTGAAAAGTATTGAACTTTCTTCTCCTGTGTTCTGAATTTACTTTTTCTTCAGCCTGAGGTTTATTTGCGACACTTTTTGGTGGGAAAGGGCTTCTTATAGTCAAGTCAAGTCACTTTTATTTATATAGTGCTTTTAACAATACAGATTGTAGCAAAGCACTGAACATTATCAAACAGAAGAACAGAGTGATGGTAATGTATAATGCCCGTAGTTTTCCAGGTAGGTTTTTTAGGTCTTGGAAACGTTGGCACAGTTCTTCTGGATCGAGTCTGTCTCAGTTTGTTCTTCCTGTGACTCCAGACAGACTGGATGATGGTCAGATCAGATCTCTGTGTGGAGCACTGGCTGTCGTCAGATAATAATCTCACTGCATTATTACAATTAATGACTAAAATCATGTTTGGAAATGTAAACTGATATTTCCAACTGACAGGCTACCGCAAAAGATAGAAGTAACCCACTTAAAATCATTTTTTGTTGCTGAAAATACTAGTGGCCTGAGACTTTTGCACAGTACTGTATATGTATAAAATGCTGATGTGCAGAAGTGTGTGGTGAATTTGGATGAATAGGACAGCGTCATCTTGTGGTGGGTTTTGTCATGGCTTGTCTTTTCTTCTCTGCCCGTCTCGCTCCTTCCAATGATCGTGCGAGAAGAAATGCGGTTAGTGAGGGTTTTGGGCGAGTCGCGGCGTAAAATGAGCGTCAACATCTGAGCGCGTTCGGGGACAGATACGATGATGGTGAAGACGACGAGGCGAGAGGACAGCCGGCGAGCGCAGCCTGCTTTACCGCAGTGGATGCGCATGTATTTCTACGGGATGCACGGAGTCACGCTGGACATCCTGCAGTCCTCCGCGCGCCGGTTCCTGGATGACAACGACTTCAGACTGCTGGGCTTCTCCTCTCCGTATCTGTGCGTCGTGCACTCTATTACGCATCTGGTTTTAGAGAAGATCTACCTGCAAAAAAGATGCTTCCAAGAGCGCCCGGTCGTCTTCCACCTCGTCTTCTACCCTTCTCTGTACATCTGCCTGCAGATCTTAATAGAGAACCTGGTGACCTGCACCGAGAACATCAGAGCCGTTTCCGTCACGCAGCTCCTTGTGCATTACATCCTGGCTTTGTACTTCACAAATGTCTTTCATAAAGGCTTCCTGCGTCTGCAGTATCAGGATAAGCGGGTGTTACTGAGGTCGTCCCGTCCGAACGGGTTACCCGGCGTCCTGCACTTCGTGTTCTTCGGGATGCACGGCTTCCTGGACGAGGTGCTCTTCACTGCTGTGTTCAACTTGTTTGAGAAATCGGACTGGTTCTTGAAGGGCCACACGTCCCTGTGGTCCTTCCTCATGTACGGCAGCTGCAGCTTCGTGGTGGAGAAGCTCTACCTCCATCTGCACTTCAGGAGAGGATGGGGAACCTTGCAGCGGCTTCCCATCTACATCTGCTTCATCTACACATGGGAGTTCAGCTGGGGCTTCGCTCTGAGGCAGTATGACGCCTGTTCCTGGGACTATTCCCACTATCCTCTCAATTTCATGGGACTGGTGACCTTGCTTTATCTTCCAGGATGGGTCTGTCTGAGTCTGTATCAAGATGTCTTGTCGAATGTTCTGCTGAGGGTTGTGTGCAATGATAGGAATGATGAGGAGATGCCAAGTGCTGGCACCAATGGACGCCTGCTAACAAAAGGGAAGCCAGAGAAGGACAAACTGCATGTGGGGTTTACCTAATATATCCTCCTGGGACCAGCAGAAAAGCCTTTCAATGTTTGACGCTTGAGAAAGAATTAAGAAGATTTTTCAAAAGAGGAAGTCAGGGTTAGTTGTCACTCCAGGTTTAATTTTTAAAGCCAATTTCTGTCTCGAGACGTGCCGTACAATTCAGAAAAAGGTAAAAAAAATATATATATACACACACATATTTTATACTATCTTTTAAAGACTAAAAGTGGGGCAAGTTGTCAAAATGACAACCTGACTTCTGTTAGGATATCACATGCGGTGTAATAGCTATTTTAATATTTAAATGTATATTTAAATACTAAAATAATTATGAATCACAAAACAGCATGAAACCGTAAAAATGTTTACAGACAAACATCTTTGTTTAGCCAATATTATAAATTATAAGGTATATTAGTCATTTTATAGTAGATTAAAAAATGCTACAATATTAGTGTTATACACTTGGCAAAAAAAAATAATTTCTTTATAATTTAGAACTTTTATTAAGAAATAAAATGTCTTATTAAAATGAATAATAACATTAATTCTGTAAAATTACAATGTTTGATACACACGTGACAGTTGGCCCTGATAAAACTGTGACAACTTTATAAAATATTCATATATACACATATATATTCATATTCACATATTGGGGAACAGAATTTTTAAAAACAATTGAAGTAAATGAAACAGTCTTTCAACTTTAACATTTCTCTTTTTAATTCAGTGTCACTCGCTGTTTCTTTGCACTTATTTGTGAAAAGTACTACCAATTTCTGAGTGAAAGCTGTTTCGAAGACGAGATAGATAATATAAGAAGTTCTGTGTTAGGTGTTTCATGTGTGACAACTAGCCCCGTTCTCTCCGGCTTTATTTGAATGTATTTACTGTATGAGGTCACATGATGAGATTTCTAAGTGGCTTAGTAATAATTCACTTTATTCACTGGCCAAAAAACCCCAAGCATTTGGTATGACAGAAAAGCCCAGTACGTGCACACACGGAAAGCCTCTCACACTCTCAGAGGTATAAACATAAGAGAAGCCATAAATTGCTGGTTCTCAGGGGGATTTTGTACCAGCGTTACCCCCTCAGAGGACCGTTTCCTCAGAGTAACAAGGGTAGCAGCATTATCAGCCTTAATGTGCTTTAAACCTAATGTGTTCAAAACAAACCCTATGAACTGCCAATGCACACACACAGCAGGATTTCACAAATTACACTGCTGGGCTTTGATGGTTATTGAATATTGGGCGTCTGGATGATAGTTTTACTGCATGATGGGATTGATGAGGACGGTCTCCCCTCGTAACTGCATGCGTCAGGATTTCTTGCATGTGGAGACAGCAGAATTGGTCCTGATAATGAGCCGCTCGGCTTATACCGTAGCAAACTGATTGTGAGATAAACTGTGACTCTCTGTAGCGATTCGTTTAGCTTTAAACAGGGCGAGAGCAACTGAGTGCCTTTCATTAACACTTCTAGGCAGCTGGACATCTGTAATCGGAACTCTTTCGAAGTAGTACGGAAACGGGTTCAGGTGTATCTCAGTGCATCTACGATAAAAACGAGACCTCAAGGTGCAGAGTTAAAGAAAGCAGATTTTACTCACGGCAGCTGAACCTGAGCATTTCTGAACAATGCTGTCTCGAAGTACTGAGACTTTCTCAAAGGTCCAACTTTATTCAAAAATATGAGCACCGTGCACTGTGAAGAACTACTGTGATCCCCCACAAAAGAGTGGTTGTTCTTGAACATATGACTGAATTTAGCTATGTTCCTTGTCTTTGTGACAAATGATTCCTTTTCCAAAAGATTTGTTTGAGAGAAACTGCCAAAGCTTAGAATAAGGTATTCTTAAAGGGATAGTTCACCCAAGCGTCTTGAAATGTACTCACCCTCAGAACCTCCAAGATGTAGATGAGTTTGTTTCTTCATCAGATTTGGAGAAATGTAGCGTCACATGACTTGCTCGCTTGCTGTGCAGTGAATGCCGTCAGAATGAGAGCTGATAAAAACATCCCAGCACTCCAGTCATCAGTTAACATCTTCTGAACTGAAAAGATGCATGCATTTAAGAAACAAATCCATTATTAAAACCATTTCACTTCAAACAGTCACTTCTGGCCAAAAATCCAATAATGGCCTAGTTCGTAACACTTCCTCCAGGTCCAGATCATTGTTTTTGGACTGTTTTAGCTTGATCTGTGCAGATTTCTCTCCTGATTGAGTTGAGAACCCTTTTGTTTCACTGGAGACTTTTCAAACGTCTTTTAGCTTAACAAGAAGTTAATTGATGGGCTGGAGTGGTGTGGATTATAGTTTTTATCAGCTGTTTGGACTCTCATTCTGACGGCACCCATTCACTGCGTTGGTAAGCAAGAGATGTAATGCTACATTCCTCTGAGGGCGAGCACATATTAACATGTGAACTATTCTATACATCAGCCTCAAAACTGAACTTTAAAAAATAAATAAATAAATCCAGATTTTGTCCTGTGAGAAAGATAGACAGCTTTCTATAAAGCATAAAAGTGACTAAAATCTTTTTCCTTCATGCGTGTGGTCACTTGTTGATGTAAAGACTCTCGGCAGCTGCTCAAATGTACTGTTGTGTCCTTCTGACTTTGAGGAAGAACATTTTGTAGGAATGATTTTTATCATTTTCCTGTGTTTAATGTAATTAGTCCTACAGCTAGATCATTTATGGATGTTAGTAAGTCTAGAATAATAGAAATCATTTGATGCACTTCTTTCATTTATTGCAGTTGAAACTTGTAACACGTCTTTTGTCTCTGTTCAGACTATGCACTAATTATACTGATCGGATCAAATTAAAGAGATCAAACGTGAAGTATTGTGTATTCTGGGGTGTGTTTCAGTGTTGCCGTGGTGACTGTGCTCTCCATACAATGGTCAGGGCAGGAGAGATTTGGCTGTTACTGAAGGGACCTGCATATTTTCCATATCTGACGTCAAGAAACAAAACAGCCACGGTCTGGTTTACGTACACGTCCCGTGTGATTCCTGTCTTTTGAGACTCAGCAGACTAGAAGAGGTGCAGATCAGCTTTTAATGGCTCTGTACTGACAGAATGTTTTAAAGCATTCACATACAGCTAGGAAAATATGTTCTGATTTTACTTATGTGTCTATTAAGTAAACATTTTAAATTCAATTTTTGAAGGTGTTTTAAAAGCCAACAATATCACATAATCATGCGTGTGTCATTCATGTACCATATTAGATGTCATTTTGCAAACATTATGTTCTTTATCTATTCTGAAACAAGACGTAATAATATTCATAAATTAAAAAATATATATTAAATAGGTGTTTTTATTATGAAAAAGTTATTAATGAGGTTTCAAAATGTCTTTTTTATGTTTTTAATATGTATATATATATATAAACATCCCTTTTTCTGGGTTTAACGTTAAGGGAACACCCCATTTAATAGTTTTCATTTAATAAATAAGATAAAGATGACAAGCAGTAACACAACAGTTTTAAGAATGTTTTTAACATTGAGAGAACCTTCTCATAACGTTCCCTGCTGGTTGAGCAATTCGTAAAGAGAAGGTTGCTCATGTTGTTTGAGCATAACATGCGATCGTTCCTAAAACAAAGACAGCGTGGCTGCTATTCAGGGTTGGTGTAAGGACATTTTCTTGCTATAAGTAAGGGATAAAGCATCAGCTGTAATCTGCTTTAGTGTTTAACGGGGCTTTACTGAATGCCCTCTTTCAGCCCGAGCTTTAAAGGTGCCATAGAATGGAAAACTGAATGTACCTTGGCATGGTTGAATAATAACAGTTCAGTACGTGGACATAACATACTGTGAGTCTCAAACACCATCGTTTCCT
>JAUMHQ010000051.1:1596083-1609667 GCA_032361165.1 Enteromius paludinosus
CTTCCAAAGGAAGCCATGTAACTGGCACCCAACAGTCTCAAGTTAGGCAGCCTCCTCCCCCCCAGCCTGCTTCCCTGGCTCCTCCACCTCCTCCTCCTTCTATTCCTTCAATGGGTGGAGCACCACCTCCACCTCCGCCGCCTCCTCCAGGACCACCTCCTCCCGCACCACCTCCTCTACCGGAAGGGGATTTAGGAGACGCGCCGGGGGGTAAATCTGCACTCCTGAACCAAATTCGAGAAGGGGCACAGCTGAAGAAAGTGGACCAAAACAACAAGCCGCCTGTGTCCGGAGGCGGCCGTAATGCACTCTTAGACCAAATCCGACAGGGCATTCAGCTTAAAACTGTGAGTACAGAGCGTTAACATTTTAACACCAATAAGAAATTACAGGAAATGTTTCCAAAATATTTGGGAGAGGAAATTTGTAGTTTCTGCCATGGTTGTCCACACAACAATTGGTTAAAAAAGTTTAAAATTTTTTTTTTTTTTTTTTTTTTTTTTTTTTTTTATTTACTGACCCCAAACTTTTGCACACTAGTCTAGTAACCAGAAATAACAAAATTATTATTGAAATTATCTTAAGAAAATTATATAGTATAGTGAAAGTTAAAAATGAAATTAATTTAAAAACGAATAAAAACTATTAGTGCATGTTCACCAGATTTTTACTCTTTTAGCAATTCTGTTCATTGACCAGTCGAATACTGGAGATTTTAAGCTTTAATATTAGTTTTAATATCTCGTAGGGTTAGGGTTAGTATTTAAATTTTTGTGTAGCAATATTATCATATCTTTGATGCAGAATCTCACATCTTCAGGTCCGTACTGAAAATAACACTTTATTCCCATTTTCGTCAATCACGAGAACTATATGGCGTGCAGGTGAATAAAGCCATTTTGATCATGTGACATTTTCAGGTACCGGACGGTCCAGAATCTGCTCCGCCCACTCCTGCCGCCTCCTCTGGGATCGTGGGGGCGCTGATGGAGGTCATGCAGATGAGGAGCAAAGCGATTCACTCTTCAGGTATGTGCCGACCTCCGCTTTATGACAATTACAGTCATTTAGGATTGTGTTAGACGTCTCACTCCATTAAAAAGCAGAAAACTTAGCATTCAATCTGTGGTCTTGTAGACGATGATGATGACGATGACGACGTAGAAGACTTTGAGGATGAAGATGAGTGGGATGACTGATGACCAGTGCTGCCCAAAAGAATTAAGACACTACATTGCTCTTGACATTCTCAATCTTACAAAATTGTAATGTAAATGGACGACCGATTTGCTGTACATTTTTGTTGCCTTTTCGCTTTTTTGTATTAATCTGTGCAATACCTCATTTAATCTGTAAAGGTTTGTCATGCACCTCCTGTAAAGGTTTTATTATCCTCTCCTGGATTCACGTGCAATTTTACATCAAGGTGTCTTGATTTGTAGAGTTGAATGTTTTTGGGTCTTTTTTTTTTTTTTTTTTTTTTTTTCGTCATTCTTTAAATGGAAATTGACTCTAAGGAACAAGATGATCGAGTCTTAAAATACTAAGATGGTGACTCAAAGCAAGAACACTATTTTCATACTTTTCTCTTACCTTATTCAGAACATACTTTAGTGCTGTTATTTTCTTAAAAACCATATTTAGCCCCATTGCTAATTCGTAAATTTGCTTCAAGTTTGAGGCGGTTTCTATTTTTGCACGAATCAAAGATTTGGCACAATACAGCGGTTATGTTTACACATTGTGTGCTATAGCTACTATGTCAAGACTCTACTTAACATTAGATGTGAGAACACTACAGTTATTAGAAATAACCTATTTGCATATGCATTTTACTGACATTACAAGGAATTTCACTGGCACTTTTTTTTTTCTTGTTGGTCAGATATGGCTTGTGACTAAATTTAACGTTCATGTGTGCCATTGAAAAAGAAAAAAAAATCCTGAAATGGACGTTTCGTACGTTCTCAATTTTACTAATGACGCACTGTGATGCCGTACTAATTCAAAAAGAGGCAGTGGGCCGGATCGTATACTTTCACTGTTTTTAACAGTGTTCTAGAGCAAATCACATGTGTTCCAGTTTTTATCCTTTGTTCAACCAGGGTTGCTTTGCGTTGAGACTTGAAACCTTTGAAATGAGGTTGAAAAAGAATTATTAAAATTGTACACTCAAATAAATGTTAATATTTACAGAACCTCTCTGCGTTTGGTTGTTTTGTTTTATTGGAGAAATCTGACTAAAACCTTGAAATCCAGTTTTCCCAAGTAGATGATTCATTCATTTTCATGAGTGAATAAAGTTTCTGCGTGTTTTAAAGATGTCATTACAAATTAAGGCCTTAAATCAGAGCAGAAATTCTTAATTTCATCTAGTTTTTGGTATAAAATGTTGCATGCACTGCAAAAATAACATTTTCTCGTCTTGTTTTCTATGAAATGTCAACAGGGTGAAAAAAAAAAAAAAAAAAGAACAATTACTACTTTTTTTTTTTTTTTTTTTTTTTTTTTTTTTTTTTTTTTTTCTTTGTCTTTAGTTGTATCTCATTTGTTCCTTAAGTTGCCTTTGCTGGTGTAACTTCCTTCAGGTTTTGTGAAGGTAAATGGAACCGTTATCACTGATCATAACATTGTGCTAGCTACAAAGTAAATGCTGGATGATTATTTTTAAAGCCCACAGCCTGATATGGTATTACTGTGGTTTAGCCGGGCAGCTGATTGCATCTGACATTTTGTTTTGTTCTTTTTTTAGATCTCTAAAGTAATTTGGCAGACATTAAGCATGCAAATCAACTGTTTTCTCTGTCATATGTAATGATATTGTTTCGGGATGATCTGGATCGCTGCCATGTCTTTTACCGTGTGCAAATGTCAATTCAGGTAAGTGAAAGGCATAATGCTGCATAGGAACAAAATGGTTTTAAGGAAGTGTTTAAGTTCCATTTCTGCACTTCCTTCATAACCTGTTTAACAACTTCTTCAGCTTTGACGTTGCGGCCCCGTGTCATCAGAAGTTCTATCCATGCTTTAAAGATCTATTGCATGCTTTGATACACATGGAAATAATGTTAGAAGATGATTGATTGTTCATAAAATCATCTTCTTTGGAAAAGTATTTGCCTTTCAGATACTGCCTGAGCACAAACCTCGCTGCTGTTGCTGCCGCCGCCGCCGCTGCTGCTAAAAACATTTCTCTGTTCACGGTGAACAGCTGCAGAGTAGATTTAGTCCCAGGGAACTTTTCCAAAATATACAGCGTCCGGATAAAGAGTCTGATATTCCTATAACTAATACTCTCCCATTCCAGCAAAGTCATTTTATCTCCACTTTTGCTTACACTCTAGAAAGCTAATCTTCTGACCTTTGCAACTGTTTTGGTAAGGAGTGTTACACATACTGTATGGCAGAAAAACTGATTATTGAATTACTTTTAATCAAATAGAATAAAGTCCAATATTTACATTTTATACAGACATGAAGTAGTGTTAAAAATCATTATCAAGGCAAAGTTGATCTTTCATTTAAAACCATGAAAGCACATTCACAACAACAGCAGAAGCTACCACTATTAATAATTAGTAATTAACAATAAAAAATAACAACACAGTGCAAATATCCAGGTCATTCCCAAAACGGGTCCTGTTGTGATCAAGTGGACATTACAGAATGTGACTGTTGCACCAGTGTCTTGGAACATTTAATGCAAACTCACCAAACACCTGCATTAACCAGAACTGTTCTGAAGTTTGGTGTGCTTCTGAGGAAAGCACACGGTATGTATTCACAGATGTTTTTGCAGATTACCGAAGATACTTGGGAACCTCCACCTGCCAAGAATTAAAAGGTCAAAGTTTTTTTTTTTTTCAGGTGTGACCAAGTTTATTCTGTTGTAAATTAGAATATCATGACCTTATTTATTACATATTATTAAAAACAATTTGTGATCAAACATACAATCAAGACACGAATTCGGTTTTGTTTTTTGTTTACCTCTACTGAAGTCCTCAAACTGTTTTCCATTTTCCACAGCACTATCTGCCTTATCGAGACGCGCAAAATGGTCTCTATTTATAGCAACATTAAGTGTGAGGAATTTGTGGGGTCAGAATGCCTCTTCTGAGGGTAATGCTGAATTTTCCACTGCCGCAATAAACTCTGGATGAGTTTTGATTTTTTTGTTGTTGTTTTTTTATGTATATAATTTAGTGCATTGCCCCACATTTATTCTTCTATCATAGTGACCACATTCTTTAAAGAGTGCATCTATTATGGGTTGGATTGTGACACGTTGCATGTTGCAAACAGGTGTGGCAACAATGGGAGTTATTTCTGAGGACAGTCTTTTGTATATTGCACAATTCTCCAATAGAAAGATGCTTTTTACTGAACAGCACATGGTTTTGCGTTCACTTTTTGACCTAAAGTTGTTCACATAAAAACAGTGATAGAAAAGTGTATGTCTCTGTTCCAATACCTAGACAGCATAAGCTACATTTCCTTCCAAATACTAAGCTAGCATTGCTAGCATTTTTTTATGGAGGGAATTTGATAATGCATTGCGACAGGCTCTTGCACGGATTGTGTAGGTCAGGGGAGTCTAAACCTGTTTTGAAGGACCTAAAGAGCTAATCAAACTCGCAAGAACTTTCCGAGCAATTTTGTTGAAGCTAGCTGGAGTGAAACTCTTTTGGTGTCTCACAGATCTGCCACTTTTGGTTCTTTTCAGGTGGGAAGCTGACTAAGGCGGCAGGAAATGGCAAGAAAGCTCCCTAGGTTTTGGAACTGAGCTTATTGGTCTTTACCAAGGGTTTCCAACCTTGCTCCTGGAGAGCTACCATCCAGCAGGTCTCAGCTCCAACCTCAGTCAAAGTCTGAACTACCTAATCATGTGTTCAGAGAAGGGATGCACCGATCCAGATCCATGTGCGTGATTTCACATTGAGCTGCGCAAAACCATGTTCATTATCGGTGTGGATTTGCACAGCTCCTCAGTGAATAACAGCTGTGTGTTGTGTGTATATATGCGGCTCAATCTGATGGCATTTACCGCTGATTACAGGACCGGCTTTACTGACAAAACGCACAAAACAGATCGGCCGATCCGGATCGGTGCATCCCTAGTTCAGAGTTACCTAATGACGAGCAGGGTTAGAGATCCATGGTCTTTATGATACTCACCCTTTTGAGATTTTTCATGCTACTGCCTCTGATGGCTGCCATGAGTTCATCGTGAGCACAGCGCTGAGGTGTGGACGGTCTGGAGTTCTCTCTGTCATTGATGGGTCTCAAAGAGTTCTTCAGTTTCTTTAATATGCTGTCAGTCTCTGTTTGCTTTGCAGCCCCTTTTTTGCCCTTTTTGGTTTTGGATTTGGTGGAACTATGCTGCTGTTTCTCGGAAGTCCCCTCATGCAGTTTGATGACTTCTGCTATCATTCTGGTGGGAGTCTTCTTCTCGAGGGCCTTGGGTGGTGGTGGAGGAGGAGGTGGTGGTGGTGGTGGGGGAGGTGGAGGAGCAGGAGGAGCATTATTTTTTGCCATGTCAACATGTGGTAACTTCGGAGATGACCATGGTGAACTCTGAGGAGAGCCGTAAGGAGACGAGGCGGTCATGCTCTTCTGAAGGGCAACCGTTCTTGGGTTTGTTGGTGTTGCTGCTCCTCCTTGCTGCTGGCGAAGCTCCAGCATTCTCTTCTGTCTCTGGAGGTCTTGGTTGCGGGTAAGAATGGTGGTCATGCTTATACGAGGGCCTGGAAGGTCGAACTGGTAACCCAACTTTATGAGCGTTTTATTCTCCCTCAGTAACTTCACAATCTCCATTTCCACCTGACCTCCACAAATGTGCCTCTGATTATGAAATCGCATTTCTGTAAGGGTACTGTTTTGGGTGAGGGCTTGCACCAGTGCCAGGATACCCTTCCCTGTGATAAAGTTGGACTCAATGTTAAGATTTGTGATATTGCTGTTTTCTCTCAGCATCTTGGCAATAGCAAAAGCCACCTGGTCATCTGCATGTGTGTTGGCAAGGAAAAAGAAACGTACATGTGTGTTAGAACGCATGGCTTCAGCAAATCGGATAAGAGTGTCTTGGGAGACGTTTTCAATGTTGTTAAGGTTGACCTCAGTGGTATCTGGGTCATTGTTGAGGATCTTTTCTAGAACATCATCCACCACAGTAGGGTTTCCTGACATGCGACTGGACTCCTGAGCTTGAACTTTTGGTTCAGTCATCAGTGGAGAGTATCGTCTTACAGGCTCTGCCCGTCTCTGATTGGACTGACCATTGGAAGACCAACAGTGCTGAGGGTGAGTGCTGCAATCCAGCATCTGTGCCGTTTTAGGACTGTTCTCTTCTTCGTTTTCTTCTTCTTCTTCCTCCTCCTCCTCCTCCTCTTCTGTTACCGGCTCCTCTGTTTCACTTTCATCGTGTTCTTCAACTTCACAATATTTTTGTGTGTCTTTCTCAAGCTCTTCATTCTCATCTTTTTCATCCCCAGATTCTTCATGGTCACTCTCAGTCATGCACTCCTCCTCTTCCCTGCTGTCTTCATCTTTCTGGAATTGATAGTCATTGTTAAAACAACTTTCTTCCAACTGGTCCTCTTACATTATGAGATCTGGTTTTGACATTGCTTTTTAAAAGACCCATGTGTTTCCCCACCTCTGAATCATTCCTTTTCTCAAGATTATTACTTTTTTTGCCAAAGCTTACCAAATGGTAACACTTCTACAGCTCATAGGAATATTGAACATACTATTCTTGAGATTTAACACTCACAGCTTATCATTGGGGCAATTTGTCCCTTTTGATACTTAAGTGTTCACAATACTACCATAAGAGAGTATTTGTTACTAAGGGTACATATTTCTTTTCAAAGGTACTAGCATGCACTCTTTAGAGTTAAATAAGATACAAGCATGTCTCTGTATAGGGTACTACTCTATTGATAAGCTGTCGTACCCCCAGAAGAACAACTTTTGCACTTTAGATAATGTTTGAGGATGTTAATCACTGACCTGTCTAGGACTCGTGGATCCAGTCCTCTCCTCCTCCAACAGTTTTCGCGTCTCATTTTCCCAGTATTTCATCAGAGCTTCCCTGCTGAATGTTCCAGTGGGAGTCTTAGCGGTCTGATCTCTCTGTCGCAGTCCGATGGGAAGATTGTCGTCTGGATCAATATCGGCCAACTCCTTCTCTAGCTCCTGCAGCTCTTCGGCAGTCAGCGAGGCCAACAGCTCATCTTCATCCAAATCCTCGTACTTACTCAGTTCCCGCCGGTAGCCGAATGTACTCATGGCCTCTCTGTAGTCTTCTCAGAGTCTTAAAGTCTTGGTTTTGTCTCAGTATTTGTGCATCAGATAGGCGTCTGGGATCTTTCGAGTTGTGTAAGTTGAGAGTGAGTGCTCATCTACTGTGGTGGGCAGCTGGAGGGGTCTTAAGAGCAGGATCAGAGAGTTGTGATACAAAGCCCCAGCCCATGATGCCGTTGCTTTTTTGGGAGGCAGGAGTCAATCAGGCAGAGCTGCAAAAGGCATGTGAGCTCACAGCATGGCCAGAGCGAGGCCTGTCAAGTGAATGCTGACTGCATTGTTCATGTCCAAAATAAGCAGACAGACTCTGATGGGATGGCTTAGAGAGAAATGGTAATGTCCTTATAATAGCAAGTCTTTTTTGCTAGCATGTTTTGAAGCTCTTAAATGAGCAAAAAACCTATTCGAAATGTCTGTGTATGTGTTCAATGGTGTTATATTGAAAGTATCTCAGTATATTTAAATGAAAGCACAGCTAGCTTGATTTTCCCAAATTGTTCAATTAAAAGTATAATTTAGTGGTGCTGATATAAATTGTCTCCTCAATTCATTTTGTAAGTTAAGAATTGGACAACCCAGGATACTCTTAGGTGCTTTTAGTGTTTTCATATGTGCCAAAAATACCACATAGAGCTAAAGTAACACGTCACAGGCTAATATTGAGGGGCAGATTATCCCAAGAACTGTTATCAGCCTGGCATGAACCATTGTGAGGATTTAAAAAATCCTCTTCTCTCGCAGCCTTTTACTGGCTTCATCTTGCTTTTGATGTCATCATCAGGATTAAAATTTGCTTTATTATTGTATTTATCGAAGCATACGTCATACCGTCAAATCCTCAGCTTGCCTAAAATGTAGTGAATCCAAGAGAGGCTAAAGGTTAATATGGTGTGGATATGAACGTATTTTAAAGTCCGTAAGCTGTCGGGTCAGGTCTGTGTGTGTAATAGTCAGATTTGGGCTTAAGTGTGAGCGCTCAGATAAACTGTTGTCTCACAGGATCCAAACAACCGCGTCAGGCTAGGATCTGTGTTTATGACAGGAACACAATGTCCGCTGCGTCTCTGGTGCCGCCGACTAGCGTTGACAGTGCAGGAATGCTGTTACTCTGATAACAAGTATCTCTAGCAACAACAGCTTCTGCAAATCCTCATTGTTTTTGGACTAGAGCCAGGATCAATGTGAAGTTTGAAATTTGTCCGATTGTTGTGATTTTAAAAGTACTACAATGTGATAAATATACAAGTCATACTGTTTCCAGAGTAAATCATGTATTTATGTAGCATGTACAGACTATTTAGAGTAAGTTTTTGGAAATGTTTAGGTCAAGTTCCACTCTAAAATCAAATGGATTTTATTATTATTATTTTATATGTTCCATTTAAGTGTTGTTTTTGTCCTTTTGTTTTAGGGTGAAATGTGACCTGCACTTGCTGATGATGTGTTTTGTGAGCATTACCATAAGAAAACTAAATAATCGTAATAATATTGTTTATAAACACACCTTTACATTTTCTCAAAATTACACTTTTTACAAAGTTTCACTCCTAAATAAGTTGGAATAAAATGCATATCTCTACTGTTCATCCATTCGACCATATATGTCATACTCTTTGTAGAGCAGGAAGTTCTTTAGTGCGGGGGGGAAAGGAACGGTGCTCATGAACTCTGGGTCATTCAGTCTTCTCAGTGTCATATGTCTCCTGATAACCAACCTGGCCTGGTGCTTCAGAGAGCACGGGTTTCCTAAAACCAAATAGACATGAAGAAATTATTTTTTTTGTGTCTCATACAGGATTGGAATGACATGAATGGCTAACAGGTGTCTTACTAAAGATGTCACAGATTTCAGGCCACTCGTCCTGTCTCTCCAGAATGCGTTGCAGTTTAGAGCAGATGTGCACATGGTTCACGTAATCTAGGAGTGTCAGCACCATCCTCCCGACCATGTGTGCCATCGATGCCATGCTCATAAACTCACAAAACTGAAACCGAATAGAGTGCATAATTAGGCCACATATAACTAGATATTCACTATGAATTAGTTGGATTGGTTGTGGCATTGTCATAGTTATCAAAATAAAATGCAACGTTTATTGCCACAATGCATTCTACAATAAACATTATTTATACATATGTGAGGTAGATGCAGTGCTATTCCAGCATAGGTAGCACCTGGTTAAGCTGGTTTTCTGGGTGAGTGAACAAGACGCATGGTTTTTGTGCATGCAAAAGTAGCACAACTTTATTTGGAATGCTGTATTTAACTTAACTAATTATTAAGTGCCAACTGTCATTGCATCGTTGCATTGCTGCCGTGCACATGCATGCACAGAAATATCTTTACTGCACAAAATTGATAGCAATAATGCATTTTATAATAAACCTGATTTATGCAGTTATGAGGTGTTTTAAATATTTATTGTCCACCATTGTTTTTTAGACCCCAAACATGATACTTTAGGGCCACTTTCTTCAGATTGCTCTTGATTTGACTTCACTATAAAGCCTCTCATTGCACTGTGTGTTGCACGTTCAGGTGATTAGTAAATATTCTGCATGTTTTTGTTAACCGACCCCAAACATGATGCTTACGGTTATTTTATTTGTTGCGGGCCTGATTTGGTACAACTGCCTAGAAGCCTCTACCCATGTGTATGATGTTACACAGTTGTCGTGGTAACACTCAAAGCAGCTTTCTGCATGGTAACCGTTGTTAAGGAGCAGCCGCAGCATCATTTCATCTTTGAGGCAGTACTGCAGTGCCGTAGGAAACAAGGTGTCGTTGACGACGGAGAAGATGCAGTTGACATCCGCTCCATAGGCGAGAAGCAGTCGCACCAGCTCGTACTTCTCAGCTCTGACGGCCACCAGGAGGCAGCGCAGTGGGTCCAAGTCAGGCTTCGCTCCTGCTTTCAGAAGCATCTCAGCGCAGGTGACATCTCCATTGCAGATGGCGAAGTACAATGGGGTCTTCCTCATGTCTCCGTAGTTTTCGGAAATATGGCTGTCCAGGATTGGGTTGACGTCAAAGCCCTTCTGAATGAGCAGCTCGAGACAGTCAGCCTGGCCTCCGTCTGCCGCTGAATGAACCGGACTCATCCCAGACAGACGGATGGCCCTCTTAGTGGTGATGGGAATAAACGTCTTCAGAGCCCTGTCAGGTGAAACGGAATACATTTATTAGTGCAGAGAGGTTTGGGAATGTGGTGAGATTGATTTGCTGTGCTCTCACAGGTAATGCCCTTCGTAGGCAGCGCGGTGAATCGGCAGTTGAGAGCAAAGACTGGCTACGTTAGGACTGGCACCATGTTGTAAGAGCAGACCAATGCAGTCCAGGTTCCCACAGCCTGCCGCGTCATATAACACACTGTCTCCATTCGCAGCTTGTGCTGTGACGTCGCCCCCTAGAGGTGAGAGTGAGAAAGACACTCCTTTTGGGGAAATGAACCTACATTTATTGTTCACTCGTTTATTTTAAACGTGGCAAAACATCAATATCCTGAACTTGTATCATACAAATTGAAGTGAAAAAGATGAACACTTTTTGATTCTTATATCACACTTTTTTATACTCATAATAAAGCACTGACCTTTTAATATAGTGTACAACTAATTTACATTAATTAGTTAATATATATACATTTCAGTCAAAAAATGTAAATAGATTCCCAAAACACTAAAACGCTATTAGTTGCCTATAAGAAGTGTTTCCATGAAACATATTTCATTAAAAAATAAGTATAAAATACTATTTACTGTTAGATTGAATATGTATTTTCTTGCCCCTGAAATACTAATTGAATTATATTTTGGGATATGACACTTCAAAGTAAATACATTTTATTGAGCTTCATTTGAGCATCCAGAAAATGTTTCAGCTGTCAATGTTTTTATCGTTCGTTAATGATTTAATAAAAGTGATTTCAATAATATTGTTCCTCTGTGTTCTAGTCAATTGTAATCAATGCAAATGATCATTTACGCTAGGGACTGAACTAGAGTTAATTCTTGGTCTTACCATGTTCGATAAGGACTGCCAGTGTTTCCGGATGGCCATACTCTGCAGCGATGCCCAGCGGCGTGACCCCATGCCCGTCCCGGCCCATGACTTTCCCCCCATGTCTCAGCAGCAGCATCAGGATGTCCACACAACCCACTTTAGCAGCCTCGTGAGTGACCGTCCACTTCTTCAAACACAACTGCTGCACGAAGGCGCCTCCCATTATCAGTGCATGAACCATGTCATAAGAGTTTGCCCTCACAGCTGCAAAACAAAACACACAAATATGATACTAAAACCTAGAATAAATCTGATTCAAAACCAGAAACAGTGTAAAATTATGCCATATTTTCTACTTCTACAAAACCATGATGCACTTTTTGGATTTAATGCTGTTTTTATAAAATTGTGCTTAGATTGGGGCGTACAGTAAGGTCTGATTTTATATGAGAGAGGATCATTTTAAAGTACAAATAAATTATATCTGGGAAAATAAAATTATTTAATATTTTAAATATTTTTGGCTTTAAAAATATTTAGTGCATTTAGCTCCATTTTTAGTTGCCGATAAAAAAAAAAAAAATAAGAATTTTAAATTACACAATTTTTATATTACAATATTTAAATAAAAAAATATGTGTATATATAAAAAAAAAAATGTGTGTATATATATATATATATATATATATATATATAGCATTGTGGCATTATTTTCATGATGGATAAACATACATATATGTGTATATGAATACAGCTTTTATTAATGCCAAATGTAATGCAGATAATTTAATTGATTTTCATTGTTGATTTGTTCATAGTAATTATAATTATTTTTAGGGCAATTGATGATCTGGGCAAGTAATGAAGTAACTTCTTATGGAGAGTACCAACAAAACACAAGACTCGTTTGATGGCTATTTGTTGTTGTTTTGTTATAATACCCAGAAGAAGTGGAATCTCGTTCCTGCTGTTCATATTGTGTGGAGATGCTCCGTGTTGAAGAAGAACCTTCACGTTCTCCACATGTCCTGCTTGACAAGCCAGAGTCAAAGCAGTGTCTCCATCAGGCGTCATCTCCTCCATGCTCAGCTGATAGGATGCTGTCCAGTAAAAAAGATGCCCAGGAAATGCCTTAATATTAGCATATCTAATTAACTGTCACTCATTTGTTTGTTGTGTCTGCCTACCCAGGAGGACACTGTCCAACACATGGGCATCGGGCTGGACTGACGCTCTGTGCATCGGAAGCCAACCTTTGCTGTCTTTTTCTTTATACGCATCACTGTACTTGTGCAATTGCCTCAGAGCAAACACATCACCTGGATAATATTACACATGCATACGCATCAAGCCATTGGGAAACCCAAACAGAGCATTGATATTCAGGCACACGTATGAGGCACCTTGATTGATAGCTGATAAAATCTTGAGGTTTTCATCACTGGCTGTTTCTAGAGTGCTGCACGAGAGAATGATATGTGTGAGATTAAAACGTAGCTTTGTTTTAAAATAAATAAATATTTTGCATACCTCAGCGGTTCATTCAAAACAGAGAGACCGCAAGCATCTTGGAGGCTCATTTGAATGACTAAGTCAATGAGCTGATCGTCATCCATTTGCTCCATGTAGTCCATTGTGATTCAGAGCTCAAGAAGATGCACGCATAAACAAAACTGCAATCTCGATCAAAACCTGATTAAGAAACTGAGTTTTTGCTGAACCATAGGAAGAAATGTCCTGCACCTCGCGGTGCTGCAAAACACAGACTGAGTTTGTTTTCACAGGTCTGGAGGATATATTTAGTGCTGACCTGCTTTCTCTCGACACTTGGAGAATGCGGGTCACTTTGACATGACTAGGCAGAAGGCTTTGAGTTCCCATGTAGAGGCTCACAAACACACATGGTGTTTACTTTGCTTTCTTAAAACTTAAGACAGAAGACATAATAAACTACACAAGACTGATATAAAAACATTATCTGAATGAGGATCATTTCATTATATCCAGCCTTTAATGTGTTCGTATCAAATTTTTTGGAACCAAATCTATTCAATTGATTTGAATGTTCATGTTTGTTCATGATTCAGGAACATCTGCCTTTTTACAATGCAGGATTTTGCACATGTAAATCTGTAAGAAACCAGTAGATGGCTGAGGCGGAGGGAGATGACAGCGATAGACGGGTTATTAAAAACATGCCCAAAGCTTGGAAAGCGGACATCTGGGCACATTTCGGATTTTTTGAAGTGAATGGGAAACTAGACAAGTCTTAC
>JAUMHQ010000051.1:1627856-1646144 GCA_032361165.1 Enteromius paludinosus
CTATTTTTCAACCATGACGGGACGTGACGGACGGACGTATTTTCAACGGTAATCGGACGTCCAAATGTTTGCTGGGTTCACTTTAACAGATGAAACCAGATCGGGTGATAGACAGGATTGTTACTATGAGGTGAATCATTCACATCTAACGTGCAAGTTATAGTGAAGACAAACTACGTTGCGTTATTATTCCAGCTACAACTAGTCCAGCTAATCACAACAATGTATATACAATTACACGTCAGTTTGTTTTACATACATGCACACAGACATTATTTCATAAACGACATGCAATAAAACTTTAAGCATAACAGCAAAAGATAATACTTTATTGAACCTTTTTTGATCAGAAGCAGGGACGGATTATGGACAGGGTGCAGGGGGCCCCTAGCCCAAAAGCAATTGTCATCACCCGGACCAGGAGCTGACGCAAACGTTGTGTGAACAGTGTCTGAAGGTTTTGCACAAGGGCCCACGGAAACACTCCGGCCAAACATTGAGCGAACGTTGTCTGAAGGTTCTGCACAGGGGTCTATGCAAACATTTGGCCCAAACATTGTGCGAACGTTGTCTGAGGGTTTTGCACAGGATTATGGTCTGTGTGGGCCCCTGGGCGGAATATTTGCGTGGGCCCACACAGACCATAATCTTTCCCTGATCAGAAGTGTGCAAACTCAAGCATTTTTGATGATTGTTTCTGTCCAGTCCTCTCGTTTAATCGTGTTCTACCACAGCTGTCATTGGTTTTTTGTCTGGCTGTTGGCATCTGTTATGCCATCATATTTCTAATTTGAGGCTGAATTACATCAGTTACGTAGCCGAATCTGCGTTTTTCTGAATGATCTGCATCTGTCTTTCCTTTTGTTTTGCATACTGCTGGAGTAATCCCAGGGTGCAGCCCAGTCGATGGGGCGACACATTAAGGTGGAGCGACATGTGACATCCCCAATTTCATCCCCGTGACTACCTTGAATTGCGCGCAGATGACATATCACGCGCGCGCGTTTTTGAAATGAGCTTGCGGCTCCTGTTTCTTTGCGTGTTTTCCTCTCGCGTATGTGATTTAGCGCGCGCCAGCATCAGTTTGCTCTTCTCCCAGTTGACCCCAAGACCCAACAGGCTGAGGTGATCTAACACGAAATCCCTGAGTTTGCACAACTGAACCAGAGACTGAGCTACTGTAGAATAAGCCAGTCGTCTAGGTAGTTGAGGATGCGAATACCCTGTTCTCTCAGTGGAGCTAGGGAAGCCTCCGCTACCTTCATAAATATGCGGTGTGACAGGGAGAGCCCGAAGGGTAAGACTTTGTACTGATATGCTCGACCTTCGAAAGCGAACCTCAGGAATGGCCTGTGGCGCGGAAGAATCGAGACACGAAAGTACCCATTCTTCAGGTCGATCGCTGCACACCAATCCTGGGGACGGACGCACTAGAAGATACATTTCTGCATCAACATCTAGAACGGGAGCCTGTGAAGCGGACACTGCTGGACTTGTGGGGCTAACCGAATCGCATAGCTGAGTCATCCAAGCTTCCAGAGCCTGAACTAACAACACCGACGTGCCTGCGGCGGGGCAGCAAGGGGAACGCAGGGACCTGGCTCTTAAAACCGGTCCGAAGCGGGGTCTGAGTGTGGACACAGGAAACCAACACCACCATATGTCTAGTATGATCGAGTGTTAGTAACACAGATTAGAACACGCACAAACAATGAGGATGTGGATACATAACTAGATTTTTAATATCTGCTGTCATATGGACAATTATTAGGCCTATAAGATATTAATATTTAGAAACTGTAAGAGAATCAATACATCCGCTCAATTATTTTATCAAGTTGTAACTTAAACCAGTTCACCATGAAAATTGTTATTAGCGGTTTATATAAACAGAATGTTTGTGATGCACTGACCAATGCAACTCGTCTCAAAAACGAAACAAAAACAGGTTGTGCTTTAAAACGTAATCAGCTGTTTATGTTTGTCTCTTACTAAAAATACATTAATAATAAATAATTATTATAATTTGATTCGCCGATCCTCAAGGAAATATGAATGAAGCGCTATCCCGGGATCTACTGTCATCAAGCGTTTATTTGTAAGAAAAACTTTTGAAAACTTACTAAACATCATAATTAAGACAGACCTATGTTTCTAGAGTTGGCACATAATATTTCAGTAATTAGGCCAAATGAATTACAAATTTGTACACAAAGGAATGCGCATGATCGGGTCTAAACCAATAAGATTTGCCGTGTTATAAACCAGTGGAATTGGGGGTGGGTGGAGCAACACGTGTTGCCCCGCCCCATCCTCCAGGCAGCACTTTGGGGTACTTGCATAATTGTGACGTCGTTACATTTGATTGGCTTGTGAATAGTAATGAGATATGCCAAAATCGACCTGTTTTTGACAGTGCTCCTGAGAAAAGAGCTGTAAAAACACATTCAGATGTATCTCAAATATATATTCTTAAGGATATCAACACCTTAAATAAAACTCAAAAAAATGAGGACCTTTAAGTGGCAAATACTAGTTGTAAGGTGTTTGAAAGGCAATATAGTTCATTATTATGTGGTTGCTAGGGTGTCTCTATGTGGTAAAGTGTTCTAACTGGAATATACAGTTCATTGTTATGTTGTTGCTGTTATATTTTACATACAGTATAATACTTTGCTGTGTGGTTGCTAGGGTGTTACAGCAGGTTATACTTTTAAACTGATGTCATCAGACTAAAGCAGTCTTTCCTGTTTGACTCGACTGCAGTATAAATATCTGTAAATGAAAATGTGATGAGGGAAAGGTCATTATTATCAGTGTACAACAGACTGAGCAGGCGTTTGTGTGTGTGTGTAAGGACACCTGCCAGACACATCAAAACACACACGTGTCACGGCTGTAGAAGGGAAAGTTGAGATGAAAGGACACATGAGCTCAAACACACACAGTTGTGACCGGAATACAGCCATGACCTCTGAGAAACAACAACTTCAAATGTTTTGATGGGACTTAAAAGAATAGTTTGCCCAAAATTGAAAAGAAAAAAAAGTGGTACAAAAACTCCTGAAATTGCATGTGCCAGATTGTAACTAAACTAGACACAAAGTCCAAGAGTCAGAGCACGGATCCAATGTAGAATGTCCTTCCAAGAGACTTGGAAGGCTGCAAACCACCGAAGCGTGTAAAAATCAGTTAAAGAGCATTTTAGCATTTTAACAGTCTGACCTTCTGACCTGACGGCACTGACCCGACCCGTGTGTAATACAGCCGCTCCCATTCCTGCCTCTCAGAGCACATTACTCAGTGAATGGTGACCGAGAGCCACTGCCACAATATAGCCTTTGAGGACTTTTGCCACAGAACAGCTATTAATACAAAGAACAGTCAGACACAAGTTGTTCTGAAAGAGCTTTCAAAAACAAGCACCACTGCGGTCCAAATAAGGGTTTTTCCCAAGAAACTGTAGAATTTTGTAAATATATTTTGTACAAAATAATACATATTTTTAATTTTATCATATAAAATAAACTCAATTTTTATAACTTTAACTATAATTAATTAATTATAATATAAAAAAAACGTAGAATTTTGTAAATATATTTTGTACAAAATAATATATTTTTTTAATTTTATCATATAAAATAAACTCAATTTTTATAACATTAACTATAATTAATTAATTATAATATAAAAAAACAAATATATATATATATATATATATATATATATTAATTAATTTTTATACAATATTATATATATAAAAACAAAAATAATGTGCACTTGTATATTGTATATACACTTCTATAATTATTACAAATAATGATTTTATTGTAATCTAAAATAGAGTATTAATGTAATAATTAGGGGTGTGACTAGATTTTTAGACTTTTTAAAATAAATCCTCAATGATGAAATATATTGGGAAAAAATAATTTTGTTCATCAAAAACATTACATTTTGTAATAAACTACAACATTTTTACATGTTACAACTATTTTAATGAATTACATGCAGTAATAAACAACATGTCAACACCACAATATACTTTGCCACAAACTGAAAGGCAAGTTATTAACAAAATATTTTAAATAGTATAAATAAATAAAAACAAATAACACAAATATTCCTTTAAAAGCAAGTTAAGCGATTTTTAAAAATATATATACATTTAATTTGAATAAATGGTAAAAAAATATATATTTATTTATTTATTATTTATTTTAAAAATAATTAATCTTAAATAAACAGTAATTTTGTAACTACATATTTAATTATTTAATTACATTTGTAAATTTTTAAAAATGTATCAAATATACATTAAAACAACATAACAACAATACATTACTATATATGATTTTATCAAGATACAAAAATAAATGTCACATATTTAAAACAATTTAATACAAAATATTCATTGTTTCATATAAATATGATTTAAATAAATATGATAGAAATGAAAAAAAAATATATTTTGTAATATTAAAATATTTTATTCATTTTGTTTTGTTGTGTAGTGCTACAGGGTTGAATGTTTCAGGGTTGAAGACCACAACACATTATTTACATTCACTATTCTTGTGGTAAAACATGATAAAACACCCATTTGTTTAAGATCTTTCCTTTTTAAAAATAGTCTTTGTGTTTGAGGGCTGTGTGGAGTAAATCCGGGTTGGCCGGGCGATCACACAGCGAGTGGAAGCAGCTCGTTTCACAGGAACAGTATCATAAGTGACCTGCGCTTCTCTAAAGCTGCTGAGCTTCTTTGGCTCAGCTCCATTTCACAGGCACCGAGAGAAAAGCCTGCGGCAAATTAGATTAAAATTGCTCACAGTTTGATGTTAATGAGTCTATCACCAATAAAACAAGCCCTTCACTGGACCCCTCTCGCATTCTCACTGCTCTCTACAAGAAAAAAATGGAACACGACTGTGGATTCGCTTCCATTATCCAGATAAACAAAACTATTATATTATATTTGTAAACATGCAGCAGCTGAAGCCTGTGTCCACGGCTCATCCAAATTACAGTGATTATTGGAGTTATTACGGAAATTTTGTGTTTCTATGGAGACAGTTAATGATAAAATAATTTAGATCTGAGTAGAAGGGAAGATTTTAATCAGTAAAAAGTAAATGTACTTAATAAATAAGATACTTTGATTTATTTTAAATATTTAAATATATTTTTCATTTGAATTTAATGTGCGTGTTTGTGTGTGTGTGTGTGTGTGTGTGTGTATATATATATACACACACACACACACGCACACATTTTGTATAATAGTCAATATATTTAGATTCAAATATATTTAATTAAAAGGAAAAATATTATAAATAATAAGATATTATTTACATTTATTTTAAATATTTTTAAATATTCTTAAATATTTTCTCAATATATTCAACACTGCATACATTTGTTTATATATATATTTATATATATATATAATAAAATTATTCAATATAGAAATATATTTATAAACATTTCATATAACAACAACAAAAATATTAATGTGTGATTCTAAAATAAATAAACACAATAAAATAAAATGAAATTGTTGTTCTGAAAATTTAATTATTATTATAATCATGTATTATTATTATTATTATTATTATTTTTTTTTTTTTTATTTTTTTTTTTTTTACTATGATTATGAATATTATTAAAATATTATCTGTAATCATCTCTATTTTCCAATAATAAAAATCACATATGATTATTATTAAAATGTAATATATAAATTGGTTACATGATTGGAAATTGGTCTCTCTTGAAAATGTGTATGCAATAATGTGTGTGTATATATATATATATATATAATTATGCTTATAATAATAACAACAACATGGAAAATCGAAATAATGACAGGAGTGGTTACAGTACATTATATATGTAATCAATATACTGTATGTTATGTCATTATTTTGTATTATTATATTAATAGATAATAATAATAATAATAATAATAAAATTAATATAGAATTCTTAAAACAAAGTTGCTCCCTGACTCCCTTTATTCTCTAAAAGTCACCATCATTTTAGCTGTGTTCACATGACGTCACAAAGTGGAAGAGGTCAGAGCTTTTATAAAATTTTCCTTGAACTTTACTTTACTTTAAGAGTTTTTACTCTGAAGCTACACTTTAAGAGCAAAGTTTAGAGAGGTTGTTGAGGGAGAGTTGTTTACTACAGTCTCTGGACTGGGAAACACTCTCTGCATGTGTCCGGGGATCACAGGAAATAGATGGTGCTCCGTAAACATCTCCAGAGTCATTCAAATACATAAGAGGATTAGAAAAGTCTCGGGGAAGACGGCCAGCACGTCGTGTTTCTAACTCAAGAACAAAAACACGAGTCCCCTCCTCACCCCGCCACTAAATAACTTCCGTGGCCTGGATGAAGCATGCTCTCATATGATGGAGTACACCTGTCTGACACTGAGAAGAGTCACAACACACACTGACACATAATTCAATTATGACATGTGCTCCCAAAGGCACTGAGTATATTTGGATCCCCAAGGTCAAGGGTTGGAAAACAGCCAGTTGGGAAATAATTGAAGACAGAAGACAGTTTAAAGCTTTGCTGTAATAGGACTAATTTTAGGAAATATAACATCCTGAAATATATTCCATCTGAGCTTGCCTAGATAAGAACTTTAAGGGACAGTTTGGGCAAAAATGAAAATTTTGTCATCACTTGCTCACCCTGAGTCATTTCTTAGAATATTTATTAAGAATATAGATACTCAAACAGTCTACGGCAGCCATTGACTTGTTTCAAATCTGAATGACTTTCTTTGGAAAGCAAAAGCAACCAACTTCAGGTGTAGTCACACTGGTGAAAGATCAACAGAAATTGTGTGCAAAAAAGTCCATTGTCTGTTGGCAGTTATGGCGTATGCATGAAATACACCTCACACAGAAGTCACCTTCAGAATGCACAGAATCCTATTAGAATGACTGGAGTTTGCCTGTAAAACTTTTGAAAAAATGTGACTGCAATTTTAGTGCACTTTTCTTTTTTTGCTGTGTTGCTAGGGTGTTTTTGGAACGTTGCTGTGTGGTTGCTACAATGTTTTTAGAACATTGCCGTGTGGTTGCTAGGATGTTAAGTGCTGCATATACTCCTAAAGCGGAGGGCTCCTGCAGCAGGACACGGTTTGACAGTGCAGGAGTGCAGCAGGCTGTGGCAGCTGTTGTTGCAGGGCGACATGCGGTCCGCGTGAGAACACACTCACTGCAGCTGAAGGTAATAATACTAGTCAACAGCTGGGGTTTATACCTTCCCTGAAACCCTCAAACACCGCCCTGCCTCCAAGATTCCCATCAACGCCAAAACTCACCATTCAAACTTTTAGGAAGTGAATGTGCCTTTATGACTGTTGTCTGTAAATAAAACTTAAACAGGCGAAACACGATCTGTGTTTTTGTAAGACAAAAAAAAACTAACTAAAAACTCAAGGCTTGTGTTGTGGGATTTCTTATCCTCAAGCAAACTTTTTTTCATGATACTTTTGTAAACATACTTGGCTTGTATATCCTTGGCCCTGTTGTGAGATTTCCCTGTTGACATAGGATGAAAAAATAAACTTCTTTTCAGCTTGCATAACTAGTAAATTACATTAACCTAGAAAATAATTCATATTTAAGCTTTAGAAAGAGAGTTTGGCTCTGTTAGGATTTTTGAAGAGGACGAACATTATTCTGAAATAAATAAATACATAATATATTATATAATATTATGTTTATGTACCTAAATGTTATTTATATTAAAATAAATAATGTAAATATTCATATTTATACTACATGTTCAACTACATTTTTATATTTAGCATTATTTTTTTTGTATGCTAACAAACCAATGTAACCAATACAAATGAGTATAATATTTAGGTATATTAATATTTATTTTATTAATAAATTATACAAATTTTCATTATGTTCGTAAAAGAAGTTAAAAATAAAATAGTAAAAAAATAAATAATATATATATTTTCACATTTTTATAAACATTTTGGTTTTGTTTTGATGTTTTATACATTTAATAAAAATCTGTATCTGCTAAATGAATAAATGTAAAAGTGAAGATAATTTAAGTGGCTCATTCTGGACTCATTGGTTCTCACTATATAGTTGCTAGGGTTATCTAGGCTGTTGCTAGGGCATATTTACAGTAGGTGATTCCTAGCGCTCAATTGTCACGTACTGTACGTCCAACTGAATGTCTATGGATGCAACAGAGGTGCTTTAAAGCAGGCAAATTTAAAAGATGCAACTTTTTTCATTCATATTTTTAACGGTTTAAAATCTAAAGTGCATTACCAGCGCACAAATTTGAGCGCAAGTGAATAAGTCTCTTGAAGAAACCACGGAATCTTTCAACATTTCATTTTGGAAAAAAAAAAAAAAAAGTTCTTTAGATTGTTAGAATGTTCAGAAAAGATACTTTTAAGAACTGCTGACTGAAAGATTTTTGAAGAACCCTAAATGGTTCTACTGTGGCATCACTTCTGAAACCTTTATTTTTATTGGTGCAATAGCGAATGAGTGAGAACAAGCGCTGTGCCTGACAATATACATTACACACAGTGCTTTTATCTGGGCTGGTCGCAGCACATCCGAGCAGGAGACGCTCTCCATTCACTCTTAGGACATGCCAGAGAAACTCCTTGACAACAGACAGAACCTCCGGTGGCACTCAGCCACCAGGACTTCCTCTATCGCCTCCGACACCAGGCCAGATCCGACTCCATCTTTCTTTAACAGAGGGAAAAGCTTTCTGTCCGTCCGCTGGACCGAGCCAAAGCCGGAGCGCTGGCTTTTATGAGTTCAGCACACTGTCAGAGGTTTACTACAGCTCCAGCTCCACATCCTGAGGTCAAGAGGAAGACATTTGATTTTTCCTTCACTGTTTCTCCAGTTCTGTGTCTCCTCACTAAGCTGCAGATGCTTACAGAGAGAATCAAAGTGAACCTAAAAGAAAGAAATCTGCTCAAGTTAAGCCTACATAAATGCAAATTAGAGGAAAATGTCAGAGGTTTATTCCAAAATAACCGGCTCTCACATACACTTGAGGTTTCTTCAATAGATCTGAAGAAATTTTGCATCATATCAATGGGTGCCGTCAGATTGAAAGTCCAAACAGCTGATAAAACATCACAATAATCCACACCACTCCAGTCCATCAATGTCCATAATAATGCTTCCATCAGTGAGAGATTAATGCTCCATTCTCCCAATTCTGCTCTGATGAGGAAACAATCTCATCTACAGCTTGGATGGCCTGAGGGTGGGTGAATGTTCAGCCAATTTTTGTTTTTGGCTAAACCATTCCTTAACGCTGCCAAACGCTCCATTTTAGAGTATTCTATGTCTCCTCTCTAAATATTTACAGTAAAGAAGAAAATCTATAGAACGAATCATGAAATAGGCTTTGAAAACAAATCTCCTCTCTGAATTCCAACACTATTTCAGGGTGAAAATAACAATAAAGAAATCTGCTTAAGTTAAGCGTGTAGCCTCTGACAGGTGTGAAATCTTGCCATAAATCTCATTAATAAATGGTTATAGAAGCTGCATTGATATCTTGGGAATAAAGTCTTATATTCCCACATGAGAAAAGCATGCAATTAATGAATTTTACGTATAAAGGCTTTAGAAGCTCTTCCTCCACCAACTTCAGTCGATGGGAAATGATACTCGGCATGCAGCAAATATCCAGATGATTTTAATCTAAATCACACACACTAGGAGGCAATACGACCACTTGAAAAAATGCAACGGAAATTAGATGAAATTAAGACGGCTGGCCATCTCAGTCTCTGCCCAGATTTGTTCTGAATACGAGGTCCTCTTTACAGGAGATTGTATTTCTCCAACATTGAATAGCTTTTCTCTGAGGAATGTTTCAGACCAGCAGGAACAGTTTGTGTGTTGTTTTGACCCAAGTTAAAGGAATAGTTCATTCAATAAAGAAACACTCAAGATTTGTTCACCCTCAAGCCATCCCAGATGGAGATGAGTTTGTTTATTCATCAGGTTTGGAGAAATGTAGCTTTCATCACTAGTTTACTAATGGATGCTGTGCAGTGAATGGGTGCCGTCAGAATGAGTCCAAACAGCTGATAAAAACATCACAATAATCAACATCACTCCAGTCCGTCAGTTAGCATCTTATGAAAAAAGTTGTCTCATCTGAATCAGGAGGGAAATCTGCACCGATCAAGTAATGTTAGTGAGCTAAAACAGTTCAAGACAAATCTAAACAAATATATCAGTGAATTTTAATGTGAAAGGACATTAGGGAGGAAGTGTTATTATTGACCTTTATTTTGGCCAAAATTGACAGTTTTGAGTTTAAATGCCTTAATGATTTATTTTGTGCAAACTCACAGCTTTTCACAGGACATTAATTGAAGTGGTGTGGATTACTTCTATCTGACGGCACCCATTCACTGATTCACCCAATCACCATTCCTTTACATGAGATACCATATGGAACTGTACTAAGCTACAAAAATGTACTTTCCTAAAACCAATGTGCATTAATATCTACTGTAGAACACCTCTGCTCTTATGTAAGTTTTCAGTCCATTTGTAGGATGACATAACAATACAAGCAATATTGCCCGAGGCTGTGTTAGACACAGACAGGCACTGGAAATGAACTGGAGCTGTTTAGTGCTCAACAGACACGAGTCTGTGCTGGTGACACTCATTGGATCTGTAAAGAGATTTGAATTTAAGGTGAATTCACAGTAGTTCACTGCCGAAATCAGAAGGACATGATTTAACGTAACGCGCTCCAGGCAATCTCATTCATGTACCGATACACAAACTGAGCTGAGTTTTTAATGCTTAAATAGGGTACGACTGCTGAATTTTAAATAGGCCATAATCGTCAATAATTAATGCAGCTTTAACATGGATTTATTTATTGATGAAAAAGGTTATGTAGAGCAATGGCTCTCAATGGGCTTGGCTTCAGGAAATACACAGTATGCAAAATGATTCATATAAATGGCAGGATAAGAAAATGTTTAATTTTGGTTTTCAAACCTCTCCTATGTTTAAATGGCTTCATGCTCTCGTTGTCATCAATAATTCAATGCATAAAAAACACACTGTGGTCGGCAATGTACTGTGAGTAAACTGCATTCTGGGTTGCATTTTCTTTCAAGTTGTCTAGTTTTGCTGTTTTTTTAAAACTTAAGATTTTCACGTCCTTTCAACTTAAATTATATCGAACTGAATTAAAAAATTGGATTAAAAATCTTCTCTTGAATTTTCAACTTAATTGCTTTAATAATTGTAAAAACGTAAGTTGCTATGACTTACACATCATAGATTATTTTACAGTGCATTTGATTAGATGCACAGCCTTTGACATTAATAGCAAAAAAAATCTGTCAAATAATTAGCATTTTATCATTTAATGTGCATATATTTAGTGTTTTGGGGTCATGAACTACCAGCTGAGATCCAGATGTAGATGAATAAAACAGGAAAAATAATGTACAAAAGTGCACTGTACAGGTATTAAATAAATAAGTCCTCCATAAACCCTCTCTGGTATCAAGTAACATTGGAAAAAAGTCCAGGCTTTTGGTGCCAAATACCAGTAAACCAAAGCGCATGAAGGTCTGAACAGTAGCTTTTTATGCAGGCATATAATGAAGCATGCAAAATCTCCAATAACTCCAAGATGCGAAGTCAAAAAAGCAGACACTGTTATGTCTCCACAAGCTGCAGCAACACATGGAAACTCTTACAGATCACACATTTCATGATCTACTTGAACTGATAATGAATGGGAACCAAGGCTAATATGCAATATTATATTATATATCACAGGTTACGAAGTGTGACAACTGATTGGATATGCCTGTCACTTTCAGATAACGTCTAATAATGAAATGCCTTTGGATTGTGCGGGTGAATCAGTGAAAATCAATCCTTCACTGTCACTCATTTGATCAGGAGAAGCTAAACTGCATTTTCTCGATCACCGCCCATGCTGAGGTTATTTTGTTTGGATACATGGCAGGGTGACCCTGGAGTGAATCGATCAATCATGTGCTTGGTGGGCAGAAGCTCTCTCTTTCTCTCTCTCTCTTCCTGCTGCTGGCATTAATGGTGAATGAGCGTCACAGAGACAAAAGCAGCACAAACACGGGCTTCCCCTGCCATCACATCCAACAAGGGGGTGTAACACGCACCAGAACTCTGCATAGATCTACCACACATACACACAGCACAGTAACTCCCAGACAGGGAATAACTCTGCTTCTGCATTAGATCGGCAACATTCTAGACTGAAATAGACAGGACAATGGTGCATTGTGACAGCGCTGAGATCAACTTTGTGGAAAAGAGAGACCTCTGATGTGCCAGCAAGAGATGCAGATGGCTCAAGACACATGCAGTCAGAGACCCCTCCACCATGTCAAATTACATTTAATTCAGCAGGATGAGCAGAGACAGAGAGATTAAAAGAGTATCAGATCGGCGATCGAGCGCCAAGAGCAAAGAGCCAAAGTCTGTTCTACAGCTGAAGCGTCCTTGAGTGAATCTGAACCAAACACTGTGCAGCATCCAACAGAAATCCAACTCATTTCACAAGAAGCAAATTACATTGAGGTAGCCTGAACCAGTAAACCTCATAAACGTTGAAAAAAAAAACTTCTTTCTTCTTTTCTACAATCATGCAAGTACCTAAAAATTACCATTAAGCAAAATATACTGATTTGACTCAATAAGGTACCGATTCACTTTCTTGAGTTTTTCATAAACTTCCTTGAAATTATTCATAAAACTTTGCATCATTCATACAGAAGACATTCTATAAAAGTGTTGTCCTATAGAACTGGGATAAACAAACAAACAAACAAAAAATAATTAAATTAATAAATAAAATATTTGCATGTATATATATATATATATATATGTTATTAATTCAACTCTACTAAAGTAGATTCTTGAATCTTTGATCCGTTCACTTAACAGACATTCAAAATCGTTATTGCAATGCTTTTTGTCTTACAGACTGAGTCTAAACGCAATTTCCTGAACTAACATAAAAAAATAACGCATTCATCAATAATAAATTCAGAAATGCATTAACAACCTGTGGAAATAAAGCTCTTGGATACACGCAACTTTACGCATCAGTGCGTTCGTGCGCAAAACACCCCTCATCTTTGAGGACACAGGCATCGCTCGTGACTGTATTTACTTGTTACCTGTGTGACAGATGAGCCACAGCTGCGCGATGAACAGATGTGATTTGGCTGTGATCGGACGCATCGTCTTCAGGCTTTAAACGCGCTCGAGTTAAACGAGGAAGGAACGCTGATCTGTTGAGAACGCAGTAGCAGTTATTGCAGTGATGTTACAGTGGATCCATGTCAGTGCTTCGCGTATCCTGTTCGTCTTTCCCACGCTAGAGCTTCATTCACTGGACGATCACAGTGCGCGAGAGGAGAGACGCATGCGTTCACGCGCCGCCCACAGACTCCACAGTCTCGCGCGCAATCAATCACGGGTTTAAAGACCAAATAACTTGAAATGAAATGGCGCTAGTGACATGCAACACGGTATTAAAAGTAAAGGTCGCATTTTATAATATGCTCAGAGCTTTGTGAGATGTAAAAAACAACAACATATAATTTGTGTGTTTTTGGTTTGTGTGCATGCGCATGCAGTGTACGTGGTTTGATGGGAATTTTATGCTGAAAGCTGCCTGTTGACACCTGTTGGACTGTTTGAAAAGAACAAAACAAACAGGATGGAAGGAGTTGTTCATGTTGTGCTGTAAATTTTGTATGTGCTCGTCGTGCTTTGTATGGAGTCAATCACTTAATTTTGAAATAAAAATAAATTTAGTTTTAGTTTGTGAACCACGAGCTATAAATAGCGCAATTGACTGAGTTCAATCTTTGCACTTCAAGCGGATGTCACTGTTTTTCCCAGGTACTGCACAAAGTTCTTTTATAAAACTGGCAATTTATGCAAAAATGCATATTCATGAAAATATATGTGTGCGTCTGTTTGTGTGTGCTACTCGTGCGCACAAATACACAATGTTAATGTTTTACTTAATTAGATTACTGTACTAATTACTCTCCAAAAAACATACAGTATTTGCATCAGAAGCAACTAATTAAAATTAAGAGTAATCCATTTTTAAAGTGAAAAATTACATTATTTAATTATGCAATGCTATACATATTGTTTTAACTGATAATGCTGAATGTAGGGATCAACCATCAACTGTATTTCTTTTTTTATAAATATCGAATTTAATATTAACACCTCTGAAAAACATTCGATCAAGCATGTGGTCACATCTTGTGCCTGTACTAAACCTCAGAGAAACCCACTGTTTCTGCACTCCCTGTTGTTATCCTTTCTGCTAAATTTGCATAATTTATGCAGGGCACCTACTTCACTTGCTGGACGGCTTTTATAAGGGGGAGCTTGATACAGCTCCTTCAGCATTCAGAGGAGCCTATTGTACACGTCTGTGGCGCTCGGTTTAGGCTCAACAAAACCTGTTGATGATGTGCTCGAGATACACGTCCCCTGGGCTCTCTGGTTGAAAAATGCAGGCACTGATGCACCTTTGCAATCATTTCAATTACGATCGATTTCGAGCGAGCCCAGACTAATGTCAACAATGCAGCGTTGTCTTCGACTGGTAAACAGTACACATCCTTTATTCCCCAGTGCTCCGCCATTCAGAGCTCTTAAGAAAAACACTGACCCCTCGATGGAGATCCAAGCTTCGTCTTTTCAGAAAAAGCAGTGGCATTGTTAATTGGGAGCGTTTGGATGACAATAATACACTGGGAGGTGGACAAAAGCCACAAAAAGAGAGACTATGTGAAAGACGGAGGGTCATTGCGAGGCAAAGCGGCACTGGGGATTGCATCGGTCATAAAAGCAATGAGGAAGAGGGCGTCAGCCAATCAGGACGTCCGGATTAGTTCCAGTGACTCGAATCGCCCAGTCAACTTTAACTTAATAGCATCTTTAGTTTCCATCAGATGCATATAGTATCCGTGATCTGCTTTAGTAAAAGAGGCAGATCGGTTTACGCTGAGGAGCATCCCAACTGAAGACAGGGTCCTCCCTTCACACATGAGGATTGAGTTACTCGATAAGCATCTTTATTGTAGGAGCTAGAGCGGTTCATCAGCAGCATTAGCGTCATCACATGACCTCAGGTTTCTTCTGGCTCGCCTGGGCTTTGCGTTTCCCTATCTGGATCAAACAGATGATTTGTCCAGCGTTTGATATCAACAGTATCGACAGCCGGCTGTGCTGCTGCAGTCCTGCCATGCGCTCCGAATCGATGCTGATAACTACAGGGGGTGTTAGAACGAAAATCCCCCCAGCTTATTTATCTGCTGGATTTCACTGTCAGCATATTATGAACAGACTTCTCATTTTGTGCATTATACAACCAGAAAAGTCAGTTTTAATATACCACCAGTGGCAAACAGTGTTAGAAACTAGATGTGTGGAGCAAAGTTTGCTGCTACAATTCCAGTGTGTTGTAGAATGTTGCTACGGTTGTTGTGCTGTTGCTGGGTGGCCACAAGGAAACTTTGGTGGCTGCTAGGTTGTTGCTGGATGGTTACTAGGGTACTGTGTGGTTACTAGGGTGTATCGGTGGTTGCTAAGGCATTAATAGGTGGTTATCAAGATGCTTTGGTAGTTGCCAGGTCATTTTTTAGGTGGTGACTGTGGTGTTTTGTGGTTAGGGTGAATTAGTGGTTGTTAATTTATTATTGGCGGATACCAAGGTGCTTTGCTGTTACTAGGGTGTGCTTGTTGTTGCTAAGACATTATCAGGTGGATAACAGGGTGCTTTGTTGTGCTAGGGTATAATATGTTTTTTTACCGGTTTTATCATCCACAAGGCAAAAATTATAAACTTTGGAACCCTTTATTAGTTGCTTGATTTAATAAAAAAAAGTTTATTACTTAAAGGGTTAGATCATTTCAGTTGTGTCGCTGTCTATGGGGGGATAAAGCCTCTCTGATTAAATATCTACATTTTTTTTCTGAAGCTGAACGAAGATCTTATAGGTTTGGACACGAGGGTGAGTAATTAATTTTCATTTTTGGGTGAGCTTTTAATGCCATGAGTTTTTTCACATCACTAAACTCACAAAAACACTAAAATACAGTCTTCTTTAAAAACATACTCTCTTTTTCTATCCAGTGCACAAACATATATACATAAAAAACACTGGACAAATAGCAGCCTTTCTGCACTTTGTGCACACCGCTGCGTCGCGTAAAGCTTTATTCTGCAGGAACAGTGTGTTGATGAGCATCCCTGGGGTTTGATAAAAGCCATTCATGAAACGAACTCCATCCCTCACACAGCACACTATGGCATTGAAATAAATCTCTGAAATGTGACATCAGGCCTCCTTGAGTCCAAAAGAGAAAAGGGGCCCAAAGGAAGAGCGCTGGGGGCTTTTCTTCTGATACAACACACCGCTGTCCCTCTCTCTGTCCCCTTCAGAGAGATGGAAAATCAAAACACAGCAGACTAACACACATGCCTAAAAGCAGAAGCACAGTGTGTGACTTCTAATCACGCAAAAAAGCAAAACACACACACTGCAAAAAAAGCTCCACCATCGGCTGAATAACCCATAACCCCTCTGTCTCTGAAATCCAGAGAACAGTGTGTTCAGTGACGTGAAAGAAGAAATTAATAAATGGAGAAAAAGACAAAGAGAAAAAAAGATTCATTATATTGGCTTTTAATCAATCTCACAACCCCAAAGCAACTTCCTAGGGTTATTTATTGCTATTTTTAGCATTATTTATTATAATTGGTTTTTTTTAAATAATGTATTATTGTTTTATACTATAAAATACAATTATTTAAATGACCATAATCTTTATTTGTAAGTATTTTTGCATTTCCCCCCATTATTTAGATAAGTTTATGTCATTGCCATTTAGGTTTTTTTCTTTTCTTTTTTTAAGTTTCATTATAAGCACACATGCTTTGATGTTCTTTTTCTAATTGGCATCCCAGCGTTGCATATGATTGCTCTGTTATTAATGAATGTTTGACATGTGATACAGTAAGTATGAGCCTCACGAGCTGCAGTGGTTTGAAGTCGTGTCTTTATGGGATGCTAATTTGATGATTTGCCGTGCCGGTCCCCAGGGCGCGCTTATTAAACTATTAAAACACAGCACGTTGCTCAAATCACTTTGATCAGTAATAGGTGCTGAAACTCACATGCATGACTGCAACGTATGCCACATCTCAGTTCCTTAGCAACTGAGAGAGAAAACAGGCAAAAAAACAACCCCACACTGACCCATAATCACACACACAGAGCATCAGATGAAAAAAAACTAAGTAAACTTCAAAAGTAAACACAAGTGCAGTACAACTGTCACTCAGCGTGCTCAGGCTGGAGGACTCTACTATACTCCACCTGTTACTAGGTGGCTACCAGGATGCCTTGGGGGTTGCTATGGTGTTGCTAACTTAGTCTTAAGTCATAGTAACGAATTTCGTCAAGATTTTATGGATTTTATGGATTTTGGATATATTTATACCAAGAAGGCGTATGCATCTACCTTCACAGAAGCAGCACGGACAGACGGTTAACCAGATTGCTTCAGTTGCTAGGGCACTGCTTTGGAGATATTAGGGTGTTTGCGGTTGTTATGTGGTTACTCGAGTACACGGGTGGCTGTGAAAGCATCACTAGGTGGTTATCAGGGTGGTTAGCCATTGCTATGTGGTTGCCAAGTGGTTACTATAGTGTACTGGTGGTTGCTAAGACAATACTAGGATGCTTTGTTTTATTGTGTGGCTAGGTGGTTACTAGGGTGCTTAGTATTTGCCATTTGGTTACTGTGGTGCTTTGTGGTTGCTATGCGGTTACAAGAGTGCATTAGTGTTTGTTACCAGGATGCTGTGGTGGTTACTAGGGTGCTTTGTGGTTTTGAAAGTATCGCTAGGAGCTTACAAGGGTGATATACAGTTGCTATGTGGTTACCAGGGTGATTTGTGTGCTATTTGTTTACCTAGACTGTATTGTTGGTTGCAAAGGGATTACTAGAGAGTTACCAGGATGCTTTTGTGGTCGCTAGTTCATTACTATGTGTTTAACCAGGTTGCTTTGGTGGTTGCTATGGTGTTGCTATGTGGCTACTAGTGGGTACTGGCGGTTGCTAGGGCATTGCTAGGTGGCTACTAGGGTGTATTCGTCATTGTTAAGGTATTATTGGTGGTTAC
>JAUMHQ010000051.1:1651395-1663079 GCA_032361165.1 Enteromius paludinosus
AGCAAATGATATACAGAATCAAAACAAACACAGACAGCACATGGACCATTACAACATGACATAGGACAACATTACAAATAAACACTAATTACAATCTAAAATAAATATATATAATAAATTGCACAACATGTATTATTAATTTACGTTTGCTTATTATAAATATAAACAATATAATGTTTTCTAAATTGTATTATCTATATATATATATATATATATATATATATATATATATATAAATAAAACTGAACTGAATTACATCATTAGTCTGAATCTTCAATCAGTCCAGTACATTTGAGCATAATGTGCATAACCCGCCACCTAGTGGAGAACAGAGCCATCACTGTAACTGAATTGGCACTTTTCAGGTTGAATTGTGCCTTGAAGGGCTGTTACAAGAAAATATCCGCAACCTAATGCAGCCAACAAGGAATAAAACTCTCTATTTGCTGCTTTTCAGTTGTGTAATGTGCTTTAAGTCTGTGTAATTTCTTTCTGAGCGAGAAAACGTAATCTGAGAAAATGCTGTGCTAAAGCAAAGCTTTGTTTGCTCCCGCCGGGGGACAGAGCTGTTTGTGTGCTTGTGATTGACTTTTATTATGGAGTGTAATCACGTTACATGTTTGACACACGTCTAAATCATCGCTCTGCTCTCCATACAGTCAGTAAACGGTTGCATAACCTAATCAATGTTGCCTAAGTTACCTGTAAAGCTCTTTAAGGTTTTAGCAGGGGATGAATGTCAGGAGAACGGCTGCTCCTGTGTGAGGCTGTGAAAAGACTGTGTTCTCCATGACACAATGGTGAAGATTAAGTGCTGTCCTCCTCTTGGACAGCGTTAAAAGGGTTTGATGGGGGTGAGAGGAGCCATTAAGATCAAGTTTATATGGCACTATGTGCATGGCCGAGGATCTCAAAGCATTACAGAGACTCAAAAGACGGGCTGAGGTGTTTGATTAATCAACGGAACAATCCATTATTCGAGCTGAAGAACTCAGCAGAGTGTGGGACATCAGGATGACATGAGAGTCTGATTGTTTTCGGCTCAGCAGGGTCACGGCGTCTGTCACCAGCATCACTGCACAGAGACGTCGCTGTCAGCTCTCAACGTCACTCATAGTGCCTACAAACTTCAGGATCAAATGATCAAGAACCAATGGATGAATAAAGGAGATGAATGGATGCTTTTTGACAGATTCTTTGGCCTAGATGCCCTGAGCTCACTTTAAATCAATCAATACATGTATTAAATGACTTGAGATGACTCGTGTGAGGTGACTTTATAGGACAAATGCTTTGCATGTTAACTGGTATAGGTTTGAATAGAAATGGAAAGATTAAAGGAATAGTTCACCCAAAATTGAACATTGTGTCATCGCTTACTCACCCTCAAATTCCAAATGTGTATAAATGTCTTTGTTCTGCTGAAATGAAAGAAAGATATTTAAAAAAAAAAAAAAAAAAAAGTGTGTAGCCAGGCTGTTTTGGGACACCACTGAATTCCATAGTAGGAAAAAAAATACTATGGAAGTCAACGGTCACTCAAAAAAAAAGCCTGGTTACTCACTTTTAATTTGGAATATGAAATATACTATATAATTATACTACATTTATCAGCCTAAATGTGCAATAAAAATATTATTATATTATTATTGAATTAGCTAATTTATATATACAGGCCTATGTAACTTATTATATATTGTAATATTGCATATGTTATATATGCAATTTCTTATACAATATTGACACAACTGTTTTCAACATTGGTAATAATAGACATTAATAATTAGTTAATAATTATATTAATAATAAATGTTTCTTGAGCAGCAAATTAGAATGATTTCTGAAGGATCATGTGACACCGAAGCCTGGAGTAATGATGTTGAAAATATAGCTTGCATCACAGAAATAGATTACATGTTACAATATATTCAAATAGAAAACAGCTATTTACCATTTTTAATCGTATTTGACAGTTTTTACTGTATCTTTGATCAAATGCAGCCTTGGTGAGCAGAGGAGAATTATTTTAAAAATATATAATATTATCCCATACTTCCTTTTCTATTGTTGCATACATTTCCTTTCATTAGTGCTGTCAAACAGTTAATTGCGATTAAACGTTTTTGTTTACATGATATATGTTTGTGTACTGTGGATAGTCATTAATATTTATATATCAATACACACACATGCATATATATATATAGAAGAAAAATATGTTACACTTCAATATAAAATATATTTTAATATAGGCTAACATAAATCATTTAAATATAAATATATACAAATCAGAATATATCCTGTATGTGTGTGTGTGTATATAGGCTACATAATAAATATACACAATACACACACAAATATTACATAAACAAAACAAAAAAACCGTTTTATTTCGGATGCGATTAATAACGATTAATCGTTTGACAGCACTACTTTGTAACTATTTTAGAAAAGCATAAGACATAGTCATGCTTTATAAAAAATATTACTTGGATGGTTAGGGTTAATAACTGTTTAGAACTAAAATGTACTAAATATGCCACTAGTCTTGTAATCTCTTGGGTTTGACAGAGAGAGAGAGAGAGAGAGAGAGAGAGAGAGGAGAGAGAGAGAGAGAGAGAGAGAGAGAGAGAGCAGCGCACATGTACATGAGGATGTGTGAGTGACTGCAGAAACGACCGCAGCTCTGCCGTGTGTTGCGTTACGCAAGCAGCTCATACCCAGCAGTGAGCAAAGACAAACACACAGCAGCCTCTCTCTCTCTCTCTCTCTGTCCCTGAGCGAACAAGCCTGCGTTTGGCTGTTGAAGCGCACGAGAGTTTTTGGAGTCGCCAAGGATCAGCGGACATGAGCGACTGACATTCACACTTTTCATCTCATTTTTAAGCTCAGACCTCCATGGCTTCCAAGGAGAGCCGCCTCACCTGCGGCTTCCTGCTGTGGTCTGTGACGTGGAGCTCGGCTCGGACTTTTACGCCACATGAAGGGTCCTCGGTCAGTACCGTATTTCATCGCACCACTCCACCTTCCACCGAGACGGGGATGAACAGCACTGAGGCCCCTACGAGCAACTATACCGGTCTGTACACTAACAGCATTCTGTTATAATGATATAATGAACGCATAAAGTGCTATGCAATAATTATCAAATCCACTCAAAAAGTTCTTACATGTGTTGTAGTGCATGCTTCTAAACTCCTAACAGCATGTTGTGCGTAACTTTTTCAGAAAATATTTTAAAACACATGCACTTATTGTGAAAGTCACGTGTTGGCTTTAAAGTGTAAAATCTTCTTAAGGGTTTACATACAAACAGAGCTTTCATAACAGCTCTGTTAAAATCACCAGTGTGAATCAGATCAGCCTGAGCTGCACAGAACTGAGATTTTATTGTCAGTGGAGATGGAGAACATATAAAATATCCCAGCCATGCATACTTTAGGCGTACTTTGCAAATAGTTTATTGATGTTTCCTGAGCCAAAGTCAATATGCATGACAGAGATTTGTGGATCTCTGATATCATCCAGGTAATATATGAGTTTGATTGGAGTGTAATGTATCTCTGCATCCTCAGGTGTCAGTTACCTTGAGGTTTATTGCTCAGGTGAAACAAAGGATGCTTTTTGCCACGTGGCAATGGCGGGCAGTGGGATAGTTGGCAGTTTGTCAGTTCCGTTACAGGGTTGCCAGCTTTGGAACTGAAATAGAGGGGGTTTTATCGCCACTGTGGCCATGAGAGAATTTGCCTTGCTTTCAGCTTCCAGTGCACTGCAAACCTGACCGAGTCTGAAGTGGATCTGTCCTGGATAAGAACATGCACGGGTCAGATTCCATCGTGAGAGCAAAAGAACGGGATACGAATGTCTATTTTGCATTAAAAACAATAAATATATTTTATAAAGTTATATATATATATATAGTTTGTTTAGGGACATAAAGATTTTTTGCACTGTGGCATTTTATCTATGATAATTTAGCAAATTGACAGATTCTTACAAACAAAAAAACAAAAAACAAAAGTCATTACTGTAAAATAAAAACAGATATATTATTTAATTTGACTTTTTTTTTGCATGTTATTTTTTTCTTGTACTACCTTAGGTTTTATTATGTTTTTAGAAAATAGTATTTTTAGTCATTCATGCTTTATAGTTATAGGAAATTAATAATCACTCCAGAAAACATAAAAAAAACCTCACTCCAAAAACATCCAAACACAAAAGTAATATAATGTAATAATCGAAACTGTAACTGCATCTCACTAACGCTACAATAACACTGGTATAATGCATTTTCTTATACAAAATACATAATTTGGACCCCCTGTAGTTGTTCCATTCACTCCAAGTCACTCATTTACCTGCGACAGAGGCTTTCACGTCACTTCTTTAAAGGGATTACTTAACTGTCAGGGTTAAATAGAGAAAGCAGGAGTACACAGGAATAGCTGTTGAGGTCAGTACATGAGCTACAAGTTACAGATCCAAAGTCGTACCGCAGCGTCCCTTGCTGAAGTTACACGATCATGCATTGACAAACTGATCCACTCAAACTGTCCCGCTGGAGAATGACTCAGTGCAGCTTGTGGTCAGGCTGCATCATCCCGGCCTCCTCAGCTGCAGGGACTTGTGGGTAATCAATTTTTAATGCACAGCCCTATGCTTTATTTAATCGTGTTCTATTCTAAGAGAAACTCTCTGGCGTGACCCTTGGGGAGTATGTGAGACGGGGCGGAGGGGAGAAAAAGAAACTGACAGTTGAGTTATTTATTTATTTTGCCATGGAGTCGGATTGCTTAACGCTAGCAGCATTGCCATGCCAGTTAAGCCGGGCTTAATGAGACCAGCACAGGACTGGAACTGGTGTGAACAATAAATACCATCCAGTGACCCTGCCAGCTTAATCACACTGACTCCAGCACAGTCAATATGAGCTCCGTTTGACTGTATATTGACAGTGCAGTGATGAAAACTCGACAGGAGAACACAGAAGACGCTGAATCCTCTGTGGGAATGTAGAGAGACAGGAGGTGAGGTGGATTATGGGATAGAGTGAGAGAGAAAACACCCTGTGGGTACTGATGGAAAGAGCGAAGGGAAATACTTTCATCTTTCAACCAAGTACTGTTAACTAAACCCCGGGAAAACTTTTTTACACACACACGCACAGACACACTTAATCATGGACGTATGCACTTACTGTCTTGATATTGTGATGATTGCCATTATTTTTTACTTCTATTCTATGTTTGATTTAGTCCAGTTATGTAAAAGTGATAGTAAAAAAAAATTAATATATATTATTCAAATTCTATTCTAAGTATTTTTGCTGTCTTAGAACATTTAAAAGCGGTTTCTAACCATCTGTGTTTTGTGTTTGCAGGCCTGAACTGCACATCTCTGCTTCCCCCTCGGCGAGGTTCGTACTATGTAGAGAAGGGCAGTGGGATGTCCGTGGGAACAGCCCTGGCGTTCTGGTGTCTCGAGGGGTACCAGCTGGTGGGCAGCGAGAAGATCACCTGTGTCCTGCGTGGCGACAGCGCTCAGTGGAGCAACTATCCGCCCGACTGCGAGGGTCTGTGTTCACTGCCATCACTTCTGTTTTAAGAGATAACAACTCCTAACAAATGCAGTCCTTCTAAGTAAATCCCAGATTTTCAATGTGCGCTATTGTGTAAATATGGTAGCCATTCCTAAACCGGAGGACCGCGGGCTGAGAGTGGCCGTGCTGGCATCGGTAGTGAGCAGCATCGTCATCCTCGCCATGTCCGTGTCCTTTATCATCTGCTGTCTGCAGGAGCGCATGAGCAAAGACAGGGAAGAACGGACAGACGGACGGGGCAGGTATGCACATCTGGGGAGGAAGAGACAAGGGAGCTTAAAATAGGCAAAGAGGATGCTAATGATTTCTCTGACTTTCCAGGACGAGAGACAAGCACAAATCGTCCTGGAGGAGCGAGTGCTGGCTGGAGAGAGACGAAGGAGACTGGGAAGCTTTTCCACCACCTAAAATTTACAACCTTTCCCAGCATCTTGACCCCCATCTGACCCCTGAGAGCCCGGTTTATTTGGGGGGACTGGCTGGTTACGATAACCGCGGGTATCAGAGGTGAGAAAATGAGCATTGGTAAATCTAAAAATGTATGGATTTATTCACAGAAAAAACAGAGTTTTTTTATTATTATTATCTAACAATTCTGACTTTTCTTGTAATTCTGAGAATTAAAGTCTGAATTAAAAAAGAAAATGATACAATTACCTTTTTTTGTATCCCATGGTGGAAACAATCTTCCATAGCAAAAAGCTTAATATTTTTGTGAAACTATTATGCTTTTTTTTACTGAATGTTCAAAAGAACATAATTTGTTTGGAATAGAAATCTTTGTAACATTCCAAATGTCTTTACCGTCACTTTTGATCAATTTAATGTTCCCTTGCACACTTAAAGCATATATTTCTTTTTTTAAAAATTGTCTGTTTGTGTTGCAGGAGCCAGGAAAACCTGCTGAAAGCTCCTCTTCCTGGTCTTTACCGTACGGAAAGTCATATGTACCCACATGTGGTGCTGCAGAGGGTTCCCACACCCACTGTGCCGAGTGCCCCCAGCGCGCCCGTCTACCTCCGCCTGTCCACCCCTCCGCCCACAGAAAGCCCCAACGAGCCGCCGTACCCCAGCACCGCTCCACAGCGTCTGTGGCCATAGTAACACACTTTTATTCAGAACTTTTACAACTGTGGCCATGGCGACGGATTACGGCCCCTACATGCGAACGCCTCCTGGGGTTCAGAAAACCGAGAGAAATGATGGACTCAAGCTAGAGCCACCTAGATCACCACACACAGCTAGATCTAGATGTTGGACCAGGTGTGGGTGCAAATGTAGTTACATGTAGTATGTTGCACATGTGAGGAGATTTCTGAGTGACTCTAAGGAGGCCCGCTTAGTTTCCTGGAGAGGAAAGTTATAGGGAAATGTGAGGACTCCATACTGGTACTGTGATCCGCTCCAGGTTTTTTTTTTTTTGCGTTTTTTTTTTTTTGTCAGTTAGTACTTTTTATTTCTGTGGCAAAGGTTCTGACTACTTGCACTCATAAAATAAAAAATGCATCTGTGCCAGGTCACATTAGAGCATCATTTTAATATTTCTATGTATTTATATAATGGAAGTGTAGGAGAATTACACTGATCTCCAGATTACGGACATACATTGGATCTCATAAACCTATTATACTTCAAACTTGATTTTGTTTATAACAAATAAAAAGATTAAGATCATTGCACATGTGTATTGTATTTTAATTGTCCACACACACACACACACACAAAGAAAAGAAATCAGTGGTTATACATTGATAATAGCATTGGCAAAAGCATTGGTAAACCAATCAATGAATGAATACATTTTATTGTTCTGAACAGCTGATTAGTTTTATAATTTATAGCAGGCTACCTAATAAATATTCATGTAATAAAGTCTGTTTAAAATCTTGTTAGACTCCATATAAGAGCATAGGCGTTTTTACATATTAAATTATGCATGCTGCAATGTTGAGCGCCTCAATGTCTAACAGTTTAGTTAATTGCTCCCAGGTTAACTAGCACTTCACATCAATAAGAAATGAAAGCGTCTGCTCAAATAAAACTGACTTGTCTTTACTCCCACAAGATGGCGCGATTGTTTGGCGATCATTTCAACACGCATTTCAGTCATAATTCTCTTGCATCAAACCGGAATCCTCCCTCTTCAAATAAGCTATATATTAGAAACAGCCCAAATTAATATTCTTAATATTATATAATTGTCCTCCTGAAAAACAAAAGCAGAAGTGTAGCAGAACGCTCTTTTTAATAACAGTGCAAGGGCATCATACGACTTTCAGGCTATATTACAAGCCAGCTGTCAATTTCAACAGCTATAACGTTTTCTATTCATTTGTTTTTTAGGTTTATAGCCTGGCTTTTGTTGTTGCTGAATGCATGCCGTATAGCATACTCCTCATAACAAAGACAAGCCATGCTGCACTATTTATATGGGCGGTTGCGCATGCGCAACGAGAACGCCGCTCTGTTGACAGGAGTTAAATACGCACACAGAGAGAGAGAGAGAGTACACCTTGCAGCCGACACAGCGGGGCTTCAGTGAATGCAGAAATGACTTCTGTTTGGTACTGAATATGACAGCGCGAGCGGGATATGGGACGTAGGGCGTGTGTGGTGTTTAAGGTGACATTCCCATGGCCAGAAGCAGCGCGCGCGGGCTGCTCCGCGACAGCAACAGCAAACTGGACTCTTTCCTCAAGAGGAACACCAGTGGGGATGTGTACGAGCGGATCAGGGTTTACGAGCCATGTGTCGTGGTCTCGGTCTCGGTCAAGAAGGTGTTCATGCATGTGATCTTGAGCGATGAGTGCGTGTATCTGAGCGAGTATCAGCCGCGCGCGCTGCGAGAGGCGCTCAGCTTCAAACACGTCAAGAGCATCGAGCTGGTGAGAGACACAGAAACCAATTTATTATCACAGGCACGAGTACAATGATTACAAGTCATTAGAAAGAGAATGCTACAATTACAATGACTATGCTCTTAACGTAAGTTTATTTATTTCTGACAGTTTTAAAAAGCGTTCTTGTTCATCTAAAGGTTAGAGAAAACTTTATGGGAACGTGCCATTTTATCATTTTGCAAGCATTATGGGAATGTTGGCGTGTATCTTGTAACAACGTCCAACTAAAATCATTGAGAGGAACATATTTTTTTTCTAGAATGTTATTAAGGCAAACGTTCTAGTAACGTTGAGAGAATATTAAACAGTTACGAGAACGTTCCCGGTTAGCTGGGATTGCATTTACTAAAAACAGAAACATAATAGTAAAATAACAGTACAAAGAAAATGCAATTTGCACATCAATAGAAAGAATAAGAATCATACACTGCATATAGCCTAATTGCTCAAAAAAAATAAATAATTTGTGGTATTTTGATAACTTATGTTTTATTGCATTAATTATTTATTGCAATATTAATGAACTTATAATTTTACTGGGCCTTCACGTGTGTTTACCAGAAATTCAAGGATTCAGGTGAGTTCACTAAAAATACATAAAATGTGGTTAGAATAACTCTTTGTGATATGAAGTTATTGCAAATTATTTAAAAAGTCATGGAAAATCATATAAATGAATCACCCAAAAACTTTTTTGTATATTTATTAAAAAATATTTCTCCTTCTCTCACCAAATTGCTTGATTAATTGTGTTTAATTATATATTATTTATTATATGAATTATTATTTAAGTAAATTTAACTAATAGTCACATGTTATTTATTTACTGGTATTTTATAAATCATACATCACTCTCCGCTGAGTCAATGTGTTCTAAATGTCAGCTAAAGCAGGACTGTCTGCAAAGACAAAGCTAATTATAGCGAGGACGTTTGCTTATCCTGTCACGCTAAACTGCTTAAAGAAGGTGTTTGGTAAGCTCAAGTACAGCTCAAAGCATGAGTCACGGAGCGCTGAAAAACACACACACATCAAACATGTAAATGCCAGAATTACAGAGAAAGGCAATGCATCTGTTATTAACATAGGTGCAAATGCATTGTCCTCAGAAATGCAATATGCATATTTAATATACAGCCCAAAGAAGTGATTCTAATTGATCACTGATGATTAGATGTTATTAAATGGTCATCCGAGCAGCTTGTAAGCTGCACAAATCTCTGTCTTTCCTCACAGATCAATGATTTGCCAGATTTCCTCAGCGGACAGGATCGTGAACGCTCCATGCATATCCGTGTTGTTCATACCGCAAAGGATCCTGGGAAAAAGAGCCCAAAACCCAAAGGATCCCTTCGGAATGAACCATCATTTCCACTGCGAGGACGCAACTCGAGTGCCCGTCACTCTCTGGAGGGTAAAGAAGCTTATTAATTCAATCAGGAATCAGTTATTAATCAGAAATTAATTAACCGTTCACATGTGGGCGATGCAAAGCATTACTGCATAGACGCTGGCTATTATTAGAGTCCCTGGACAGTGTGAAGTGAAGCTGTATGTGTGTTAATCCGGGAGCTGTGAGATGAAGCAGCAGTTCTGACAGCCGTCTCACCCACATTGACACGCGTGTGTCACTCAGCTGTGAGTTTATGTTTGTCTGAACCATTAGGAGACACTTCTGCGCTGAGATTTAGTGTACGGAAGAGCAGAAAAGCTGCTTAACTAGCCCTGGATAAACAGCTGAAGCAGGGGATCAGAACAGACCGGACACACAAAACCACGATTTTATCTTATTAGTAAACAAGCAGAAAAATGAAACACATTCTCAACATGTGAACGAACAACAGGGACACACGTGAAACAATTGCATATGTAACATTAAAGTATGTACATTATTACTCATTGAGTGAAAAGGAATAACTGGTGTTGTCAAGCGATTAATCACATCTAAAATTAAAGTGTGTACTGTATATTTACATAAAATTTACATGTTAAATTAATTAAATGTTTGGCATTTATATATTTATATCAATATAACAAATATATTTAATATATAAAAGTAACTTTTTTACATGCATTGGAGTGTATTTATACATACTAAATGTACACACACACATATATGTATTATGTAAACAAAAACCTTCCTTTTGGATGTGATTAATCACAAAGATTCATTTGACAGCACTAAAAAACATCCAAATTAATCAAACGCTTATCAACAAGAAGATACATTCAAGTACTGTCAATATAAGAAATAAATAATGTGATATTGATGTTTTAGAATCCAGGAGGATATATTGATTGAGAGTTGAGCACCATGAAGATCATGGGTTCAATTCCCACACAAAGCAAGATTGTTAATGTGTAACTTAAAAGCAAACCTTGTAATAAAAGTCAGATGTATAAACGCACATTTCATCTTGCCATCTGAACTCGAGAATGCAGTAACAGTGTTTTGTGCTCCTGCAGGCGTGAGCCCCCGTGAGTCCTCCAGCTGGAGAATCTCTCCCACATCAATGAGGTACAGTGTTAACGGCCTCACACGAGCATCACAATGAGCCTTTCTAACGCTTTATCTCCAGCTCGCAGCTTTTACTGCCTCTCGCAGCCAGCAGACTCGTTTGCTTAGCAACTCCAACTGAAGCCATCATATTAAACTGCAATCAATGCAGAGATATTCTGAATCCCGCTGCTCTGTTCCTCACGGGATGGTCCTGTGTTGTGCTTCGCTGCTTAGAAACTACATTGAGTTCTTGGCTGTGCTAAGATATCATAGATATATTATATACGGTTCAAAGGGTTGAGGTTTTATCAAGTGACGTGAACAGAAAGCATTTGTTTAAAGGAGTCATACAAAACCGATTTTCCACAAGCTAATATGATTCTTTAGGGTCTTAATGGTTTGTAATATAGCGTGTTTTAAAATTTCTCAAAGATAGTGTATAAACAGCTGTTTAGAAATCCCTCTGTTCTGTGTACTTCCCCTTTAAATCTTCACGAGCTCCGCTGACTCCGCCCCTCTTTCCCAAAGCGCTCTCAGAGGATCTATTTTAGCCGTATTTATAGTGAAACTGGCTAATTAGCACATTATTAGGAAAGGCGATTTGTAAAGATTCATTAAAAGACATTATACTCACTGCTTCTGTAGGTGAGGCTGGATCATGAATGATTCGCGCGAACATAAA
>JAUMHQ010000051.1:1663179-1676751 GCA_032361165.1 Enteromius paludinosus
AATGTGCCCCTCTGGTTAAACACTGGCCCCTTCTTGGCCCCCCTAGTAAAATTTGTCTAGAACCGCCACTGCACAAAATACGTACCAATAAGTACATATCACAGCAGTTTCCAAAAGAAATGAACATTAGCGACAGTCCCCGGATATTCAGCGTAATAATAACGCGGCAATACCTACCTATATCAATGTAATACAAATGTGCCAGGAATCACCTGTGACCTGTGTTTTAGATCCACTCAGTGGACATTACTGCATTGAAATGTCCAGTAATGCATGTAGAAACGGTGTTGCACAAAAAAAACACAGAGGTACATATTTTTTGAGACCAGGTTGCTTATTTCTCTGAGCAATGGCTGCTTTGTGACGCAGGGGAGCTCTTACAGAGAACATGCTGCTGGCTTTAGTGTGTGATCCAGATCTCCAGCTGCCACACTCCACTAACGGCTCCAGATCTTCACTTAAAAAGGTATAAAAGATAGTCCATAATAGACAAAATGAAATGTTTTGTTGTTATGTAGTCACTTGCTTCCCAGGTGTAAAAGATGAAAACGTTCCTTTTTTTCAGTCTTGTTTATGATCAATTCATGTATGATAATTAAAAGTAATGAATGATAATGAGGTGTCTTTGTGCTGCAGCTGCAGCATCTGAAAGCAGATTATCTGGATGCGGCCTCTGCGCTGCTGTTTGAGGTGGTTGTGTTCTGTCAGGAGGTGAGTAGCATTATACCATTTATATATATATATATGTTTAAAAAATAAATTATTTTAAATGAAATCAAATATAAAATGTAATACATTTTTTTTCATGTTTCTGAATGAAGTCTTTAGCTGCATTTAATTTATATATATATAAAATAAATGTATAAACAGTAAAAAGCAGTATAAATACAGTATATAATATTGTGAACTATTATTACAATTTAAAATAACTATTTTCTATTTGAATATATTACTAAATCTAATTAATTTCTCTAATCAAAGCTGAATTTTCAGCATCATCACTCCATTCTCACACTTTTTTTAAGATGCGATTAATCGTTTGACAGCTATGATGTACTGTATACACATATATAATGCTACTGATCTCACTTGTGGCTCGTAGGCTAGTCGCACACCTGCTCTGGGACATTTCCTCACGATCGGCTGGGTGTTTCGCTTGCTTAAACCACATCCATTCTTAGTAAGTATGCGTTTCACTTTCAAGCATATTTGCATGAATGCACATGATTAGCTTCCCTATCAGAGCGAGTGGTTGAATGTAGGTCTTGTTTGCTCTCTGGCAGCTTCCGTTCGTGGGCTATCAGGCCCAGCAGCTGGTTCTGGTTCTGTCTGGGCCTCAGGATCCTCTCGGCCCTTCTCAGGCGGTTCTCCTCTTCCAGCGCTGCCGGGTTTTGTTAGCCTGTCTGCAGCACAGCATCTGTCTCAGCAAGTACATCAGGACGGGCTTCAAAGAGGAGTTCAGGTTCTTATTCAGTTCAGCTGTCATATTTTTGACTATAATAAATTATGTCATAATTTACTCAAACTCAAAACTTTCTCATTAAGCATTAAAACAGCTTTAAATAAGCTTGTGTGTATATTTTCAAAGCCAAATGTACATTTATAAATTAGATTAATTCATTGACACTTCATGCAATTAGCCTAATTAGATTACAAATGTTAACTGACAGCCGTAATATTAATATCTTCTGTTTTGTATAGGTATTATGTGAAGACGTCTGAGCTGGAGGACAAACTGCCCCATCACTACCCCATCAGTCAGCCTGCCCAGCACCTTCTTTCCCAGCTCCTCAGTCTCGTTCTCCAGACACCTTAAGCTCCGGCTCTTTCTCTGTCTGCTCCTCTGGGATTCATTTATTGTTTGTTTTTCTAGAAAGATGTGGAAATATGCCTTTGAATAAACATGCTGCACTTTAAGATTCAGTTCAAGTGTTATATTGTGTCTTACTATGTTTTGAGCAGGTTTTACTCTGCCTTTGTCTACACTCAGGATTATTATCACTGGAATAAAAAATTGGAAATTCGATGGAAAGTCAATGCAGAGCACATGAACATCACAGAACATTTAACATATCCAAATATTTATTGAATAATGAACATAATATGCACTTTTCAATGAACAAATTCAAGTTTGGCAGGCCACTCTAATATAGTACATGAATATGAACCTTTTTTATGTTATTATGCTGTACTGTATCGAAATCCACTGCTACTGATGCACTTGTTTGTTTTGTTGGGTTTTTGTTTGAATGCACTTTTGTCTGTGTAAGACTGTAGTGATTTTCAGGAACTCTGTACCTCAAAGCCTCAAATTAAAAGTATCAATATTTTAAATTTATATCTGCGTCTGTGACATTTTTTGAATGGGTGTTTTTACATATGCAGAAAATAAAACTGCACGTGTATGTAAACGCAGCACTTACTCTGTAAATATAAAAATTTCATGTGCAACAAATAGAAATACAATTTTTTTAAATGTGTTTGTTATTGCATAACACACATTAAAAATATTGAGTGATATGTAACCTGTTTTTGCATATATGTCACAGTAAATTACTTTTTACACAAAGGTTTTTAAGGTTGCAAAATATAAAAATGAAAAAAACCTCTTAGAGGTATGCGAATTTCAAAAATGTAATCATGAATTTTTTTAATGGATTTTTATATTTTTTTTATTAAAAATCTGGGTCTGGGGCAAAAACATTTATTAATCAGATTATGCATTTGACATTCGTATAAAAAAAGCTTTAATAAAACATATAGTTTTTATTTTAAGCTATACGTAATAAAATAATTTTTAATAAATAAATAAATAAATAAAATACCCACAGATGAAGACGCGAACGTCTGACAGGAGTACAGAACGGGAACGGACATTTGTTGGTGTTTGTTTCCACTGGGGAACGTTTTCCAAGCGCACCGGAAACAGCGTGGGGTTACTGAGCATCAAGATCTTCTGAACTTGTAAGTCGAAGTTAATCTTTAGGTTTGTCTCTTAAATAAACTGTGAAGTCGCTATAGATTATAAATCGTCGGTGTAATCGCACAAACACTAATGCATGCGTCTTCTAAACGTGACTAACGTTAGTCGATGTAAGTTAAGTGAATAGCGGGAGATTAACATGTGTTTCATCTCTGGATTTGCTGTAGTAGAAAAAGCCGAATATAACATGTTTTGCATTGATCTACTTCTACATTACATGATATTTTGGTCTTTGTTGACGATGAAGATAAAAAGCAAATAGTCTGTTTAAGTTTCCTTTTATGTAATGTGTTATTTGATACCTATATTATTCTAATAAGGCCATTTTCCCATTCCATAGTGAATGACCTGTCAGCAAACGTCTTAGCATCATCCACAGAGTAGAGAAGATGTTGAGAAATGCCTCTGCACAGGTAACGTTAACAAAACAACATGCAGTCGTGTTTATGTTTGCTCATAAGAATTATTACAGGGTGACTGTTATTATTCTGCCCTGACAGATACTTAAACAGTTGGTCCGGCACAGGGCTACAGATGCAAGTCTGATCTTGGAGAGATGTGAGTATCTGTCTGTTTTGTGTGATATTCTTGATAATTGTCCTTCATCTTTGCTTTGTATCTTGACAGCTATTAACCGGGTGCAGCTGCTTGGGCGGGTGGGACAGGACCCCGTCATGAGGCAGGTGGAGGGCAGAAACCCTGTCACCATCTTCTCCGTGGCAACAAATGAGATGTGGCGGTCTGGGGAGGGAGAATCAACAACTACAGGTGAGTTATTCACCTATCATATATTTGCAATGGAGAAGCGGCCCATTTAATTTTAATTATTATTATTGCATATTTTGTATTTTATATACATCTATTTTACTTTATTATTAGTCATATTTAATATTGTTTGTATTTTGTGTTGTATTATATATATTACTTTTTTTTAATTCATATTTAACTTATTTATATTTTTTTATTTTTCTTGTTTTTCGTACATATATATTGCTACTATTTATTTATTGTTTTTTATATTCTGTTTTCTGGATAAATTAAATATAAATGTAACTTCATAATTTAACATGATGCATAATAAATAGTATTTTTTTAAAGATAATTTCAAAGTATGTGGTTAACAAGCAAACTTATTCTATATTTTTGCAGATTTTACTGGTGTATTTATTTTAAAAATCATAACTATTACTTTTTTTTTCTTTTTTTTAGGAGATATCAGCCAGAAAACAACATGGCACAGAATCTCCGTATTCAAACCAGGCCTCAGAGACGTGGCGTATCAGTATGTAAAGAAAGGGTGTGTTCCAGATTAGAGTTTTCCATCATAGTTTTAAAAATAAAACATACTGATGTTAACATAGATGCAAACTCATTATTTCAGGTCTCGGATTCTTGTGGAAGGAAAGCTTGACTATGGAGAGTACACGGATAAAAACAACGTCAGGCGACAGGCAACAACTATTATTGCAGGTCACGATTCTCAACAGACTATAAATGTGTTAGCTTCAATATTTTTTTATGTTTTTGCTTTAATAGTTCAAATTTGCCAAATATCATTTGTCTCTTTCCACAGATAATATTGTGTTTTTAAGTGAGAACCTGCGAGACCTGTAGTGAAGATGCCTTTCTGGACTTTAGGAACCAAAAGAAGATATTTTATATAGTGTTACTCTGCTCACTGACATTAAACTCTGCACATCTTTGTGTCCGGCCTGAAGTCTTATAGGCAAGAAATCGTGTAGTTTGTATGATTGTGTCATGCTGTCTTATTTCCGACAGAGGGCGCTGACAGATGCACGGTGGCATATAAACACTTTCCAGAGCCATGAACTGGACTCTTTGTATAAGACATGCTATATTTTCCATTTTTTGGACTTTTGAAACATAAAAGCATCATATTTGAAGTTATGTCTAACCAAATCACTTGTAATGTCATGCTAATGTTCATTAATAAATGTAACGTTAATAGTTTGTCAGTAAAGAATCTGTTGTGAGTACTTATGCCATCCTTGTCTTATATGAAGGTACAAGAAACATCTTGTGGTTTCAGAAATTTTAAGAGTTAACTTCTGAAACTGAGAAAACAGCAGTTTCATTTCTTTCTTTTGTTTTTCAGTCGTGTCCCATTTGTTTGTGCCCGTTTTTCCCGTCTTGTTATAACTTAGTCGTTTAATTGCATTTTTTTTTTACCTGTTTTGTTCAGGCTCCAGAATGTACTACAGGTATCTTAAATGCACTTTTAAAATGAGAGCTAGATTACTTTTTCATGGCATTTAAACACAGCAGGACCTGAGGCGGTGCACAGAGTTTGGTACTCTTGGCTTTATACGGTTTGTTAAGAAATTATGCGGAGTCGCCTCTGATTGGTGCAGTTTCACGTCAATCAAACATTTGCGGCCTCCTATTGGTCAGACGGGCTGTCAGTCTTCCGCGAATTTCCGTACTCCCTGAGTGAGCTTTAAATGTAACAGGCAATCTGATTGGTCGCCACATGGATTCCAAGGGCGGGGCATTGGATAGAACAGTTTAGCCTTTTTAAGGCGAATATGGGTAGTGTTTGTTTACAAACAGCGTAAGAAAACAGAAACTCCCTGATAAGCGCATATAAAAGAATATTTGCTTGGAAACTGTCCGAACTGTTTTCTGAAAGTATCACAGTCCTTTGTAAACAAATTTTGCAACTCCCATCATTTCCCCGCCCCAAATTCCTGCTCGCCTGTGAAGGGGCGACATTTCTCAAGGAAGCTGAGAGGAAAGTTCCGACAACACTGGCGACAGACGCGAAACTTATACCCAACTTTGCGCTGACAACACAAGATTCACCCCGAATCCTGACCTGACGGATACGCTGACAAATAGTCGTTTGTGGAGTCGTTGTAACGACGCCGCGCGTGACGGTTTGCTACAGACGCAGATCGAGGTATGGAGATAATGGATAGCGGAGAAACGTTTCTACAATGGGACAAAAATCTCAGTGAATTGTCCGAACCCGGGGATAACGACATTTTATACAGCACTGTAAGTAGACATCTTCCTATAATGCCCGTAGCAGCATTGTCATCTTCACTTACACCTAACGTTAATGTCATATAGCATGTTTTGATGTGTTGCAACTAGTGTCAGATCACCCAAAATGCATATAAACAGCATAATACAAGTTTTTAAATGACACGGAGGCTCTATATTAGTCTGTCAGACAACTATGCGCCTTTGGGTTCCACTTGGCTCCAAGGGATAAAGTTCAGATGGTGCAGTCATCCAGTCACTGTATCTTGCTTAAGCAGTGCCACACAAAGCAATGTAGATTTAAGTTTAGCCCATTTGGATGAAGTCAAGAATATAGTGTTCAAAGGCTTAAAGAGTTGCTGCAGGTTATGTAATAATAGGGTTGCGTTCCAACTTCTGCTCAAAGGGGCCTCTACTTGCTGCCTAATTAGGGGGTTCACAGTTGGGTAGTTGGTGCATAAAGATCCATGTACTTTTTTGTTGATTCAGCATGAAGAATTTAGGCTAAAATGTACATGAATGTGTCAAGGAAAGTGTATTTTGGTCTCATGTTTGTAGTTTTTCACTGTAAATGTGGGACGGAAGTGCTTGTGTCTTTACACGCAACTGTATAATGCTGCTCAGAGTAATAATGAATGCATTTACACAATGCATTGCAAATATAACTGTATGCATTGATATTTAAAAATCAGCATTTAAAGTCACGCTGCAGAGCATGTATTAATTTATGGTCTTCACTGATGAACAGCACATCCAGTGAAGTTAATTCCAGATGTGTGGCATATTACGAGCGGTTTCTTAGTTGGCATCCCAATTAAATTAGCAGACACGGCACATAACGCCTTTCCAGACGGCATGAAAGCCAGCGTTGGAGGTGCAGCAGTTTCATAGCCCAACAGTATCAGGGCGGTAACGTACAGTTCCAGGAGAACTATATATGCTTTGTAAAGGTTGTGAAGGGTTCATATTCTCCTTCACCTTTAGAACAGAACGGGGTCTTTGTTTAAGGGTCCCATCGGCCCTCTCTAAACACATACACACTCCCCCACCTCATGGGTCTGTATGTGTCGGTTCTCCTCACTTTTACTTTCACTCCCCAGGGTTTGTTGACATTGAATTCCACACAACAATGCAAACTGTTCTCAGTTAGAGAGAAAAGAGCTTGCTTTGTGGGTTCAGCCTGTTGCATATGTCTGTTATCGTTATGCATGTTGCATGTGGGCTGTTTCCTTCTGCATTATAATTCAGCTGCGCTGTCATTGCATGCCGGTTGACTTTCGAAATTGAAATTACGTACTAATTTTATGGCATTAGGGTGATATTTAGGGTAATGTTTAACCGACAGATGTCTTCATAGTACCTTAGATAATTTATTGCATTAAGAAATTAAGTGTATTCTTCTTTTTTTTTTGGGGGGGGGTATGACACATTTTCAGAAATGCTCGTAAACAAGTTTTTTTTACGCAATGGATTATTGATACTTATCTTTTTATAACCACACCAATCGAAAAATTGTGTCAAAGGACATTTGTACCATATATTTCACCAAACACCACTCAATATAAATGGGAATAAAACTGAAAGTGTAAGTTCTACAGAAGAAAATAGAGTGTATTTGAGATGTTTCCTTACCACTGTCGTCTAAAACAACACATTATGAACAAACAGTGCAAAATCTGAATGTTTTTGCCAGAAGTGTCTTGACCTTATGCATGTCTATTGCTGAACGATCTTATTCAAGGAATGCAAACATGCCCTTTTTATGACTTAATAGGCCTAGTAATTGTCTCCTGTAACCGATAGTTGTGATAATGTCTTTATTCATTGTCAGCTTTCTATTGGGAAGAACTTGTATGGTGGGTGTGTGTTAAAGCCTTCCTGTAAAACAGGGTTTTTTTTTTGTCACTTACTCTTGAACTAAAGTGTCATAAGTCATTTTTCAGGTGATTCGAAATATTCAAAATAACCCAAGGCTCATTCCGCGCTTCAGGACGGGGGTTGAGGAGATGCTGAGGGGAGCAGTTAGGCTGTCATGCTCAGCATTTCTTAGTGCTGATAATCACAGCGACACGATTAGTCTGGAAAGCACATTATCTCATGCAGACCTTGCCTTGTGGCAACCAGATGTACTTTCCTGCCCCGATCCAGAAACCAGAGCAAATATGAGGAAAGGCATACCCTTGTGCACTAACCTGTTTGTTAATACTTATGGCAGCTGTAGTAGATCATTGCTTATTTGCATATGCTTTGTATCGGTAGCTCTCATTTGTCCCAGCTGATGGTTTGATGTTATGATCAGCTGATAACACAGTCAGGTCAGTGACCGGATCGTTGTCCAGGGAAGTGGGGTTTAAAGAAAGCGCATTCATAGAAGTCAATCAGCCTGATCTATTGCTGATACACTGCTTGATTATTATTACTCGTATTAAGTACGGGTCATTTTAACCCAGAGTTTGTTTTTTTTCCCTAAGGAAACTGGTTAATGTTATGGCATTGGACTAAATCGGAACAGCAGTTTTGGTTTTGGTTATATTTTACTACGGATAGAGAGTTGGTTCGACCGGTTGCACTGTACAGCATCTGTATATTATTGACACATGACGGAGACGGATGGATTATCATAAGAATACAAAGCGGGATGTGTCCCAGACAAGTCTAAGCATGGGAGGGCCTGCTATTAAAGGGTGTAACACGAAGCTGAGTTTAGTTGTTTATGGTGATGGCAAATTTGGCAATAAAATAGAAGTGGTGTGGTTGGCATATATCAAATCACCTTCAAACATAGCTCATTTTTCTTAGAAAGTGTTTTTGAATTCATGCCAGGCTTACCTTTTTGTTATGCATTACATTATAAATGCTGCTTAACATATTAATCAGCTTTTCATTAAGTTTTAACTTGTGCTTAACATAAGATAAACTGATCAGGTGTGAAATTATATACTCTGACTAATATATATATATATATATATATATATATATATATAGATAATGTGTGTGTGTGTGTGTGTGTAGGCCAGCATTCCTTCTGGACCACACACACAATTAGTGATGTTAAACACTGGACTGATGAGGATATCTTAAGAAAATAAGTGGTCTATCTTGACTGTAGGGGCTGTATGTGACTGTAAACACTGAGCAGGAGTCTGGCTTCACATTTGTGCTTTTTTGGCTTTGTATTTTTTAAGGTCTTGTGGGGCTGGAAATGCTTGAAAGATTTTGGATAGCTTTACATACTTATTTCTGCTATTTTATAGGACGAGCACAACATTATGTATACATATATATATTAGGGCTGTAACGATACACCAAACCCACGATTCGGTTCGTATCACGATTTTGTTTCGTGGGCGGTGGGAGAAAGAAACGATTTTTAAAACAATTTGTGCCCGGCTTGGTAATAGATAACGGGGCTTGAGCACACTGAGTAAATACTTGAACCTCTCGTTATCGACAACCGAAAATAGTCGCATATCTATGGCGGCAAGTCTATGCCAGTAATACGCGAGCGCACCACTGATGCTGGCGCCGGACAGTAAATCACATACGCCAGAGGAAAACAGATCTACGCACAAAGAAACGGGAGCCGCAAGCTCATTTCTAAACCGCGAAATGTCATCTCCACGCAATTCAAGGTAGTCACAGGGTGTGTCGCGATGCACCCTTAGCACACCGCGACACAGGATCAGGGATCTGAGTGTCGCGATTTCGGTTTCATATCGTGTATCGTTACAGCCCTAATGTGTGTGTGTGTGTGTGTGTGTATATATATATATATATATATATTTAATACTTTTTAATAAATTATTATAAAAATAATAATTTATCATTAAAATTTGTAGAGTACTAAAATTATACTTAATAAATAAAATAAATAAACATCTAAAAAGCATATTTTTGTAAAACTAAAATTAAAAGCACAAAACATTTTTTGTTACTTAAATTAAAATGAATGAAATTAAAAATAAATCAAATCACTTTATTTCAGCTAAATAGACACTGATGATTCAGATCAGGTCAGATTATCGACAGCATCCTGCTCTTTAAAATGTGTGTGTTCAGTGCACAGCATGCCAGGGCAGCCTGATCTTGTGTTCCTGAGCTCTCTGACATTTTGATAACATTTGTCACTCAGGAATCACGTGGTGTTTGACTGGAGGTTTAGGGACGGAGGGGTGAGTCGGTCTGTAGTGAGGAACCCTCTGTGCTCCGTCTTCTCCTCTCTGCTTTCTGTGGGACGGGTGGACACAGACTCAGCCTGTTCTCTGAGAGGGCAGGGCTTTCGTCCGTCGCTCTTGCAGGCTGCATCATTCTGCGACGCACATTCTTGCTCTCTTGATCTGAAAGGATGGCTTGTGTGAGCTGCAACTTGAGCCTGAACCTTGGCTTAGCATACACACATTCATTACTCATTACCGCCTTCCAATTTATTCATCACCATCTTGTGGTTTCATCTGCCCAGTCATTCTAAATGCCTCCTGGAGGCTGATCTCTCTGTAAATCAAACAATGTATTTTTGCTGGTGAAGAGGTTGTAGTGGAGGTGCTGTGATGCATTAAAGGGTATTAGCTTTGGGAGTATAACATTGCATGAGAAACTTTTTTTTTTTTTTCTGTGATAACAAAGCCACTGATTCTTTTAGTAAGCTATATACAGTATATACTGTGCTTTCAAAGAATGTATATTTATATATATGTATGTATGTGTGTTTCAATTTTTTTTATGTTACATTTTTAAATATTAAATATACAAATTATGTACTTTTCTATCTATACTATTTTCTATAGTAAATAATATAAGTAATTAATATTTTGATTTTATTTTAAAAGTAGCATTGAATTATATTTTACAAGGAAGTTACTTTACTGCCTTTTCAGTTAAATATGTTTCTTATTTAATTAAATTATTAAATTAAATTTGAATTTAGAATTTTGAAAGTTTGAAACAAAAATTACTATAAAAATGTGTTTAAATACAAACAATTGTTTAATATAGTTTTAGTAGAATTAAGTAAAAAATTATTTAGGAATATCCAGTAAATACATTTTTTTGCCATCTTTTTTATTAAAATATTCATACTTTTATTATTTTATAAAAATGTTGTACTTTTATTATACATACTAAGAAACCAAAAAATCAAAATTTTAAAATAAATAGTAAGTCTGACTCAAAACAGTAAGACCTATTCTCTGTTTTGGATACATTTCTCTTTGTATTTTCATTTAGAGCCACCACATTATTTTTTGTGCAAATCAGTAGCATGTTAACGGTATATATCCCTCATTTACACCATTGCTGCATGTGTATTGGACATGCAGGGTGTCTTTCACTCCATTCAGTCAGAGTTTTCCTGTTCCTCCCCTCAAAGAGCAAACAGATTAGTGATCAAGTGTTTCCAATCAATCCAGATTTGATTTGATTTGTTATCCACCGTCACCGCATGATTACATCCAGCGTCCATTAATGTCACTATTGGCCAGGTGTTGATTCAAGTGGAGTCGTTTCCTGAACCCCCGGAGCTCCAGATTCACTAAACGCTCACTGTCTGGGGGAAGGGAGGATGGGACGGCCCCAAATCTGCAGGACATGTTTGGTCATGTTGTGAATTAGCAGTAGAGTCAGTCGCCCTCAGGCCATAAAAAATTACTGTTTCCCCCTTCAGTAGAACAGTAAAGAAGATTTTTAGACCAAACTCTTTTCTTGGGTGATTCACACAAAGACTACTGTCACTTAGACCATCAAAAAAGCATTTACAGGCAACACAAAATGAATAACCATACCTCCTGACTATATACTGAGGTCTTAATATAATTATGTACATGTGACATCATTGCTAGATTACAAACTGGTGTATTAGTTATTTTAGCTAATTAATGAAATCAAACTGTCTGAATGAACCAGTGTGCGGAAAATAATCAGATGTGTTTGCCTGAGGCTCTGGTTTACAGGTAAAAATGTTGTAAATAAAGTTCAGTTTTCTCAATATTTCACCAGGAGTCATGGTAAATTCAATTTGGCTTGGATGCATACTTTTGTGACTTTAACTGCTGACTAGTGCTGTCAAACAATTAATTGCATCCAAAATAAATGTTTACGTTTACAAAACAATTAAAAAAAATATATGCTGTATACATAATAAATACATATATTATGTAAACAAAAACTTTATGCATTTCATGTTTAACCAAGGCTTTCAGCTAAAATCTTCTTTTACTGTTCTACTGAAGAAAACGTCACCTACATCTCAAACGGCCTGAGGGTGAGTAAATTAACAGGAAGTTTTTGAGGGAACTATCCCTTTAAGGCCTCTTTCAGTGAGTTAAGCTGAAGATGTTACACATTACATGCTTCACTGTTGCACACAAGCAGCTTGCACAAGAACCAGGCCAACTCAAAACACTTGGAGAAGTGCCTCATGGAAAACGTGATGGACTTCTGCTGGGATTTGTCTCAGCACAACTGAGATCTTCAAAGTGAACTTCAGGATAAGGATACAAAACTTTTCCCAGACGCATGTTATTCTCTGTTTAAAATCGTCCACTTAATGGGACTTTACCACAAGCTCTTTGCTTTTTCCATATCTTGAGCGTCTCACAACAATTCATGGAATTTCACTCTAGCTTGTTGATTATTTATGAGCAGATTATTATTACTTTAACCTGCTTATTGACGTAGTTACTGGAAGTTGAGCTGTTTCGATTCACGACAGCATTGCATGCACACATTAAACTCTGAACAAATATCCTGTATGGCAGGTTCGCTCTGTATTTGGGTCAAAGAGACCCTTGTAATCCAGCTTAATGTCACTTAGCATTGGCTCCTGTCCTGGAATACCACTTAATAATGAGACATTTCATGTACAGCAGCATTAGAAGAGCTCCGTCAACCGTGCTGGAATTGTTCCTGGGGACAAAACATTCTGGTTTTCCTCAAGTCTGCCGTGCTCTAGTTCAAAATAAATCGATTTTTAGTGGCTAATATGAGTGAGTCAGATCCACCGGTGTTTAAAGTACAATGTCCAGCCTCATCAGCGCTGATCTTTGTCTCCTGTGAGCGGGTCTTTCCTCACATCTGTTTTGCTGCTCAAGGGTTGCGTCATCTGTCCACGTTTGGCTTATAAACTTCCTCCTTCCTGCGCACACATTCACGGCCCCCTTGAAAGGATACAAAATTACAGGCCACTGTCTGAATCCACCAACACCGCTCTCAGCGTCTCTGTCATCACAACTCTCTAAACCTCCGCAGCTCCAATAACTGTTCGGATTCTCCAGCTGGGCAAAAACTCAGAAAGAGTCGAATTTCAGTATCCTGCCCCCAGTGAAACCACATGTACTATACACCCGTCCAAACTACAGACAAAGAAGCCTTCACTCTCAGAGTCAACCCAGCTGGATCTCGTATTCATCGAGTAGAGCGCTTCATCAGCATACTTAGTAAAAAATAGATTAGTGCTGTCAAATGACTCATTGTGATTAAGTCAGTCCAAAATAAGTTTTTGTTTAAATAGTATGTGTGTGTGCGGGTTTATGTGGTTTATGAGGACACAAATGTGTATAATGACATGGGTATGACATAGGTATTACAAT
>JAUMHQ010000051.1:1701062-1711721 GCA_032361165.1 Enteromius paludinosus
CGTAATATTTTGACTTTTATCTCGTAATATTTTGACTTTAATCTCGTAATATTTTGACTTTAATCTCGTAATATTTTGACTTTTATCTCATAATATTTTAACTTTAATCTCGTAATATTTTGACTTTAATCTCGTAATATTTTATCTTTAATCTAGTAATATTTTTACTTTAATCTTGTAATGTTTAGATTTTATTCTTGAAATATTTTGACTTTAATCTCGGTTTTTTAAGATGGCACTAAAACGCTGCGGTAGTTTTTGGATAGCATAAATATTACAAATTATTTAGTTATTTGATAGTTTAGAAATTATTTTATTTTATTAAAATTTTTTAAAACGATTAACTTGTAGTAATAAGAAATTGTGTCTGTAGTTCACATTTAAATTGTATTTTATTAATTGTGTTTAATTTATATATATATATATATATATATATATATTTTACATCTGTTTTTTGATAATATAAATATTATAACTTATTTACAACTTTTTGGTAGTTTAGAAATTATTTTATTTGAATTTTTTTAATTAACGTATTGTAGCAATAAATCTGTGTCTGTATTTTAGTTTGTAATTGCGTTTTATCAACTGTATAGTATTATATCATATCAAGCTACAACAATCAGATCCTCTCATTGTATTATAAATGTACTTTCATTGTCCCCTCACAGATCAACTTCCGCTGCAAACCCACCTTCAGAGAGGGCGGCTCTCGATGCCTTAGAGATGTGAGTCCACCTCAGCGCCGCACGACTATAAATCATGCTGAAGTTTGTCGTATACTCATTGTACTCTGTGTGCTATGGCAGAATGAACCCTTGTTGGCACGTTTACATGTGACCCGTTGTGTCTGTTTGCGACAGCAGAATGTTCTGAGGCATCACTGGGTCCATCGCCGGAGGCAAGAGGGGAAGTGTCGTCAGTGCGGGAAAGTACGTCACACCTTCAGCTTTTATGGAAGAACTCGTATGCAAAGGTCTAGTGTGTTTATGCTATCTTTGACGTTGATTGCAGAGTTTCCCGCAGAAGTTCTTCCACAGCAAGGAGATCGTGGCCATCAGCTGCTCCTGGTGCAAGCAGGCAGTGAGTGTCACGTCTGTGTTTAACTCGCTGCTTTATTTAATGCAGACTTGTTTCATCTCTTCCTCTGTTTATCTCTCCGTCCGCCAGTTCCATAACAAGGTCACATGCTTCATGCTGCATCAGATCGAAGAGCCCTGTTCTCTAGGTGCTCACGCCGGGGTCATTGTACCCCCTTCCTGGATCATCAAAGTCAGAAAACCACAGGTACGTTTACTTTTCCAGAGTTTTATCAGCGCTTGACCTGAGCCTGGGGTTTATGTAAAGTCCTGCAGGAGATGCTAATGCAAGGTGACACGGGACTGTGTTTTGAAGCTGGGCTGTATGATCTTGTCTTCTGCACTCAGTTACGCTGATCAGCTTCGGCTCAAATACGCTTTGATGCTGTGAGATCTGATATCAGTAGCAGTGTGTTTCATAAAACTCGTCTACATATTTTATATGGAGCTTCTTTCATTGTTTCATACATTGCAAAAATGATTCTTTCTCAGTATTTTTGTCTTGTTTTGCCATACAAATATCAAAATGTTCTGAAATTAAGAAACACTTACATGAAAACCAGAATGACTTGTTTTCTTAATAATAATATTAATAATAATAATTATGTATAAAAGTTCTGCGAATGGGGCAAAAAAATACATTTATTTTTCTTACCACTTTTCTTATTGTAAGTAAAATTGTACTTCATTTTGATAATATTTTTTAGAAAGCACACTTACAGTATATCTTGGGGTATTTTGCTTCTTCAGTAAATGTGTCTTGATTTAAAGATGTTTAGATATTTGGACTGGAAAATATGGATGATTGCTTCTATGGACAATTTTTGCAAAATGTAAATGGAGGATTTTAAGATATAAACTTAAAATTGCAAGAGCGAGAAAGTCAGAATTGTGAGATTTTTTATTTTAAAAAATAAAATGTTCTGTTGCAAAAAAACAAAAACTGAAACATAATTGCTTAATGTAAATGTAGAATTGTGAGATATAAAGAATAACATTTTTAATAAAAAAGTTACAAATTAATAAATAAAATAAATAATACAAAATATATATATATATATTAGTGCTGTCAAATGATTAATCGTGATTAATCGCATCCAAAATACAAGTTTTTCTTTGCATAATATGTTTGTATGTGCTGTGTATATTTATTTAGAATATATAAATACAAACACATGCATGTATATATTTAATGAAAATATGTTATGTTCATATATTAAATATATTTAGATATAATATCAAATATAAGAAAATAAATGTATAAATGCATTTACATGTAAATACTTTCAAAATGAAAACTGTATGTGTGTGTTTTAATATAAACATAATAAACAAACACAACATAAACGCATATGTATTGTAAAGAAAAACCTTTATTTTGGATCGCGATTAATCATTTGACAGAACTAATATATATATATGATTTTGTGAGAAAAAACTAAGAGTTGCTTCCATTGGAAATCAAGACAAAAATATTGAGTGAAAAAATAAAATAAAAAACGAAACAGTTTTTTGCAATGTAACATTTAATATCACAGTTTATCTGTTGCCTTGACAGCCAGAATTGAATTCAAAAGCTGACCATCATATCAACAGTCATAGCAGCTATTTAGACCACACCCGCTGATGACACGCTCGGCTATGATTGGTGGATTTATACATTGATGGGCAGGTTTTTGAAATGTGGCATAGAACTGCTGCTTTCAATTCAGGAGTTGCTCGAAGGGAAGTTCCTCGCTTGTATTCAGTGATTTTGGAATAGTTCAACCAAGGAAAATCTTTTTACTATTTTCTCATCTTCATGTCATTCTGAACCAATACAACTTTTTATCCTTCAATATAAAATATGTTTTGCAGTATGCTCTATTCCATACGATGTCTTTTCTTTCTTGGTATGACTTCAGAAGATATTTTAGAGATTTTGCTTTAGTTGGTAAAAAGAAGAGTATTTGCATCAGGTTTCTTCATCAAGGTTCAGAGCAACATGAGAGTGTTTACCTTTTGGATGAACCTTTCCTTGAATTGAAAAATAAATTTTTTTATAGCAATGACTAGACCTAGTCCTAGTGCTGCTGGAGTTAGTTCTGGTATGTGTTGGCTTAGTCGGCGTCTCTCTCCTGTGTCCCAGAGCTCATTTAAAAACTCCACTCGACGGAAAAAACGGACGTCGTTCAAAAGAAGAGCCAGCAAAAAGGGCACGGATGTGAGTAGATCTGATTCCTGTTAAATGATATTTTCTGAGGGCTTTCTTCCCTTAACTCCTGCTCTGTGATCATCTGTCCTCAGCTCACTGCAGTGGTGTGTGTGTGTGTGTGTGTGTGTGCTAATGTGTATCTATTGAAGTATAATGGTGTAACTCCTGCAGGAATCGAAGTGGCGTCCGTTCATGCTGAAGCCGCTGCCCTCTCCTCTGATGAAACCAGTGCTGGTGTTCGTCAACCCCAAGAGCGGCGGGAACCAGGTAATGTGCAGCGTTTATAGAACAATAAACCCTGAAAGGGTCATGAACTTTTTAATATGTGACTGCTTAGCATAAATATTTCATTAAAACATAAATGGATGCATTACACAAACAATTTGAGATGAAATCAATATTTCATGTCCATTTGTTTTATTGTGCGGGAACAGAGTTAAACGAGATGACCTCTCTCTCATTCTATCCATCCATTCATCCATCTCTTTAATATTCTATAACAGTCAGTATATCTTCACTCTGACATTCTGTCTGTTGTTTTTACGTTCTGATCTATCTATCTATCCTTCTATATATCTATCGTTCTGCCTATCGTTCTATCTATCTATCGTTCTAGACTCGTGTATGGATTGACTGGTTCTCGCCATGAATATTGCCTTAGATGCTGGAATGGTGGATAGAAGGAAACAAACATCTATCATTCTCTCTGACAGTCGTTCTGCCGCTCTATCTGTCCTTCTGTCCGTCTATGCTCGTGTCTGTCTGATCTTCTGTCTGTGGTTCTCAGGGGACGAAGCTGCTGCAGATGTTCATGTGGATCCTGAACCCTCGGCAGGTGTTTGATTTGTCTCAGGGAGGACCCAGAGAAGCGTGAGTCTCTCTTTCATTACATTTCAGATCATCTCTCCCTCCCTTAATGCACTTTAACCCACCATTTCTTTGTCCTGACCACATTAATTATGTAGTCGTCGTGTCTCAGCAGTGCTGTGTAGTGTGAGGGAGTTCAGTGTTCTAGAAGCTTCTCTCCCTGCTGCCCACCGCCTCAGTAATTGAGACGTGAGGCCGCAAAGCACAGGCGATGGGCTCTACCGCTGAGAGACAGTATTAAGATGGGAGGGCAGACACAGCTGGGCGGCTGGAGGGCTTTTTCTTCAGAGCTGTCTGACAGAGCTGTGATTAAACTCCTTCTATTAAAACAGAAAACCAACACACACATGCAGTGGCCCCTAAAACAGTTCATCCACACTTAGAAATGTCAATGCATTAGAAGAAAGAAATGAAAATGAAATCTCAAAATTAATTGCTTTATTAAGAAAATGACAGAATCGATGAGATTCACAATATTTAACGCATTGACTAACATTAATTTACTTGTTTCGCTACACATTGCAGTATTTATTCATCTTTATTAAATATATTTTTATAAAAATACAGGTGTTCATTGTTAGTTCATGTAAGCTCAGGTACATGACATTTAATAGATGCAGCTTTTGATTTTAATCATGTATTATTAAAGCATTTATTAACCTTAATTTCAAAATGTACTAATGCATTTTAAGCTGTATCTGTCAATAGACCCGAGCTAACATTAACTAACAATGAACAATGTTGTATTTTTATTAACTTATGTTAGCATACAAATATGAATAAATGCTGTAACAAATATATTGCTCATTGTTAGTTAATGCATTAAGTATTGTTCCAATTAGTAACCACTTTACATCAAGTTTAAGATTGTTATCATTGTTTATTGCTCTGATGATAAACATTTTACTAATGACAAAAAAATATTGTATTTATCAATCTAGGTTGATTATGAAATATATTGTTTATTATTCCTGTTCTTTCATAGTACATGCTTTACACGACTTGACATGTTACATATGTATTAACTAACAATGACAAATTAAACTTTATTGTAAAGTGTTACTAATATCAATGCAAAACGTGAAGTTAGCTGTGATAAAATAATACTAGTTTTGATATGTTTACCTAATGCATGTGCCTTAAGTGTCCTGCTCAGGGTCTTTAAACCGCTCTTATGTTTGGATTTGTTTTGCTAAATGTAGTATTCTGTTAATTAGCATGCTAATTGCTTGCCTGTGCATAAGTAACACACTGCTGTTCTCTCGGTCCGTCAGGCTGGAGTTATACAGGAAAGTGCCAAATCTCCGCATCCTTGCCTGTGGAGGAGATGGAACGGTAAGCTGCAATGAATGTTGGGATGCTCAGGGATGAAGTTTAGAGGTTTTAGACGTACTCCCCTCTGGTGACAAATGTTTGGAACGACAACATACGCTCAGTGACAAAACACTGTTATTAGCTAATGGTGGCTCTGTGCTTCGCAGTGTCACGATAATTTCTAGATCTATGACTCATGTGAGATCAAACTTGTATTTCCTGAGTGCTTGGGTTTTAGTGGTTTGTCCTCTTTTGGCTAGGTGGGCTGGATTCTCTCGGCCTTAGATGAACTACAGATGAACCCACAACCTCCTGTAGCTGTGCTTCCTCTTGGTACAGGAAATGACCTTGCCAGGACACTGAACTGGGGAGGGGTGAGTCAGCTTATTTTTACATTAAATGTCAAATATATAAATGTATACCCCAGACGTCTGCATTGGTCTGGTATGAATAGTTAATGATGAAGCTATGATTGTGCTGTAAGTGTGACACTTAATAAAAAAAATGGAAATTATGTCTAAAATATTTGTTAAAAAGATGTATTATTTTTTTTTAAAGATATGTCTAAATATAATTTAAATATGTGTTGATTTATTTTAAACAATGTATATAAAATTATTTATATATATATATGTGTGTGTATGTGTGTGTGTGTGTGTGTAAATCTGTTTTTTTAATACAAAAAACTCTTAATATCTACAATAAATTTGTTTATATATAAAATATTATTTTCAAAAATATATATACATGTATATATATATTTATATATTTATTATTATTATTATTTTTTTTAAGTCTGAAATTACATCTTAAAACCCAAATTTTTCTTTCTTAACATCTGTATAAAAATATGTTTATGCTTTTTAAAAATATTATATATAATATAATATCTTAAATATTTTCAAAGATACGTCTAAATATGTTTAAAAATGTTTCATTACATTACAAACTAGTTTAAATATTTTTTTAAAAGTCTTAATATAAAAAAAAAAAAAAAAAAAGTAAAATATATTTATTGAAGTCTATAAAATGAAATAAAAGGTATGCCTAAATATTAGTCTTGGTTTAAATGTAGTCATAATTTTAATGTCTTAATATATACAAATAAATAGTATGACTTCAGATTTTAAAGGAGGATATGTTTAAATAAAAAAATGATTAAACTTTGTATTTTTGTTTGTATGTGTATATATATATATATATATAAAATGTATATAAATATTTTTAATGCTTTTATGAACAATGAAGCAGGTGTAATGACCTAATCATTGAGACTGATGTCAGGTTTGTGATGTTTGTTTCGTGATGTTTCAGGGTTACACGGATGAGCCGGTGTCGAAGGTCTTGTGTCACGTGGAGGACGGGACGGTGGTGCAGCTGGACCGCTGGAATCTGCAGCTGGAGCGCTCAGCCGTTCAGCCCGAGGTGGGAGCGCAGAAGGTGAGCACTGCTTCATACTCATACACACACACTGGGTTACACTGATACACTGCTGATGTGTTTGTGTTTGTGTGTGTGTTCTCAGCTTCCTCTAAACGTGTTCAATAACTACTTCAGCCTCGGCTTTGATGCCCACGTCACCCTGGAGTTCCACGAGTCCAGAGGTCTGCGACGCTCACTGCCTTGAAATATGAGGACCTTGATATTTTCATAAGACACATCTAAATATCTAAAAACAAGTCTGAATGTTCTAGTCTCCTTAGTAGTCTCCTTTTAGCTCCTTGATATTTTAGTGATTTTTTTTTGTATTCGTCTTACTTTTTTTTCTGCTCATTTTTTGTGAGTTCAGGTTCAGTTCACATTATCTTCATTAGAGTGAGTTTGCTGAATATTCAATAGATGTTGATTTGCAAAGTAAAAGTGGGCGTGGTTATGCTAATCATTATACTCCAGGGTATATGACATCATGGGCCGTGAAATTTTGCAGTTTTTTATGATTTTACCTTTTTAAAATTAATTCTTGTCTTTAAGGAGAGGTCTTTAAGTATGTGTTCTTTGTCTCAGTCCTAATCGTTTGTCGTTGTGTTTCTTCACAGAAGCCAATCCTGAGAAATTCAACAGTCGCTTCCGTAACAAGATGTTCTATGCAGGGGTAGGCCGAGTTTCTACCTGTCTGACAGACTGAGTAAGTGCGTGTGTGTGTGTGACTCGTAGTTTTGTCCCCTCAGGCGGCTTTCTCTGACTTCCTCCAGCGAAGCTCCAGGGACCTGTCCAAGCACGTCAGGGTGGTGGTGAGTACGAAACTCTGCTTTGACAGGACCTGTCCACTCATGCTAACTTTACCTTGTTCACCTGATCTTCTTTCTCTGTAATTATTTTTCTTCTTTACTGGCAGTGTGACGGTACAGATCTCACACCCAAGATCCAGGAGCTGAAGTTTCAGTGCATCGTCTTCTTGAATATTCCCAGGTGTGTGCAAAAATAGGGCTTCAAACTCGGAAAAAAACTTTGTCCTTTTTTTTTTTTTTAATATTAATTCCGGAAGTATCCCTCTGTTAGTAATAACACACACACGCACACACATATCGCATCCATAATAAGTTTTTATTTACATAGTATATATATATATATATATACTGTATGTGTGTGTGTACTGTGTATATTTATGTGTATATATGTGTATATATATATATATATATAATATATAATATGTGTGTGTGTGTGTGTGTACTTGGACTTTAACATATATGGGTATTGAAAATATAGTATTACATATATATATAATTTATCAATATTCATTATTTAAATATAAAAAAAAATTCTTTAATATTTAGATATGATTAATATTTTTACAAGATGTATCTAAGTAAAAAAATACAGTTTATATTTGAAGTATATTTGGAAAAAGATATAAAAGTATATAAATATTACAAATTGTTTATAATAAAAAATATAAATAGTTAAAAATAATTTTAAAAAGGAATTTACGAGGCATATCTAAATAGTTATATATATATATATGTAATTTTAAAGCAAATAGTTATTTTTTATTTTAAATGTGTTATATTCATTGCAAATTGAATTAAAATTTGTAACCTGGATTTGCCATCTGCAACTAATATTAACAATTTCATGTAAATGTGAATGTGTGTAGTTTTAAAGCTGCATTTAACACAAATTTAAATGTATGATTATTATATATTTTCTATTACTTGAACTGGATGGGTATATTGAATGTTAACGAGGATAGCAAAATGATAATTTAGATGAAGTTTAGCTTTAAACGCATTGAGAGAATACATTTCAACTTGCGATTGCATAAATATTCTGCGCTTTAAGTATGCAAATAAAAAAATATAACAGTTCTCTTTGGAAAACATGCTTTCCGTCAAGCCTGGTACATTTGAAATGTGTTTGGGGTCGAAGGTCAGTGCAAAACAGATAATAATGGATTTAGCAAACACATTATTTGTGTACTTAGTGCCAAGAAGAAACTGCACAAATAATTACTGTGATGTTTTTCCTCATAAAAGTGTTAAAACGTTGAGCTTGAAAAGGTCAGTTATAATAAGTGTGGCTATAATGAAGTGCTGATGAAGACTGTAAGAGAAACTTCTGACTTTTGTGATGCCACTTCCTCAAATATGATTTCAGAAAGATCAAACCAAAGTTTAAACTATGTAAGAAGGGAAATGTCACAGAATAAAAGGGGTGCATGTGGAAAAAAAATAATTCAGCGTTTTCTCTGAAACTGCATAGAACAGCAAAACTAACTGGCATTTATTTAAAAGGAATGTCTTTTTTTTTATTAAATTACATGATAAAAAGTATTAGTTTATATATATATTTATTTATTTATTTTTAAATTTTTTTTAAGTGAACATAATTAAATGTTTAAATCTTATTATTCTAAATATTATAATTCAATAATAGTGATTAATGAATTCAACATGAATTATATATATATTAAATATGTTTGTAAATGTGTTTGTACATGCATATATATATATATAATTTAAAGAAAGGGAATTGTATTTATATATCTATTTAAAATAAAACTAAACTTAAAATATAAATCAACTTTTTACTTAAAACTTATTTGCATTACATATTAATTGGAGTTGAATCAGTAGTTATGTCTATCAGTAGTAAGCTATGAGGACTCAAACAGCATGTTTCTTACCTGTCTGTGAGTTTTACATTCTTTCCAGTTCTCACCTGAAGGATTGATGGAGCTCATTAAAGTGAGTCTGTCTTCAGGTACTGTGCAGGGACCATGCCGTGGGGCAACACGGGGGACCACAGAGACTTTGAGCCTCAGAGACACGACGACGGCTGCATCGAGGTGATCGGCTTCACCATGGCCTCGCTGGTGAGCTCCTCACATCTTTTCACATCTTTTTACAGACCTTCTAAGCACACTAACTACTCGTACACTGCTTAAAACTACACCTGTTCAGAATGTGTGTGCTTCCTGTTTTCTCCTCAAGGCGGCGCTGCAGGTGGGAGGTCACGGCGAACGACTGCATCAGTGCAGAGAGGTGGTCCTCAGCACCTTCAAGACGCTGCCGGTGCAGGTGGACGGAGAGCCGTGTCGCCTCGCACCCTCCACGCTCCGCATCTCTCTGAGGAACCAGGCCAACATGGTGCAGAAGAGCAAGAGACGCACGTCTGTGCCGCTGCTCAACGAGTGAGTCCTCGACAAGCTCTTCAGTCTTCTGTTTCATAGATTGTTATTAGAAAATTCATTTTTGAGATTTTTGTTGTTTTGCCACATGATATTTGGCAACCTGAACTAATCTCGTCCTGTCGTTAGAGACTTACTGACCTTGACTGCTGTGAGAGTCTGCAGGGGTTCTGTCTGTCTTATAATTATTGTTTTTATGGTTTCTTGTCACCAAAAAAAGCTCCCCCAGTAGCTAACCACTGATTTAGCATAAATAAATAATGTGACCCTGGATCACAGTCATATGTAGCGCGGGTATATTTGTAGCAATAGCCAAAAATACATTGTATGTGTCAACATTTTTGATTAGTAATATGCGTTGCTGAGATTTTTTTTTTTCTCAGAAGCTTATTTATTTAGGTCACACATAAAAATGACAATATACAATAATGATAATATACTATGTAAATAAATAATAAGCAATAATAGATAAAAAGTTTGGAGTTGAAGACTAACTTTTAGTTAAAGGTGCCATAGAATGGAAAACTGAATTGACCTTGGCATGGTTGAATAATAAGAGTTCAGTACATGGACATAAC
>JAUMHQ010000051.1:1711821-1723155 GCA_032361165.1 Enteromius paludinosus
TAAGCTACATACCTTCTATGTACATATCAGAGAACAATTTAAAATATCCTCTCAATGCATTCTATGGCACCTTTAACATAAAAAGGCATTTTTTTAAGGCTGCTCTTAATTGATCGAAAATACAATATTTTTATATTAATGTATTATTACAGTTAGTATATTAGTGCTGTCAAATAATTTATCTCATCTGAAATAAGATTTTGTTTGCATGATATATGTGTGTGTACTGTGTTTATTTATTATGTTTAAATATATACACACATAAAGCATATATTTTGAAAATATGTGCATGTATTTACGTTTATATTCATAAATATTCTAAATATATTTAATATATAAACATAACATATTTTGTCTAAATATACACATGCATGTGCATGAATTTATATATGCATAAAAAATCCACACAACACGCACACATATATCATGCAAACAAAAACTTATTTTTTGATGCGAATGATCACAATTAATCGTTTGACAGCTCTATTAAATATATTTTAATAAGCAAATTAAACGCAAATATAAGTGGTGTAGGTGTGTGTATTCTCAATGCTATTTTGAGTAAGTTGCACACAAAATGCACATCACTTGCAGCTGATCTCACAGAAACACACACACACACACACAGATGTTAGCGTGTGTAACTAACAGTCTAACGGTGTGTGTGCTTGACTGAATGCTGTAGTAACAGCACTAATCTACATGTGCTGGTTCTGCTCCATGTGCTGCTCTCAGTGGGCTTTTTCTTTCTTTTTCTTTCGTTGTCTCCATTTCTCTTCCTCCTCTTAATTACGGGCCGCCCTTCACGCGTGTGTCTGTCACCTCTCCGTCTCTCCATCTCTCTGTCTCTGTGTCTCTGTGCTGACTGGCTTGGCTGTGCTGTTCCTGTGTGGCTGCTCTGACGCAGCATTCAGAAAGTGTGCGCAGCCGACCTGCGCCGCCTCTCTGCTCCCCCAGACTCCTTCTCTGTGTAAGTACACACACACGCACACAACACACACACAGGCATGTGTGTATCTGTGTGAGTCGAGGGCCCTCACTCATGAGTGTTTTGTGTTCTACACTCAGCATCTTAAAGTCAACATGAAATTAAAACTATACTATACCCAAATCAGACATATTTTGTATAATCAGAATTAATATAATATAAATTAGATATAGAATATATATTTAACTTAATAACATGATTATTGTTAAACTAAATTATATATTATATGTATTTATCCAATGTATAATAACATATATAGAAAGTATGTGTATATTTTATATAAAGTAATATTTATACATTTATTTCTCATATAATTTTAATAAATAAATCATTATATATTAATATAATATAAACCAAAATAAATTATATAGATGTTTTGAATAATATCATTTATTATTGTTTACTTTTTATAATTATAATATGTATATTAATTTTTCATTATACATATATTATTTTACTGTAATACTTCAAATATGTTTTTATTTAAAAGTATTTTTTAATTTTGATTAAAATATTTGTAATTTAATACATAATAATGATTTTCTTATATGGTTTAATAAAAAAAATATAATTGCAAACAATGTTTTCAATATTATATATATATAATATTATTATTATTTATTATTATTATTATTATTTATATTAATTTTTTTGTCTATACCAGTGTTTTTGACGATACATTGGACTGCACGCCTATTTTTAATATAATTGTATTTTTCTAAATTATTGCATATAGTAAACACAAAAAAAAGAGCTTAATGTATTAAAGGTTATAGAAATAATATTAAATAATGATTAATTTTACTATGTAATAACTAATAGGGCCAATCATGTTGACTTAACTAAAGATGACAGATTTGGTCTAAACAGATCAAATGGCCACAAAAAGCATTTTTATGCATTAATGTTCTTTCTGATCTTCACCTGTCCTTATGCGAAGCTCATTCTCACTCTTCCCCTCATCATTTGAGATTAATATTGCGTTTCCATTGTTATTCATCATGATTCAGTACGATCATAAAGTGTTGTCATGTAGTTCCTGTGGGCATTATCAGCAAGCAGAAGATAAAGCTGAGATCGTGTCTGTTCCACTTCCACCTTTCATAAATGTGGCGTGTCATTGGTTGTCGTCTGCGTCCCGCAGCCCTCACGCCGTCCCTGAGCGTCTGCGTCTGCGCGTGAACCGTATCGGCCTGCAGGAGTACGAGAGCATGCAGTTCGACAAGGAGCGTCTGCGGGACATCTGTGAGCCAATCAGAAACATTCCCATCATTTATGTCATTATACAGTACTTCTGTAGGACAGGTGAATATGATGTGTTTGTGTGCTCGCTCAGCGACTCCTGTTGGCATCGTGGTGGTGAGAGGAGACTGTGATCTGGAAACCTGTCGACTGTTCATTGACAGACTGCAGGAGGTAAACGCTTCCCATGATGCTCCTGTCACACTGATTTCATTGAGCACTGAATCAATACAGTTATTGATGCAACTGCTGGTGCTTACAACTGAGTTTTGTTTATCCTCCTTTAGTGTTTAGTTATTTCAAGGTCAGAATTTAACCGCAGTTTCGTCGTGGTAATGTTATAACTTGAGGCACTCATATACTTGTGTCTGTTGTTGGCAGGATCTGCATCAGGCGCCCTCTACCGGTCACAGAGTGCATTACCAGGTGAAGGCCTCAATAGAATTGGACAGAATTACAAAATAATTAGGCCTGTATATTCCCATATACAAGTTCAGTACTGTCAAAATAAGAATAAATATTCACATTACCTAAATCTATTCATTTTTGTCATAACTTATAAATACAATTATATATATATATATATTATTAAAATAATTTACAAATATATAACATTTTGTATTAATCATTTAATAAAATGAATAAATATGTACAATATTGTCATCCGTATTTAAATATTTCAATTTTGTACTGAAAACATAATAATAACAACAAAAAGTCACATCGGAACTGAAATATTTTAATTTTGTAATAACAGTAAATAATATACTATTTTTTTTTTTATATTCACATCACAATTGAAATATATTATTTAATGATAACCTTATAAGATAAAATGTAAAAAAATTTTGGATCAACAAAATAAAAGTGAATTCATTAAATATAGTGCTATACATATAAATTATACCACATGTGTTGTGTGTTTATGGGTAATCTATACTGATAATATAAAGTACATGTATTCTATTAAAACTATACTTACAGTAGTTATGTGAATGTCAGTTTATTATAAATCATTTGTACTTTTTATTCAAAAATACTGCATCCAGTTTGGCACCTCAGCAGATGAAGTCAATCAATCAATCAATCAATCGCTTTTATTTCTATAGCGCTTTTAACAATACAGATTGTAGCAAAGCACTGAACATTATCAAATAGGGGAACAGAGTGATGGTAATGTATAATGACGACATTGAACTGTTTAAGTGAATCAGAACTGACAGTAAATGTGTTTCTTAATGTTTGTGTCAGGATGAGATCACAGGTCTGCCTCGGCCCAGTTCAGCTCACAGACTCTCGCCAAACTGGAGCTTCCTCGACTGTGAGTTACTTCATCTGTCATGACCTTCTCTGTGTTCGTAAATACTTCTCAATAATTCACCCGCTGGCATGCTTATTCTGTTTCCAGCTACATCAGCTGACCGCTTCTATCGCATAGACAAGGCTCAGGTATTAGAACCATACAATATGCCTTAGAAAAAACGTAAATGCTTACAGAAAGCTGCGTGATGTGCTCATGACACGTTTATCAACAGGAGCACCTGCACTTTGTGACCGAGATATGCCAGGATGAGGTTTTTATCCTGGATCACGAGGCCCCAGTGGTGAGCCAGGTCCGGGGCCCGGGGATGCCAGACGTTGTGGTGGAACCCAGTTCCGGGTGAGACTCACCAATACCTCGTTCTTTCCTGACAGGTTTACACCTCGCTGATTGCATAACGTAGCTGATCTTTTATTTTCCTCTGGCTTCCTTATTGCAGGGTTCCCCTGACCTCAGACGAACAAGGTAAAGTACAAACACAGATGTTTCTCTGAAGTGGTAACTGGTCTGGACTGATTAGAAATGGAGCAGGTTTTCTTTAGAGGTTTATGATTCCTGTTAAAGGTCATATGATAAACCAAAGTCATTGTGCACAGAAATTCCCACACGCTTGTTTTGCGCTTCTTACTCATCGTTTGATAATCTCAATGGTTTTCCTAACAGCTCTTCTGGTGGCTGCTGTGAAAGGAGACGTAGAGGCGGTAAGACTCGTCCCTTTCCTTGTTTTGAGTTCATTAAAAGCAGAAGAGTTATGGAGAAGTGAGTCAGCAGGGTGGAGCCCATGCGTAACCCGTGGGGCAACTTGTGCTTGTTTCTGTTTGAAAGCTTTGACTTTGTCTCGTGTGTCTCAGATGTCGAGCTGCTGCTCAGCCGGGGTCAGTCTGCTGGTGCGGGACTCTACGGGCTGCAACGCTCTGCACCTGGCCGCCCAAACCGGCCACACAGAGGTTGTGAGGTTTATTTTGGAGCACGGTGAGTGAGAGACAAGCCCATAGACACGCTACACTCCCCTGTTTGAGTACGCAGAGTTCAAAGCCTGTCTGTCACATGCTCGGCTGGGATTAAAGGGAAATTTTTGTGCATGAGTTGCAATCCAGTATCTAACCAAAACAAAGCAGTTGAGTAAATAACTGTTTCTAAATAAAGCATTTCCCCCAAAAGGTATTTCTAAAATCAAATCACAAAAAATCCAAACAAACCAAATCAAATATAATTCAATTATATTATATTTTTATTAATTGTTCAATTAATTGTCACATTGCATTTTTAAGTCTTAAATGTTCAGATAGAAATTAAATAACTATTTTATTTATTAAATAACTAAATAATGATTTGTTTTTTGTATAATTATTATTATTATTGGATTGTATGCAAATGACAAGTGGCATTTTTAAATGTCCAAATAAATGATATATTATATTTATAATATAATAAATAATTATTAATTATATTAAATTTATTTACAAAATAAATGTTTTAATATTATTTATTACATTCGAATTTACTCTCTCTCTCTCTCTCTCTATCTCTATATATATATATATATATATATATATATATATATATAGTGTGTGTGTGTGTGTGACTATATATGCTTTAAAAAATCATTTAAATTTTTGTTTATAAAATGTATATATGTATATCAAAGTGTAATCTCTTTTCACTCACATGCAGTATTGTGAGATATATCTATATATATAAATTAAAAATAAAAAGTATAATAAAATTATGAATATTAACAGTTATATCAATACTATTTTACAAAATTCTATACTATATCAAAGTGTGATCTCTTGTCACTCACATGCAGTATTGTGAAATCACGATTCTGTTTCTTTCAGGCTCAAAGCTGATGTTGGATTTAATGGACAGAGACACGTACGTAGCTGCGGTCTGATTTGTTCATTTGTGTATTACTGATGTAAACAGCATTTGATTTTCATTCATTTCCTTTTTTCCAGAGGCGATACCGCATTGCACAAAGCAGCGTCTCAGCAGCATGTGGAAGTGTGCAGACATCTGCTGGAGGCCGGGGCTTCCCTCAGCAAAACTAACTTACTAGTGAGAATCTCTTTGTTTATCCTATTTGTTTTGACACGTGGTGTGAGGCTCAGCAGTCAACATGATGTCAAACTGTCCTCCTCAGGGAAAAACCCCCAAGGATTGCGCCCTGGATGCTGGGAACTCGGAGCTGGCGTCTCTCATGGAGAGCCAGGCGGTGGAGGAGCCAGCGGCGCACGAGGATCTGGAGACGGCTGTATGAACGGGCTCATGTGTTTAGAGTCGGGAAGATTTTTACCCAAAGAAAGTGGCTGCCGGCACTGCTCCAAGCGCCCGCTCGCACTTGCAGAGAAGGAACGAGAGAGCGTGAGAGAAGAGAGAAGGGATTCGAGAGCACCTCGGTTTGAGAGAGTCCTCGGGATCGTATCTAGCTGTTGTTTTTCCACTGATGTCGCTGTGGGGTTTTAGCATTTATTTATTGCTCTTATTTATTATAAGTATTTATTCAAAGGCGGATTGGGCTCAGTTGCATCGCAGGTTAGTTTCAGAGACGTTAAACATGCCAGAGATGGAAGCTGTCATGCATCAGTGTTGTGTGCCAAAGACACACAGAGAGGAAGAACATCAACTAAAGAGGAGGATCTTCTTCCAGAGAGTTTTTACGACTGGACAGAATCATGGCGGAGATTTTAAACTCAAAACTACTGACTTTTCACGTTTTCTTTGTGTGCCGTTACAGTGGCGTGATTGTGAAGTTATCTTACGACGACGACGACAGACAAGATCTGAGCCATATTCAATGCAATATGAATGGATGACATTTGTGCATTTATCTATTTAATATTACATTACATTAATGTTTCGAGACGAGCAAAGGAATAGGAAGTGTTTTTTCCCATTGATGGCAGCTGATTGGTTTGTGAAATGCCAAGTTGGTTGCATTTGACTGATGAATGACTAAACCAAATGAATGCTGGTAAGAGTTAAGTGTGGTATTTCGAACATATGCTCAGTCCATGTCACATCACTCATGACGGGAAATGCCCAGCGATGTGTCTGCATGAGAAACCGGATCACGCTGAGTCTTTGTGAGATCCATTTACATACGAGTGATCTACTGTGTTATCTTGTATCATTTTAAAGCATTATTGTGCATGGAAATTTTGTTACCTCTCTGGATGTTTCTACCCTTCAGTGATTATGTAATGAAATGGCATTATTTCTCTCTCTCTATCTCTCTTTTCTTTTTTTTATTATTTTAAGTTATATGAAAAATATGAATTTGTTCAGTGGTTGTATTTTAATATTTTTTTTTTATCTTTTAAAAGACGGGACTACTTGAATGTTTTAGTTTTTTCTAATTTCTAAATATCTATTTTAGGTGTGGGTGAGGTCAGGGGGTGAGTGGACATGGGGAATATGTGTGTACAATGCACAAGCCCTAAACTGGGAATGTTTCTCATTAAAGGGGAGTTGGATGGAAAGCACCAGAGGTGTGTGTGTGTGTGTGTTTTCTGAACAGTCATAGATCACCCTAAAATTATAGTTAACAGATATACATAAAGATATTCCATTCTTGACTCATAGCATGTACGTTTACTTTCTTTTTCACTTGAAATACAGCAACGCAGCATGCAAACATGAACATTCACACCACTTTTACGGTTTACTTTCTTCTTATTTACACTTTTAAGGGTTTTAGTGTTTTAAAGTGATTTTTAAATTGAAGTGTGGTAATTTGACTCTTTAACCCTCAAGTGAAACCAGAGAGCACAAAAAAGTTTAGCGTAACAAAGGTCATATCGCCCAGTATCCATACAATACAAAAATACTAATGTATTCAAAAAATAGTGACCTTTGTAGTAACAGACACAGCTCAAATAAATCATGCTAATTCAGCAATTTAGGTTGTTTTAGCTGTCAATTTCAGGTGAAAACCACTGAATCAGTTCTACGTTTCTGTCGAATCACTTGACTATGAGTCACTGACGCACAGTGATGACGTTCAGCTCCGCCCCACCAGCATAAAAACTACTGAAACTTTGCTCTGCTCCGAGACAACATCAGACATTGAAGACGGAGCGTAATGTAAGTGTGCCAACTTTCATTATAATTATTAACCAAGACAAAATGTTTTCAGTCACTGTCTCTGTTATATTTAGCTTCTTAAAGATGACCAGGTCAGTTTGGTTCACAGCTCCGCGACTTCGGACAGGCTGTTTTAATATGTGGAAATATGTCGAGAATTTACTGAACATCAAGCTATGCGTGTGATTTGTGCCTCAACGTATGAATGTGTCTGGGGTTAAAGAGAAAGAAAAAAAAAATTTAAAAACAAAAGTTTTATAGGGATCTAGGGAACATGCCCAGACACATTCACTTCTTAACCCGTGACATCATAGCGTAATATGTCACTTTCGTCAATAAACGTAATGTAAGTTAGGTCTACCGATTATATCACTTCTTTATCAAACTTATCCTGATAAAATAAATGTAAGTTGAAAGAATATTCAGTGTTAAATCCGCTCAAACTAGACATTTCTTGTTAGTGTATTGCGTGGAGTACTAGTTAAAATAAGCTTGACAAATTTAGGGAAATTTAAATGTGTACAATATTATAAAATATATGACTAATATATGCCACGAAAGCATATAAAGTGTACAAAAGGCAATATTATTCATAAAACTGTGTTAAACTGCATCATACTTATCAGTTGAATTAAAATCAAGGTACAGCAGAATATAAATAGCCTAAATTCAGCTTAACAAAGCAGTTTAAATGAAAAATCCATATCTACTGTTTACACACACACACACACACACATATATATATATATATATATATATATATATATATATATATGCATCCTCGTTATTGTGTCTAACATAAATGATAAAATATAATGAATGCTGCCAAACAATTAATCATATCCAAAATAAGCGTTTTTGTTTACAGACTATACGTGCGTATGCTGTGTACATTTATTATGTATATATAAACATACATGCATGTATATATTATAGAAAAATAGGTTGTTTGTAGATTAAATATATTCTAAATGCATGCAAATATTTTTCAAACGCATAGACCGAACACACAGTAATAACATACAGTATTACGCATACAAAAACCTTTATTTCGTATGCGATTAATCATGATTATATAATATAAATAAACTTTACAAATAGCCTATTGTGTTTTAATGAAGTGTATTTGCATATCTGAGCAGGGATCAGCAGCATAGTAACGGTGATGCCAGGACGGACAGTCTGGAGTACAGACTCTTGATGGCATACACTCGTAAGAGACGAGTCACAGACACCCCCCAGCAGCAGGACGTCCCGTCTTCACCACAGCCGGCTGAAGATCAGAGAAAACAGGGAATAAAAAGAAGGAAGAGATGGCATTTCTTGGTAAAGTGTATTAAACCACAGACAGATGAATCACCTGTACATCAGCCAGCCACACTAGAGGGTGAGTATGAGATATTATAATCATCTGAAAAGTATATATATATATATTTTTAAAGTCCCTATTGTGGAGATTCCAGCATCTGATTTGCTTCCGTCAGGGTCAGATGATGGGAAAGTGGATGAGATGGAGAACATGGTCAGTGAACTGACAGAGATATTAGACTCTGTGCACTTTACTCCCTGTGATATAGAACCAGACTGTGACGGTGAGTACGAGCTCGATCCTTTCTTTTGATTTCTGACATGTTCTGCTTTATTGAGAGAAGAGAGTGCAAAATGAACTTCACATTTCTGTTCTCTCTGCAGATGTTGTGGAAAGACTGGTTGAGCTTCTCAGAGAACACGGCGATGAACTGGACAAAAAGGTCAGTAAAATCAAATGAGCACTCTTGAAAGATCAATTCTGACCACCAGGTGTCTCTACAAACATAGTTATTCTTGTCTGAAGTCGCGCTATATACTTTTTATTCCTTTTTTTGACAAGAATCAACAAAAGTCTGACACCACATTAATTTAAAAAAATCTAAATTAAATTTGTAACGATCTGCGTGATAAAACTTTTTTTGCATTTATGTAATAAACTTTACATTTTAATATGCATTGTAAACTTTTATACTTATATACGTATAGAATATTATTAATAGTCTCAATATTATCAAGTATTCTTATTTTTAATGCTTTCTTTCACTATACTGTTGATATAATATGTAATGGAGAAAATTTGCTTTGAACTGCACAATAGAAGTATTTTCATTTCTAACAGACTTCAAATGATATAAATAATATTCCAATAAAAGTCTGTTATGAATGAAAATGCATCTGTTGTGCAGTTTAATGTGACTTAAACTCTTATATATTCTTTTAATATCTTAAAATTATTAAATGCACCCTAAAAATATATATGGTTGACCATGCTTCAAATCAAATTTGTGGGTATTCAAAAATAGAATTTGCACATATTAGACCTGAAACAAAGTAAAGGGTAAAACATGCTATATACTGTGAACATGTATTTAGTTTTGTCTATGAACCTCTGCTGCAGATTAAGGAAGACAAGGTGTTACACGAGAAGCTGCAGTCCTCCATCACATACGGCTTCTTCAAGAAAGTGATGGAAGCTTTCTGTGGAAGTGTCTCTCCAGATGTTCCTCCAGAGCACAAAGATAAGAAAGTCAGCGTGGCTCTGGTCTGTGAAGCCACCAGTCAGCTTGTTGGCATCCACTACCATCCAATGACCTACATGCTGGATTTAGGTGCTCAGTATCTACAGGAAAAATACTCCGCGTGGATTAAGAGAAATGTACAAGTAGACAATGTAAGTGTCACAATGACAACATACTTATTCACGAAAATGACATCTGTTCTAATAACAATACAAACCTTTTCCCCTTCACAGGGAGACGTTAGTGACGAATCCGAAGAGGAAGTCCAGTGAGCAGAAGAGATGCTCTCCTCACATTACAAACATCTTTCTCAGGGGCACAGGCACTTTATTAACCTGGAAAATTTATTTTTTTTATTAACCCAGAAGGGACATAGCTTGGTTTTGTCCTCCACTACAGCCAAGAGAGAAAAAGAGGTAGTTCCTAGTGCCAAGCGTATGTACACATACCTCACTGTAAGTGCAACGGATACTGCCAGAGGTGCATGTGCAATGAAAACCAGCATTATACATGTTTAGCTCAACTATTTTTGTAATTTAATGAGAGACAAATAGTTTTTGTTATTTGGCCTTTGGCCTTTTGTTAAAACATTACTTTTTTTTTTTTCAAAATTAACATATTTATTTTATAATGCAAAAAAAAGTCTTAATGAATTTTGTGCTTTAATGTTATAACATTAAAATAACTGTGAAAACTGCAGTAATTTTGTCTGTATTTTCTTTTACTTCTTACTATTACAGTATTATTGAGGTATTATAGAAGTGTGTGGACCCAATTCTAATGAACAGGCTTTCAGCATGAATCTCACTACCACAGAAATGTCTGGATTAGACAAACAAGTTCATTAGAAGAGGGTGCTTTTATCAATTTGAAAGCTAATCGATTAGAATCGATTTAAAATAACATCAGTCTTGTCTAGGTTATATTATTTTAGTTAACTTATTTTAAATATTACAATTTCGAATGCAGTAAGTATATTATGCAGGTCCTCAAAAAATTAGCATATTGTGATAAAGTTCATTATTTTCTGTCATGTTTGGAGTATTTTTTGTTAAATATACGTTTTTGTTTTTTTTAAAGAGCAAGCGTCCATCAGCAGCCGATCAGAAAGTGTTTGATCACTTTAGCCTTCTCAAACCATCACG
>JAUMHQ010000051.1:1725732-1755011 GCA_032361165.1 Enteromius paludinosus
CATGCTTTAAAGCGTTTGCTCAATAACTTATGGTTAAAGCGCCTCTCGGCGGTCAACAGCTGCAAGTGCACTCTATAACGCCGCCGCGGCGGTAAAACCGGCGGTGAAAACGGCGTTCTGGTTGTCCACCATCTATATATATATATATATATATATATATAGTTAACGTTTATTATTAGTTCAACTTTATTTCCAGACTCGAGGACCATTTGAAAGAAACGCACAATACAAACAGTACATTTTAAAAAGACTTCTGTCCTTTTAGGCGTCTGATGTCACACTTCAGTAAGCCTAGGGTTTGACAATATTATAATATTACTATGTAAATTGTCCAAATTTATACCTCAAACTTATACCTGATTGTACTCTTGCATTACAGAATGAATCACTTGGACTACTGCTTCTTGATAGGCTCTTTTCCTTAAACTTAACCCACAAAGGATAACATATAAAATAAGTCAAATATGTTCTAAAAAGGTTTATCAAGATGCATAAAATTGTCTCACAAACATATTTACTTGAGCATATAACTTCTCATCATCACCAGTCATTTCTTTAGTTCTGCACATCATGGCAACACTTTTTTTGTATTTACTGCACATCATATCTATTCCCATGATCAGAACATATATTAAGCAACTGTTGAAAACCCACAATTTTCGTGGTAAAAACGAGATCATCAGTATGGTATCAAAAATCGCAGTGATTGATTACCAAGAATAAATCCAGTCCTACAGTCACCTACTACAGGAAATTCATTCAGAATTCATCAAAAAGTGCTGGTCAATGTAGACTTCTTTGGCGCCCTCCATTACTCCAAATGAATTTAAAACACATTTTTTTCCCCCTTTATCTGCATACTTTGATGCGTTAAAATGCTTTGTATGCTGTAAGTTACGTTCCTTAGCTTACTGAACAACTTTTGATGATTAACTTTACATGCATTAATAAAGCCATCAAATTTGCCATAGCTAATTATTATTAAACACGTGGTTATAGTTTTTGTTAGCTGTAACAACCCTTCTTCTAGTAGTCTAATTGATTAGATCTAATAACCAAAAGAGACTGTGGGTGTCTCCCGCACCTCTCAGGTGAAACATGACACGTGCTGTATGCACCTGTCTTACCTGCTCGAGCGCTACTCCTACGTCTTAAAAAAACCTCGGTGAAATCCTCTGGAAGCCTGAGAAATGTCTTATCGCAAACGGCTACGAACAGGCTTCTCGGACCTGCATGTGTTTGTTTGTGTGTTTCCTCCGGCGCGCTCGGTAACGCAGTGATGATGCATCACAGGAAGTACTCACCTCCGCGCTACTGCGCCGTCGGCTCGCCGCTAGACCTGCCTCAGCTCAACCGATTACCCACCTTTTGGATGGAAGAAGCAGAGCCGATGGAGAAGAACTCACCCAAAGCCAAATCCAAAATGCGCAACGCCAAGGTGAAGGTGAAGTCTCCCCAGAGACCGCGCGTCTCTCCAAATCCTGCGCAAAGCGACGCGATCCCCAAAGCGGCAGAGAACGCCGGGCAGCGGTCTAGAAAGAAGGGCTTCAAACCCCCGGATGTGAGGACGATATTCGAACCTTCAGCCAAAGACCCGCGCGTCAAAGAGGAGAAAGGAGAAGGGCACACGTTTTGTGAGGACGCGAAGTACGCTTGGTGCGATGTGTGTTGCTCGTATATCTTTCAAGGTGGCTTGACATGCACAGGTGAGAACTTCATTACTATTATTATTATTTTAATTATTATTATTATTATATATTTTTTTTATTGTATTAAATTATTAGTCTAGACATATTTTATTATGCTGTACATTTAATGTTGATCCTGTAGTAAAAAAGCGGCAGGTAAATGGAACTGATTACATTATACTATTTCATAAACACATCATAAACTATGCATGTTCTTGAGATTCCTCACACATCACACACTCGTTTACAGGCATGTTGACAGACTGGTTTAGGATTGTAAATTCATTGTCTTGGGCCTTGGTCACCCACATTTACTAATGTTACAAATATGCCTTACAATTATACTTGAAAGTGCAGATAGCTAAGTGTAATCATCATTCGTTTTTATTAAATCCAGGTCTCAGGTTCCACACAAACTGAACATTTGTAGCTGAAATGGTCAGTGGCAGGGACGGTCAACATTATCATTTCTGACTGAATGCTCTGCATTGTTTCCACTATAGTGAAAACATTCCTAAAAATCATATGCAAAGCATTGACCTGCTTCGACCTGCAGCCATATTTGTGTTGTAAATTTAGTCATCCTAAAAAAGCACGATCATGATTATGGCTAGCAGTGAAATGCAGGGGTATTTCTTTGGGTTTTTGATTAAATTAGACCCTCGTATGAATGTTACCAAAGTCCCCAGTTCGTTGTCTCCGAGTCAGACCTGCTTATTTGCAGAAGTTGTCCATTCACAAGAGTTAACTCAAATGGAACAACTGGACAAAGGTAACTCACTGAGTCTTCTGGCTGCTCTGCTTCTGTGATCAGGTAATTGAGAGCGAGAAAGTCATTGGGTCGGCTGATTAGCCTGAAAGCCTGTTTTTAGAGTGGCCATCCAATTTCCATGTGCATTAGTATATTTAAACGGGCCTCTTATAGATCCTGGAATATGTGGGCAGAGAAACATTCACTAACTCATGTATGATGTGAGAGCAGTGTCTTTTGATGATGTTATGGTGCTTGCAGTGGTTGGATTTATTTAGGGTTGTGTAATGTGGGTGGATTGGTGTGGTTCAGTGACCGTGTTACACGCACATAATTATTTACCAAAGTCTGTCATATTTCAATTTAAATCTAAATAAGAAAGCAAGAATATTTATATTTTATTGATTTTATTATTAATTATTAAATTCATTTTAATTAAATTATTTGTAATTTCAAAATAAATGTAATATTTTATATTAATGTTTTAAATCACACACACAAACATGTATGTACTGTATGTGCTGTCAAACTATTAATTGCATTTAAATTCTAAGTTTTTGTTTACATAACATGTGCGTATCTACTGTGTGTATTTTTTATGTATATATACGTAGACACGCTCACACATTTAATAGAAATATTTACATGCATATGCATCAGTATATTAATATTCTTATATTGCATATTTAATATTTAAACATAATTTTCTTATATAATATGATTAAATTATATACACTGTTCACTTGCGTATCATAAACAAAAGTGTTATCTAAAATGAACTTTCCTACATGTTTATTCAAAATATGCTGATTACATGTACAGTATACAGTATATCTTTGTTCTTTTTATAAATGGGAAAGTATGCACGAAACATTGTCTCTGAAAGTTTCCTCCCCGTGTATCTTTTGTTTTTTGCCACCTGTAATATCAGATTTGGTTGTAATTGAGTTTGCTAATGGCCTTAATGACTTAATAAATCTTTAATGCAGTGAAAGCCTATTAACTGGTGTCCACTGTAGAATCTCTGTTTTCACTATTTCTATAGTCTGTATATGTACAGTGGCAAAATGAACAAAGACACTTTTTCCCAGCTTTGTGGGTCACGTTCCTTTGGCCCTCTCAGCGAGACTGTATTGTGTGCTGCTATTTGACACCCACCTGTCGGCTCCCCAGTGTCCATCTGTCTGTTTATGTAACGCCAGTGACAGTGTGTCTAGAGAAGGCACACCGTCCTGCCACAGCACAACCAGAGCACAATGGGCTTCCCCTCAACCACCTGACGCAATCGTAAGGGGACATCGGGGGCCTAAGAACAACTGTACACACACACACACACACAATGACGGGAGACCACGAGCAGTTAGTAGTCAGAAGCTGTGATGCAGGGAAGACTGGGTTGAAGTGAGGTTCGATGTTGTTCTGGTCATGGGTCTGGGGAAAGGCTTTGCAAGAACTTTGAGAAGACTAACAGGAATCCTCTCCCGCTTCCCAAAAGCCATGCGGCGGTCCGGGCGACTGGAAGTTAATCTGCTGTGGAAGTCCTCCGGTGGGTCCAGATTTATTATGTAGTTTTTACCTTTCAGCAAGATGTCCACTTCATACTGAATGGCACAAAGTATGTGGAACAATGTGTCATTTCTTGTACAAACATTACAGACCTTTTTAGGTTTTAATTGTTGTTTTGATTTGTTTTAATTAATAGTTTACATTGTGTTTGGTCAACTATTGACATTTTAATTCTCGATAACACAGAATAGGTATTGATAGTCAATTTAGACAATTTAGAGTCATTCTCCAGTGGCAATTATTGAAATTAAGCTATACTGCAGATTGTATATGGCAGGGGTATTCAAACATGGTGGAAGAATGAAAAAAATATTTGTTATTTATTTGTATAGTTTTATTGTTAAAATATTAAATATATTATATAATTAATTTTTTCATGATTTATTATAAAAATTATATGGAAAAAAAATATTATTTAAGTAAATAAGTACTGTACTTTATAAAAAACTGGTATTAAAATGTAAAATGATAAGTAAATAAATAAACACAATAAATACAGTACTCTAACAGTACAGCAGATACTATGAGTATATAGTGCCGTACTATAATAAAAATAATAATTAAATTGAATCTAAAGTGTAATGTTGAGTAATGCTGTTAATGTGGACTGAGATTGCTGAAGGAGAGAATCAAGGGCGAAACACAGAGCAATTGGGACGTCCTGTCTATTATTCAGCACATCAGAATGAATAAGTTAAGATGGGGCTCATTTTCTTCGGCTTTGACGCCTGTTGCTCAGAGATTTGACTAAACAATCATCATCTATAGACAGTGATTAAGTGCTGGTCTGTCTGTGTGTGGTGTATGTTGTGTTGCTGGGGGCCATGGCGTCTCAGGTGATGTAATGTAAACCTCACGCTTTTCAGACACAGTGCTAAGTATCGCAATGCCAACAGCTACAGACTCCCACCGAGCAGTGAAGACATCTGCTGAATTACACAGCCGAGTCTGAACAGCCAACACTAATGTGGGAAGAGGTTCACGATAACATGCTGAATAGTAACAGGTGTAACGTCCATTGACTGAGTGACTTAAGTCATGCAAAAGAATGGAGCGTCTTCCTAACATTTTGTCAGAGGCAGGTGTTGTTGAGTCTAGGATGGTTGTGTGTGTGTTGTTTCAGTGGTCAGATCTAATCCCGGCGCGGAGACGATCTGGAATGGAGACGACAGAATGTTGCTCTGCCATGAGCACAGACAGAAAAAATAGTTATCTGTGATCAACTGAGCAAGGACAGGCTTAGCTACTTGTTTAGTCGTCATTTAAAAATTTCCCAAAACAGACTCCATTGTTTTAGGAGATCTGATACGAGAGAGATATCTGACGAGGAAATAGCACTGTCAAAAACAAGAAACATATATAATATATAGGCTCTACAAACGTTTTAGGGTTCAAAATGAGCTGCCTCATGTTGTGTTTTTCTTGTTCTATTTATTGAGACGATGGAATAAACATTGAAAAGTAGTAAAAAGCGTGAAAGAATGACACTTCCACCTGTCCTTTGCACAGATCAGAAGCTGCATTTCTCTTTAGTTACACATAATGTGTTCAGTGGCGGCTCCAAGATTTTATTAATTTATACAATGAATAATAGGCCTAATTAAAATCATTAACACTGCAGTAGAGGTCTGCTTTTTTTCAGGACCTGACCAGATTTCGTGCACCGCGGGATTAAATTAAAGAATTTTGACCCCTGCCAGATTATGACTCCCCTAGTATTTAGTGTTAGGTGTGGGGGAGGGGTTAGGATTAGTATTGATTTCAATGAGGGGAGTCAAAATTCGGCACAACAACTCCACTAAATGTGTTCCTTCTTCCTGGTTGTCGGTCAATCACAGCTTATAGCTGCATCCCAGTTTGCATACTTTGCTAAAAAACCCAAAACAACAACATAATTCTGCCAGGATCCAATAAATGAGTCTAAAGTGACAGTAAAGACGTATTTATAATAAGAAATGTATCTTTCACAGATTTCTGGAGACTGGAGTAAAGATGCTGAAAATTCAGCTTTGAATCCCAGAAATAAATTACATTTTACAATACATTCACATTTAAACAGTTATTTTAAACTGCAATATTTACAACTCTATTTTTGAGCAAACAAATGCAGTCTCATATGAGAGAGATATCTGACGAGGAAATAGCATTGTCAAAAACAAGCAAAGTCTGAAGGACGTATTTTATCAACACGCATAAAGGGATTGCAATTGTTTTACACTGCTTAGTATAGTATGCAAACTGGGATAGGACCATAAATGGTGATTGACTATAAATTGGATCAGTTTTATTTACTGTACCTTTGTTCAAATAAATGCAGCCTTGATGAAAATAAAACCTTTAAATGATAGTGTACTTAAATGGTAATGGAAAAGTACTTTTGATTAAGCCTGTATTGGCACATGCCCAAATTATGCCAAAATCATTTTCTTTGAGGTATAATGAATGACTATATTATCCTCACATATTATTTATAATTTATTGTTGATTTTGATCTGTTAGCTGTGCGTATTTTCTTGCTTAAGCATGTTATTTTTCTTTTGTAGGTTTAGCGAAAGTAAATGCAATGATTTTGCACATAAATAAAGCTTAACAGTATTTTGTGTGAGGGTGATAAATAATTAGAAAGTGAGACGCTGCTGCTGTGGGAATGGCACGTTTGTGTTATCTGAGCTGTCGATAATGTGTTTGTGTGGGAAGTGTTTAAGAACTTGAATGACTTGTTCTCTGTCAACATGCAAAGTTTTAGTCCTTGATATTGCACCGTCACATCACAGTCTAAATACAGGACTGTGTGTGTGTGTGTGTGTGTGTGTAAAGTTTGCTCCTCGGGCAGGTCCTGATCGATAGTGCCATCCTTCATTACGGGAAGTGCAATTAAGGAAGAGACAGGCCTGCACTTCCCACCCGCCCCAGAGACCAGAAAAGATTGTGTGTGTGTGTGTGTTGGCATACATTAGCTCAGTTCCTACCCGGTCAAGACCGCAGCTCTGTGCAAAGAATGGCACTTTATGCAACCATTACCCATCATGCCCCAGTATAAAAGATCCACTTTCATATCATTGCTCATCCTCTGTGTCATTCTGCTCTCTGCTGACCTTTTAAAGGAGCAGCGTTTCTCCTGTCCCCCAGAGGAATATTTTATTTTGATTCTATGTCATCTCTGGAACATTACATTTCAGCACAGCTTTCTCCTACATGTCTAACATTCTTAAGGGGAAATATACAAAGACGTACAGTATATGAGACTGATAAGTGCTGTCATACAGTAGAGTTATGAAGTGAATGTGGTCACATGCTTTACGCTTCATCAAGATATGTTAGACATCTCTGACTTCTTATTGTGTTCTTTTCTAATGTTAACACAGTTTAGGATTTCTTTCCTAAGAAGGTAGAGTTTATATTTTCGGTTAGAAACAAGATCTTATTTGTAATTTCCTTGTTTATTTAAGAAGCTGAAATTGAATTTGGGTATATAAAGCAGAAAGTGGATAATAGATACAGTGTGCAGGATTCAGACGGCTGTCAGTACAGATCTGAAAGTTGATGAGACTGATAAGTTAGTGGCGATAAATTATCTTTGCAAGATGGCAGCTGGTCAAGCCACTTTTGAAAGTTTTACATATGGATATTTTTCTTAAACCAATACATCGCTTCACTTTAGAAGGCTTTTAATAACCCCCTGGAACCTTGTGGAGCACTTTTTATAATGGATGGGTGCACTTTTGGAATTCATGGGAACCCCCATTCACTGCCATTATAAAGTGTTTTTAAAATATAAGCTGCAAGAAAAAAAACTGTGCAATTCTGAGAAAAAAGTTCAGAATCGCGTGATGAGAAGATGCAGTTACATAATTCTGGATGTTACAGGTGTAAAAGTATAGGTTGATGATAAAATGCACATCTATAGTAAACACAAATTGCTTCCCACATCTCCATTTATGTGTCCATCATTTCCTGACCTGATCTTCATCATTTGAAAGTCAAATCACCCGACTCAGCATAATGAAAGAGAGAGAGAGAGAGAGAGAGAGAGAGAGAGAGAGAGAGATACTCACAAATGAGTTTCCGTGGAGATTGCATGGGCGAGAGTCTGATGAGTCTGTCCTGTCCTGCTCTGAGAGTGTACTGCAGAGGTTGAGCTTTGTTTCTGTTGGGATGTCTTGAGTTAAGCGTTCGAGACAGAAAGTGTCATCACTTGTGTGCTTGAGTGGGATGGGAGCAGCATTCTGTAAACTTTATGGCAAATTTACCCAGCAAGTGAAGCATCAATCTTCAGGTAGGTCATAACAGTGATGGGAACTAGGGGAAAAAAAACATCAGATGGACTTATTAAATCAGTGAGAAATGCCTCATGTAAAGCAAAGGATGCTCAGCTTATTGTCTATCCATGTTCATTCATTTTCCATCCAGTGCATTTCCGTGCAGTTTCTCATTCTAGCATTAGAAAGCATGCAATGCATTGAAATGCATTAAAATAATAAATGCGTGCAAAATACATAGAAGCATTTTTTGTTCAAACGACTGTCGGTTTTATATTGAGTAAGTGTGAATGGAGTTGTCTTCCACTTTCCTTAAACACGTCTAATCTTTTCTATGTTAAGATTTTGCATCTTATTTGCAAACCGATATTTTGCTTTCCATTTAGCCTGCCAGAAAAACCACCATATTTCACTAATACGCACCAAGACAAATATGATGTAGTTTGTTTACAAGAGTTGTGCTATTACTAAGTATTCTAGGCTTGTGGTGATAAAACCGCTCCAAATACCTCAGAAATTCAGAAGCACAAAGCAACAGACTACAAATATTCCTTACCATGTTTTTGACTTACGATTTAACTCGTGCTGTGGAGTAACAGAGCTGTCTGTTCTTATTTTCTCTCCTGCAGGTTGTAAATACACGTGTCATGCTCAGTGTCGTGACCAGGTGGCGCTAGACTGTCATCAGAACGGATCCTTTAATGGCAGCCAGCTCAGCCCTCTTACTCAGGACCATCTTAACAACAATCAGTCATCCCACAGCGTGAGTACAGAGTTCATGTTTACATACACATTCAATTCAACATCATCTGAAATACACAAGTTAAACCTTCACAGAATGACAACAATCACACTCTGATAGTGATGGTTAGGTATGACCACAAGGGGGAGATCAGTTGCAAATAAACAATCTAAACTAGTCTCAGCTGAAAATGCGGCTTGAGCATTTAGATATTAATTCTCAGCCTTGTGCATGCTATTTTAATCTTCATTGGCAGATGAAAGATTAAAAGTCCTTTAGTACAGCCACTGTGTTCAAAGTTTGAAGGGTGTGTTGGTCATAGGTTGCTCTTAGTAATTATTGCTTTTCTTTAGTCTTTACTTAGACGCCATGCTGTTATTTAGCTAAAGAGAAAAATTATAAAGTTTAAACTCACGCGATCAGTTCCATCGCACTTGGCATGGAAATAACAATAGCAGGATATTACTCTTCAGCAGAATTCCTCTGGTCACTATAGTGTCCAGTTTTGTTCTCATGCATCTGTGCTGTAAAGACTATTACCCTCAAAGCTCTGTAAACTGTGCGCTACGAATAAAAGATGAGCAGAGTGTGTTACCCCACGGGGTCAACAGACAGGTTAGTGTGGTATGTGTACTATTCACACTAGTACAGATCTGTTAGTTTAGTGCGGAGCAGGAAGAGATACTGGAATGTGCTGCGTTACTGTGGCTACAGAGCCAGAACTGTATTGTGACTGGTCGAAATACAAAATGTATTCAAATTATTTACAGATGAGTTACTTTAATGAAAACTGTCAAGAACATATCAGATACACTCCATACTCCAAAATAACTCTGAATTATTATAAATCATTGCAAATAATGATTGTGGCATTATTTTCATGGTAACTGGCCACATTTATTCCGCCAAATTATTAGTAGCCTAATACAGACTAAAATAATTCTCATCACTGTACAGTGTTGAAAACTGAAGATGCATGGTATTTGTAATCTGTATGTATGATGTAACATAAAAATATAATTTAAATGTAATAAAAAATGATGTGGGCACAAACAGTACGTTAATAAGAAAGGTGTTTGCATTATATTAGTGAAAACCTGAAAGGATAATGTGCTTAACTGTCATCTAATAGGTTTTTCTTTGTGCAAAATAGAACTATAGCTTTTCCCCCCTTTTAATTTGGGGGGTAAAATATGACTCAGTCATTTCTTTGTAACATTGACCCACATAGCAAAGCTGTGAATCATATATGTCATAATAAGCTTTGTAAAAAAAATGTCAGCTGTCCTTTAGTGTCACTGTAGGTATGGCTTCAAATGTGGTCATGTGACCCATAATCACATTCATACATCAAAGAAATATGTACATGAATGCGCACTGTTGCTACTAATCAAGTTATGTGGTTTGCTTATTTGTCTTATGAATGTTCAGTACGTAGTACACTGTTAGATGTCGCTGTATGGTGTGTGAGGTCTGAAATTGGTATTATTCATTAGTAATTTGGGATTAAACATGGGCGTGTACATTCTCACAGGACAGAGAGAAACCAGCTGTCTGTTTCAGTCTAACGTCTGTCTGACTCTTCATATAGACCCTACATTCCAGAAACTCTCCTCCTGCTAGTTTAGTCAGCCATGTTACTCAGGGTCAGACAAGGTCTTACTAACCGCTGACTGTTGAGGGAGGGCTGGGTGTCTCTACATGCAACACCCATTCAACAATGCAGAAACCACTGAGAAAATACTGGGGGAGAAGTACATTAAGACATAGCATCTAGTTTGTTGAGCAGATGTATTTTTAGAGTGTGCATTATTTTTTCACATAGATTTTTTTATAAGATAATATTTTGTAGATTAGTTTTATGTAATGTATAAAGCCTGAGAAAGAAACAGAGGTGTAAATATGATCCAAATAAAAAAAGGAACACACAGACAGATGTAGGAAAGAGCGTGCTTCCCGTCAGGAAACAGTTACAGGATGCCTGCGACATAACCAAGTCAGCACACACTCACACACACGTCTGTTTACGTACTTGTACTGTACATCATATTAGACTCAAGGTGCATTGACCACAATATTAACTAATAAGCACCAGTCCATTTGTGTAAGCTCATTCATTACTATAAACCAGCAGGAGGGACCATCAAGGACAAGAATATAATTTTTGCAGCAGCACAAAATGTGTTTTTCAGTTTGGTTTTTCCAAAGAAAAACATGTTAAAGTTCGGATTCAGCAGAAGTATGTTTCATAATAATGTGGGTCGTTCGTTTTTCCTGTGAGGCAGCAGTTTGTTGGCAGGCGAGAACTAAATGCTAGGAACTCTTTGGGTGGTGAAGCTGGTCCAAAATGCAAGAGGCGAAGCTTGAACTCCACCGCACTAACCACTCACCCATGTGACTCCTTACAAAGATGTGAAGATTACACAATCTGGCGTGTACTGGTCAAAATTATTACGCGTTTAGCATCAATTTTTGTTCAGTAACTGCCAGTAGAGAAGGACAGATATTTTAGTCAAAGTTCACGTCTGCTGTACAGTATCAGGTCATGTGAAGAGATTGTAAATCAATTGGCTGATTGGTTGATTTGATTTGGCAGTGCGTCACGTTGGGTCTAGAGTTTATGCCTGCATCATATGTCTGCCTTCAACTGATGTCAAATGTCACAGATAACATGATGTTTGCCTAGATTAAACATGCTATTCTACAGCAGGACATGCTGTTATGTGAAAATGTGTCCAGTCCTATTAAATTCACATTTATTTGTAAAACAGTTTTCACAATTTATATGATTTTAAAGCAGCTTCGTGGGAAAACAATGAAAATAGAAACAATGAAAATATGAAAGCAATGATTACATGATGTGAAACTTGCTGTCATTTGATAATATTGAAGCACAGCATGTTCTGGTACATTTGGGTAAAAGGGTTGGAGTCCAGCTGACCTTTGAGTGCTAAAATTCAGTTAGGCCTGTTAGATTTAATGAGTGGTTTGTTTATCAAACCTCAAGTATTGCATGTGTAGGCTTAGAAGGAGTTTGCTGGAAGAATTTGGCAACTATGGCTCCAATAATGGGAAAATGTCATTCTTGGCTGGATTGGAATGCTAAAAGAATTCACTTTGGCTTTTAACTGTCACATGATGACCTAAAGGAACCTATAAATACCCTTCTATGTAGGTCAGGCCTTTTGACCTAATTGAGGACCACATTCTGAGACTATAATTAACTTTTAGTTCACACAACTTTAAAGAAGACAAACCTTCTTAGCAGAATAAGCAGGTAGGTTTAGTTTAATGTCGTCATTATACATTACCATCACTCTGTTCTCCTATTTGATAATGTTCAGTGCTTTGCTACAATCTGTATTGTTAAAAGCGCTATAGAAATAAAAGTGACTTGACTTGACTAGTACAGTACTTCTTCCCTCAGGTCTGAGATTAAACACTGTCTGGTTTAAGAGCTAATCCCTTCTCTTTCTTCAGATCTTCATTGCTAGGTCAGAGCTAACTATCCAGTAAACCCTTTGCATAATTTTGATCCAAAACCTTTTCTGGAACGTATATACCTTTTCCGCTGACTTGCAATAGTTGCTACGTAATCACAGTGCATAAATGCAAGGATACACAAGCTCTCAGGTCCTAAAGAGTGTTTTTAATTAAACTCGCCATGGAGCGCCTAAAACTCAAGACCCTTTGAGAGAACACCAGAGTGCGGTTGCTGTGGCTACTTCTATATCAAACAGTAATAAAGTACCTTTCCATGGAAAAGCGCACCCAGCCTGTCTGCATGAGAATGTGTGCTTGCTAATTGCTCCCAGCCATCACCACATTCACAAGGCCTGGGTTAGCCGACAGGATCAGCTGGACGTACAAGTGGAAAGCTCAGCAACGGGTCGAATTGCATATTGCGGTATTTACAAACCTTTGAGACTGATAACAAACCTGTTCCCTAAAACTTGTTGGGGATTATTCTGACTCCAAAATTTGGATAAGCCAGGCTTTAAAATGTCAAAATTACAGTAAACGTACTGCACTTTAGACATGCCAGTTGAATGCACTATGCAGGTCTAAGTTGTTCTCACAATTCATTAGGGTTTATCGTCATCCTCGCTTTTCATTCAATCATAGAGCCATTGTGTGTTCAGTCTAGAGAGTTGAATCAAGCTGTTGTTTATGGAGGTCAGGTCCACCTAAACCAGATGTTTATGCTTAGATAAAACTATTTTAACCAAAGTAGATGCTTTTTCTGGGGGTTTAGTCTGCTGAATTTAAAAGATTGTGAGATAACACAGACATTTATGCCTGTATGTACTATAGACACCAGAATTACATACAAAGAGTCTTTAAAACTTCAAGTGATCTTCTGAAACCCACCACAAGACAAGACAGAACCTGTCCTAAAGTCAAACCGTGAACTGTGGGCCTCCTTTGTGTGGATTCTGGTACCAAATTATATTCTATTTAGTCTTTCTTTACTGTCTGGATATGTGAGGTTTGGCTGGAGAAAAGACTATGATTTCCATCTAGGGATAGTGAACACTGATTGTTTGTGTAGAAAACCTTGATCTCGGCTTGGATCTCGCTAACGTTTAGACTGAGAATCTGAGGTCACTGTCTGCTTCAGCTTCCCTCAGATTCTTGTCTTTTTGAGTTTACCCCTCGTATCTTGATAGCCCCAAAATAATTACATTTAAATGCTACAAACGTATGCTGAAAGTGCCTTTTGGGTGTTTATAGGAGTCATGTGTCTGCACTGCAGAGTTACTGTGCCTTTGGGTGCTATTGTGCTTTACAGTATTAGTTACATAAATGACTTGGTAAAAATAGATTAAAGTGCCAGAGGATAAAATCATAAGATCATAAGATCTTTGTAAGAAAGTAATTCTTAAAGTTACCTTGATTCAATGGTCTCTTCAAGTACAATTAAAGGGCAAACACTATACATGTAGCAATTTGTCATTACAGGTTTAGGCTTATAATTTAGGACAATTAGAGGACTGAAATGGCTTTACGCTCTGACCTCCCAAACCACACCCTTCCAGATGAAATCATTAATGACTGTAGTAAGGTGTGTGCTTCCTGAGGTCATCTACATATCCACAGAAACCTATTTGTGTAAGTATAAGAAATTGTTGAAAGTTGATTTACGAGACATTCCACACGCCCTCATGTAAATACTGGCACATAAACAGAGCCTGTGTGCTGGGAACATGAGCCATGCCTCCATACCACAGGAATGTGGGTAAAGTGTCATGAAGGCTACGGTCCACAGCCGGAAAAACTACAGGTTGCCGTCACAGGTCACCTCTGTGTCCCTCCTGCCAGACCCTATTGTTCTGTAGCAGAGAGAAGTGGGCTTAGGAATGAGTTTCCTTGCGATCTGAGACATTTTCACACGCTCCTTGGAAACACTGATTTATGGAAGTTTCTTCCACTTTATTTTCTTATGAATTTTATGTAGCTTGTGCTGCATCAGCAAATAAAACGTTACATATTTTATCATTTTAGAATTGTTGTTTTTGAGTAGGAACTAATGTTAATTAAAACTGATCTCATGAGACAGTAAAACAATTTTCTGAGATGTGCTTTGATACATGATACTTTTATATCACACCAGCAACCACATTTGTGAAATCTTATTTGTATGAAAATGTAACCATAAAGCTCGACATCTAAAGTTAACCATTCTAAACAATTTGAATCATATGAACATCACAGTTTAAGGCCCATTCACACCAAGGACTATAAAGATAACTATAAAGTTTAGCATCCACACCAGCAGCCAGTAACATGTTGTTATTTTGTCTGTCTGCTTTTTTTTATGTGCAAAGGGTATGTTAACACGACAGTGATCATATTAATGCATATGTCCTTCATGTTTTTGAAAAGATTAATGCGAGGACTACTATGTTGTCAAAATGATCCCCTCAATAATAGCTAGATGCTGTATAATGCATGCTAGGCCAGCAGTTGGCAAAGTCACCTGGTAAAGAAACGCTACTTATTTGCACACATGTGCATGCACGTCCCCATTTCCACAATTTAGCATTTTTGTAGTTTACACAAAAAACAATAACGGTACAATTTTCAAAAGCTTGCATTTTCATGCTCTCAAAATGCTCTTTTTTGTGTAAATTAACAGCAAAAATGCATTAAATGTTATATTCTTATCTGAAAATTGTGCCATGTAAACACATCCTAAAGCTGGGTGGATTCTAATTGGCTGTCAATTGTTATCACGTTGATTCCAACAATATTGATCTTATGTGTCTTTATTGTTTTAGTTGAAGTGTTAAATTTCCTATTCTCACAGAATTAGAATGATTATTAAAACATTACGGTTATAGTTCAATTCAACTGTAGTGCAATAGTGTTGGTTAATTTGACATAGTACTGACCTACCACTGATGCCTTTGGTTTGCATGATTTGGCCGTTCCTTTACTGACTGGGTATTTTTAGGTCTTCTCCATGTTCTTGGGTTTAAATTAAGCACTGCCCTTCCACAAACTTCTTGAAAGCTGCACTTTGTGGGGCGTGGTTACCCTGCCCTTGATCTACTGCAGATGTTGCTTGGATTTCACGTTTTTCTCTTGACTGGGTGGGCTGTTATCATATGTGACGTGCTGTAAAATACAAAATATACATGTATAAAGTGGAAAAATTGTTTGGAAACATAATATGCTAAAACCTCAAAGCAGCTGTTCACACAGTGTAGATGTCTGTGCTCTTTTGGATTGGCTCTCTTAGAAGTTGATATAAAATTGGTGGTGGTCTCAGTAATGAATTTCGCCTGACAGATAATGCTAGCCAAAGCTGAGGCGCTGTCATGGGTTTAGTGGAAAATGTGCTTATATTATAAATTCGGTGCTCTTAATATATAATAGAACAATAGTTAGCTTTTTTTGTTGTTGCATGTGCTACAACTTACATGTGCAATTTTAGGACATCTTTCTAATTCTCCAGATATCTGTGATCTAGAGAAAAGTGGGACCCTACATCTTTGGATAAATTACAAAGAGTGCCTAACCCCAGAAATTGTGGGTTTGCTTGTGGAGTAAAGTCAAAACCAGACCTTATGTCCAACACAAAGTCATAAAAATGAGGCTTGTAATTTGTCATTGGTTGGGTGGGTTATTTATTTATTTTTTACTGGTTAGCTGCTTCCACATGGAAGTTTCCTCTTCATGACCGACTGATCAGATAACTTAACTCTTGGTTACAAGACCTGAAATGTGAGTTGTTGTAAAAGTGGCCGGAACCCATTTCCTCTGTGACCATGGTTGCAGGTTCTTGTCCAAACATGTTAATTAACAATCACAATGTTTAAGTTGTCGTTCTCGTGCCAGTTTAGGTCACCGGACCAAGTTCTACCTTGCTATGCTACGCACACTCGCACACATCTTTTACAGAAGTCTGTCATCAAACTGTATTCCACATTTATACGGTTGGTCCTCATGTTTGCTTTGGTCCACAGCTACACCCTTTCACATGGGCGTACTGCCTTGTATTAAATGCCCCAAAACTATATTTTTAGCTCAGATGGTAGGCCTGCACCAACTTGAGAAGTAGTCCATGCTATGTTTCAAAGAAGGAAAATAAGAAAGCTTGCTTCTGTATGTTGCATACTTATAGAGGTAAGTGAACTTACATTTGACACATTTTCCAGCAGCATTACTCTGCAGGCACAGAAAATAACATTATTACAGCAAAAAGTTCAAACTTTTAATGTTAACCTACTGAATGAAAACCGCTCATAAAATTGCCGCCGCACTTAATTTGAGTTCTGTATTAATACGCCAAGCGTTGTGTGGCAACAGTGTGTACAGGCAGATTAATGAACTATTTAACACAGCGGAAGAATTGTTTGTGCTGATATATATTTTTTATTATTATTGAGCATTGGTTTATTTTTTCATATCATCCCCCTCCGTTTATTAAATATACTTTATTTAAAATGAACACTAATCAGGCACGCAGGTAGGGGACGCAACAGGAGGAAGTGTTTCTCATTGTGTGTGTGTTTGTGGGTGTGTTCTAACGTCTCCAGCGAGCCGCTCCGGTTAATTTACTGAACTCACTCAGTTTGGAAGTGTTAGGAAGGACTCGACCGGGGCGCGTTTACTGTGGGTTTTGACATATTTGTAGTGCTTTAACACTTCATATTTTTATTGGTATTGTCTGTTTCGTCTTTTACGTAGCAATAAAGTCGATGGTTAAGGAGCGTCAGTGACTCGCGCTCACGTTTCGTACCGTTGGCTCAAGAATCCGCCCGACTTTATCATACAGTACTGCTTTTGCGCGCTTATAAAACCTGTTTTTGGATGTGTCCGAGTTTCTCTTCAAATGTCGTGGACGAGCACCATGAGTAGTGGATACAGTAGTTTGGAAGAGGATACAGAGGAATATTTTTTCACTGCCAGAACTTCCCTTTTCAAAAAGCCTTCGGTTAAACCCACGAACCTCAAGGTGATTTACATTAACGTTATATACATAACTTACATGCTTACTTATCTAACTTATTTAAATGTGTTATTTATTTATTTATTTTCTTACAGATGCATTTGTGCCATATTGCTACTATGTCACACAACCATGTGTTGTAGTTTCTGTTTCAGATTTAAAATCTGTGTGTGAATATGTATAAATATGCAGGCTATATAATGTTTATTGGTGTCCAGGTGGGATATTTTTTACATTTTGATAAAACTCATAGACTCATAGTTTCATAAATAGTGTTTTGAACAATCATTAACAGAGTTGAACAACATTCATGACATTCTGCGTATCTTAACCTGTTGCATACATGAATGGCACAGTATGAGGCAGCTATCCCATCAGGCAGCCTTGATATTTATGACCTTTAGATAATGCCTCTTTTGTGTCAGACTTTATCAAGGAAGTACTGTTTTAAACAGTAAATGTACATTAGATGATGTGGGATGGATTTAGCACAGCGGTGAACACTTACACTTGTTTATTTTGTTTTGTTATGCGTATTATTATTATTTAGGGTGCTATTTGATTGTATGTGACTTCTGGTTTGTGTAAAAGCATTACGTCATGCCATCATGGCTTGGAAGTTATGTTGAAGTAGGCCATTCACAGCTCATGAAAGCTGTTTTGTTCAATAACTTTTTCATGCTTCTCAACGGGCTGACATCCACATGCCCGTACCAAAGACAACTACTCATAATTTCACAGTTTTATTGCCTGTCTCAGTCACTGGTAAAGCTAACCAGTGTGACTGACCACATGTGATTTGAATATGGCCTCTAGACGGTCATGTGTGATGGTAAGGGGGCTTAAAGAGAAAACATTCACAGTATCACCCCCACAATTCTGTCAATTACCCGATTGTGAGAGAAATGTCAGCGGAGAGAAGTGTTCACAAAGTTAATGTTGTCATGTGACTTCCATTTCCCAGACTGTTGGAGATTATTAGTGACTTCATGTGAGTTGTGAAACCTAGTGAGTTGCCTACATAGGCAGCATTTTAGGCATCATATGCTTGCTGCTAAAGATAAGCTGCCTTTTATGGAGAATGAATAGCAAGCTCAGTTATACTTTATGCTAAGTTTTATTCTCTAGATGAAAGCAAGAGAGCTGGCTAGATTTGAGTCTGTAGCCATTTATAAAGTCTTGATGTATTAAACGCCAGGTTTTTAGAATGTGCAGGCTACAAATGCGGTGTGTAATTACTATCCATCGTGTAAAGTAGCAGCTGTAGAAGGAATTGCTCAAAAAAGGATGAGTCAGTTCCTTAAACAGCCTATAGCTCACTTCCTGTTACTTCATTCTGACAAAGAAGCCCCCCTCCAAACTATTTCATCATCAGAAAAGCTATCCTAAAATCTGGCTTTTCTCACTAGGGCTCTTCACAGTATGTGCAAGATACAAATAGATGCTTAGTATCTACAAAATATGTGTGCAACATTTAAGCAGATATGCACTGTACTTCATCTGTTTTGTCACCTCTTGCATGCCACAGATGCACTGACCCTGGGAAACAGCTGCTGGGGCAGGCATGCAAAACAGCAGGATCATGGGGGTTTGTGTGGGACACAACGCTCAGTTCATACAGAGAAACTTAGAGATACAATGGCTTCGTTTGAGTGAAAGTAATGGTTTATTTTTGGTGGCATCATTTCATTTAGTTAAGTTTAACTTCAGAATGCAGTACAGGGGCAGTTTAAACATTTAGACCTTCTTAGAGCCATATAGTTTTTTTTTCATCTGTTAAACACAAAAGAAGATATTTTAAAGAATATCAGCAACCAAAAAGTGGTAGCTTTTGACTTTTAAAGTAAGGGGAAAAGTGCTTTTTCATTTCAAAGTGAATTTTCATTTTGGGGTTAATAATCTGCCTAAGCAGCTGTTTATCTTTACACTAAGAGAGTTGTGAATTGGTGTTTTCCTGGCTTTCAGAGAGCTTTGCTTTTTTGGACAGTGTAGGGGAAAAAAGCCTGACAGTGCTGAAGAAAGACAGACGTTATCTACAGTCCGCAGGCTGTTTGTATAACTCAGAACCTGATTGAGCGGAAATTAAATTAGCGAATGTACACTCAAAGAAAAAAAACTCAAAAGAGCTTACTCTGGGTGAAAGGACCCCAGTCACTACTGTACCAATGGATCATTGCAGTGATGTGCGTGTTTACAGTAACTTTTTTTGTCAATGTTTGTGGCAGCTTCGCACCATTTGGCATTGAATGGTTTGTGCTTGACGTCATTGGCCTTGAATATTCACATGCTTTGCCAACACAGGCGCTGAATGCACAAAGACATCTAGCTCTGAACTCTTGTGAAACTTCTCGTCCATTGTTTAACGCTTTTCCAGGTTTATCCCGAGATTTCCGCTCTGCATGTTTCAGCTGTCAGATACCGATCAAAGTGTTCTGAGTCATTACGTATATTCATCATTAGGGATCAGGTGATCGGTCAAATTATGTGCATCGTTTATCACGTTGATGATGTGAAATTCGTCTGGTAGCTGCAGGAGTTCATGCACTCACTGAGCATTAGAGAAAGACTTTCATGTCAGCCACACTCAGAAAGATAAATCTAAATCTTGAGGATGTTAATGCAAACCTTTGCTGACTCCAGTCTGAGTTTACACGACTCCTGCATAGACGCCTGCTGCTGTAAATCCAGCAGCCAAGAGAAAAATATGTGTGCTAGAGACTATAATATTCACAGGACTGGAGTTAAATGTTTATTTCACACTACCCATATCTCCTCAAACAAACCAGGATAGACATTTATAGACTGGTAAAACGTTTCCACAGTTATGTAAAATTCTTGAACTGACCACCAAAAGCTTTAGCATTTAAAAGAAGGATTAATAGTCTGTTCTTGTGGGAAAGATTGACTGTTTATAATAATCTTACCATTTATAGTGGATATTTTGATTTAACCAGATTTGAGCAAAGCCTGGCTTTGTAAATTGCACAAAAAGATGCCATTTCACTCCAGAGCTCTCTTATTAAAATTATGCTGGTGCAATAAACAAATAAAATTAAAACAAACAAATAAAATAGCCTGTTTTTAGGTTTTATAATAAAGCACGGTTTCTCCTTAAAATGGAGAACACCTCAATATAGTTTGTTGTACTCCCTTTATGCTAAAATAAAAACAGTAGTGTAGTGCCACAGTGTCAGACCTTCACATGAGGGAAAACTGTTTGGAGAAGGTGTTGTGAAGCGTACATGCTGTTTATTCTGGAAAAAATAAAATTGTCCAGACAGAGTACGCTGAGCCGAATGTTGTTCCATTCATACCATGCAAACTTTCTTTTTGTGCTTCTGTTTTGTCCGAGTTCATGTTTTGTGTTGTGTCCTTGCATCACAGAATGGAATCACTCTGTTTGTTCGACTGTCATCGCTGAATAAAGTCACTGTTACATGAAAAGATCGGCCGGGTGGAGTGGTTTCACATCCTGCTTTACACAAACCTCAATTATTAAGAAATCTAAACTATTGCAGAGGTCTGAAGCAATAATTTGGACTATTTTGGTACTGTTCTGAGAAGCATCAAATTACAAGGCTCCAGTAGGCCACTATGTTTGTTTTCACCAGGCATCAAGCTCCGTTACAGTGAGCATTGCCGCTTAATCTGATTAGTCCACAAAGTAGCATTGTGCGTCATGGAGTATTTGATTATTATCCAGGTGTCTGTCTCCAGTTGCCTTTGATGACAAACATCCAACAGCTCCTACCCAAAGTCAAAGTTTTCCAACAGAAGACGTTGCATACCATGTCAGTGCAGAAATTAAAGCCTCAAGATCCCTGTCAAATCTGAAGGCTTTGAAGTGTCAGAGAGGCCTTTGATTTACCTGTAGCTTTGAAAATGGGTCAAAAGTTGACTTTTACGGACATGCACATCCCACTCTCTCCCCTCTTATTGTTTGTGGTCACGGCTCTGTTAGACTCATGTTGATCCATATGTAGTGCATCTGGTTGCAGTTTCTTGGAGAAGAGCTGTAATTACAGTAAAGGGAAAGATAAGACCAGATGAAGGGGGTTGTTTCTTGGTCTCGCTGTTACGGTCCATCGGCAGAATGTCATGCAAAACCTCAGCCTAGTCAGTAGGTAAACTTTCCAACTGACATTGGGAGCACATGTCATGGTTTGGGAATTAAATGTTGAATCTAAGCGAAAGGAAACATCTGCTGTTTTTAAATGAAATAAATGTGTTCTGCTTGACATTGAATAGTCACAAAGTCCCCTCTGCTGCATTTAAACAACAAACGTTGTATTAACATGACATTTTGTGTGGTATTAGAACTAGAAGGGTTGACCCATTTACTGTTGTCATGATAACTATGTTATGTTTAATTTTAGAGAAACTCTATGCTGTTAAAGACCTGTTTTTGTTTGTTTGTTTATTTTCAGTTAGAGATATAGATCCATCAGGAAACGAGCTTCGACTCCAGAGTTTTCCTTGAGGGTTGTCGCTTCCTGGATTTCATTAGATCTAACCGTTGGCAGTTCATATATGGCAGTGGCATATTCAAGCACCTTAATCTGGTTAAATATTTGTTGCAGCTTCCATTATCTCTGTCATTTTAAAACCTAAAATGGAATTGTCCTTTCATCACTGTTGACATCAGTTTGTAAATATATCTTTCATGTTAGTCCAGTTGTTTGAATGAAATCATTCTCTAGAAAAAAACACCCACATCACACACCCACACAGAGATGAGGCACAAAATTCGGTGAATGCGAGTTTGAAACCGGATAAGTTCTCCAAGTGCACAGGTCACATGGCTGCACCTGGCATGGGTCACATCTGATCTCAGCCGCTTTCATTCTGCGTCTTTCTTTGAAATCTTTCCTAAGCCATCGCTTCTCTGGAATGACATCATCGCTGAACACTGCGGTAAATGTATCCTATATCCCTTTGAACAAAGGTCCTTATTCTTCTTATCCTCCCAGCTATTCCAGAATCTTTTTGTATTAGATTCATGCACAATCTTAGTTTTTTTGCTTTTGTTGCTAGGGCTATGATAAGATGACTATGCGAAATCTTGTACACTCTTTGTTAAAACCCTCCATACTGGGTTAATTTTTATCACAAGCAATCCTGTTAATGATACATTTGAAAAACTCTGTTGTTTGTTCTCCAACTGCAAATTAGCTGGACACGACTCTTAAGGGCTAACAGAGGCCTATTTGACATCATTCATTTATTTCCCCCTTTGGCCTATGTTTATTACAGATATCAGATTTGTCACTGAATTATTTTTGGGGGTGGTGATTTCATATTTCAGCTTTGTGTGGCATTTCATCAATCAAAAATTACAGATGAGCACGATCCATTAAGTTTCTTTCCCACAGTTCCCCATAGCTGTGGTGAGTGGGCAGGTTTCCAAAGAATAATAACCTTTGTTTGTAATGCTCAGTCGGGTCGTCACAGTTAGTCAGACACCTCCACTTCCTCTCTGTATGAATCAACCCTGGATCATATTCAGCTTGTAGTGTGCAGGAAGGAGAAGTCCCTTTGGTTTGTGAAGGGCTCAAGTTCCTTACTTTCTTAAGGAGTCTTCTTTCCGAGAAAAAGCAACAGACTTTTTTTTTTTTTTTACAGTATAGTTGTCTTTAGTTGCAAGCAAAACAAACCACACCCTTGTTTTTATGGTTTAACTCTTATCTTATGTTATCAGTAATCTTTGAAGCTTACCCATAAATCCTAAGTCAGACAGAGATGTCCTCTTGGGAATATTGTGAAGTGCCTACAAATATGATCTAGAATGATCCTAACACTTTTTCAAACCAAGCTGTCAGTTAATATCCAGGCAGAGCTTTATGACGTCAGATTGGAAATTGCTGGAAGGCATCGGTCAAGCTTTCCAATCACAGCAGCTTGTAAGAGTCCTTGTGGGGTTCTTATGTTATTGTTGGCCTTTCTGTACAGGAGGGCACTAGTGGAGAGGAAAGATCTTTTTCAGGTACTGTTTAAGCACGTCTGGCTTGCATAATATACATTGCGGTACTTTTTCTTGTTCCTTTGGCATTCCGTACAGACATAAACAGAGTTATGAAACTGCAACTTGTAGAAGGAAAGAACATTGGGGGTTAAAGTACAATGTCTGATGGGCGTAATGAGGTATATGTGTGCATTCCCTTGTGAGGTGATGTTATAGTACTCATAATGAAAGATGCCATGAGTCATAGTACAGCTTGGATAGATAACCTCATGAATATGGTTGCGAAAGCACTAAAATATTGGTTGAAATTAATTATACTTGTGCCTTGATTGATGCAAATCAATGTCACTTAACTTGTAAATCCAATGGCTAAACCAGAAGATTCCAGGATATTTTTGTTTCAAAAAATGAAGGAAGTGTTTTCATAAATGTGTGTAGTTGATGAGCTTTGGCATGAGTGTTCCTTAGTGGTTTTCGTTCCTCTATTCCTGTTTGCCATGGTTTCCAGTACTCTGTAAAGCCTCCCTGCGGTTCTGACTATTCTAGAATCACATCATGCAGTTGAGTCTGCCCACTGTCCTGCTGAGTAGGAAGCCACACAGATTGGTCATTTTTATGCCTTTGATTGTCGCCTAGTGAGTCCAGGCTTTGGTTTGCAAAAGGATATTGACCGTTTTTCTACTGCTCGCTTCAGCAACTCCATTAGTTGAGGAATGTTTTGGGGAGGAAAGGTGTGGTGGCCAGTGACTTCCTGTCGGTTGGGGGAATTAGAAGGGGGTGTTTTATTGCAGCTCGCACATCAGTGTACATTGGCAAGCACGATGCGTGCCGTCATTATAGACGTGCCCAGAAATCCCCTGCAAAGGTTTGGCTAAAAATAAAAAGCAGGTTGTCTGTTCTGATTATCACGCTTGTCTAACTTCTCTCTCAGTCGTGCAGATGATATCACCTGTTTTATCTGCGCAAGTCAGGAGTTTTTCAGATAGGAGTGCCCCTGAAAAACCAGTCAGGTCACACCTCATGTGACCTGCTCGATTTAAGTTGGGTATGCCATGACCAGCAAGTGTGACAGAACTAGGCTAGAAATGAGGAACCAAAACCCTAACATTACCACACGCCTCACTCTCCGGTCTTGCTTATCAGCTCACCAAGGACACTGTGGGGCCTACAGAGTGAAGTTTACTTTCTCCCTTTTTTGATTTGACTAATTTTCCTTTAAAATAGCCTTGATTGATCTCTCGACAAGTAAAGACGGACCAGTCGGACCTCAAGGATACCTTTAACCTGTTCTTGTTCACTTGTAGTCTTTAAATGTGTTGCTCTACTTCAGAGCGAGGACACACAGTCCCTCACAGCAAGGGAGGTAGAGCTGCTTTTTCTGTTGCATTACCTCATCGGGTTAGTGTTTATTTTGCCTTTGTCACGCTCCACTGTACAGAGGCATCCGTGTTAACCCTGTCTTTCCTGGTTTACACATTTCTGGTGTCTGCTTTTCCAAGCATTTCATCAACAGTACATTGATAGAGATAATGCCAACTCTGGTTTTACTAGACTGCCTTGTTGGGGCATCAAGTACTTTGTGGGCACCATGCTAAAGTTTATATGAGCGACATGCACTGTTCAGCTTGGCTAATGAACAACCCTCAGAGAGGCTGATGGAGACCACCTCACTGAACCCATTGGCGGCACAAGCTGATGTGGTGAGCTGCAATCCCTTACATGCATTCAACAGCTCAACGAGCCCCACTGAGACGCTCTCTGCCCCTCGTTTACAAAGCACACAGCTTTTATTGTGGTGAAGAGGGATTTAATGGGCTCTCGGCTTGTAGTCGTGACTTCATCAAAGAGTGTTTGGTTGAGTTAATTGGTCTGATCTGAATACGTGACTGAATCCTTTTAATAGGAATGTCTGTGAAGTATTGTTTTAAACTAGCATTTGTGCTTGTCGGGATGGTGAAGGGCTTAAGCTAATGACCCTCTTGGCGTTTCAGTTGGGACGTCCAAAGTACTGGAAAGACTAAGCTCTTTCACTGAAGATTTGTCCTATCATAAGGTCTCATATGTATGGTTGGTTGTGAGAACACTATAGATTTATTAAAACTTTATTTTCTCAGATATCAGAAGCCACCTGTCTTAGCAGTCTTATTCATAAGATGTCTGATTGATGCACTAGTTAAGCAGCTGTCACTGGGTTAATCTGTTAAGCGTTCCCCCATTCAGAGCTATGAGGGTGCCAAGGTGAGGTTAAGGTTGTAACTAACCATTACTAAAGAAAAGTAGCACCCGGAATTAATTCATGAGCAACTGGACAGTTCTTCTATATGAACTTGAGATGGTTCAGGATAGTTGACTAATCTCACTAGTGAGTTTTAACTAGATTTTGTTTTACTTTAATAATCAGTTTAGTAGGCAGGAAATGGGTTTTAACGTATTGTGTTTTAGCATTTGCCATGGGAAAACCCTCTCTGAGAATTATAAACCTAAATCTGGTTTTATTTATAGTTAATTAGGTACAGGTATTTTGTTATGTTGTTGGTTTTCCTGATGGAACGTTGAACCTAGAGTAGAAAGAATTATACAATTATTATTATATAGACTTTTTGAAAATGTGTATTAGTTTTGTAACTAAATACTACAGCAGCAAATAGCGGAAACATGTGTATTCTCATAGCTTAAGGGCTTTATTATGAACTTAAGAATTCAAAAAGGTGTTTAGCCCTTAAGTGGATGTTTTTTGGGTAAAAAACAGAGTCAGTGATGCTGCACTGCAAAGTCATCGCAACACAAAAGCACCTGTTATTGCAAATACTCCAGGCAGTCTTGGCCCGTGCAGGAGGGGAATTACAACTGTCTTTAACAGTTTGCCGTATTCAGCCTCTGGACTCTGTTAGCTGAGACGGCCCTTGTCTATCAACGTGTTGTCACTTCAGCCCAGGACTGTTCCCTTATAAGGGGCTCTGTGCTTTTGTTTTGAGCTTGGAGCGCTCATGAAAGCAGATCAGCTTCTCCGTGATATGACCATGTAAGAGCAGAGTGCACTGCACATGTTTCACACAATATTCTGCTATTTGAAGCTTTTAAAGGCAATATTGTTCCAGGAGAGTGAAGTCCTATAAACAATTTAAGGCTTTGCATCTTGGTTACGTCATTCAATGTCACAGAACAAGATGCATTTAATCTTTTAAATTACAAATAAAAACATTGAACAAGCAATTATTTATTTACCTGCTGCTGTTTATTGCAGGTTATCCTGTTTGAGAATTATAGTGATTTATCACGTGGATGTCACTAGTCACTAGGAGTTGTATATGTGAGTTTTTTGGGCTCCCACATCAACAGGCTCATGACAATGAAGCCTTTGATTTGAATGGTTTCATTATTCAGCACTACTGGAGTCATACCTCTTCTGCTGTCAAAATGAGCTGCGAGGCTGACCTGTGCTGACCTTTCTGCTAATGCTTGTATTCACTGTCTGTGTTTCTGCGTTTCAGGATGTGGAGAAAGAGAAAGAGCTGCGCACTCATTTCACTTATGAGGAGATCAGACAGAAGGTCGAGAAGTACAACACAGAGTCACGTGACCACTTTAAAATGACACTGGTGAGTTAACTGGAGTGAACCTCGATCATCCACTGATAGACCAATAAAAACTAATCACTCGTAAATCTAATCGCTAATCATTTTCAGAATTCAAAAGTCCATCCACATGAACATAAGTGTTTGTTAGCACACAAGTTCCTCCAGAAATAAAATTGGATTGTGTATAATATATTATGGAATACATTTTTTTTTTTTTTTTTTTTTTTTGACAATCATATTGTTATATTACAGACCCTAAAACACCCCTATTACCCCAAAACTACTTGAGGTTGTCAAATGGATTAACTTAACACACAAAACCTTTTTTCTTTAAAGCTGTATACATTATTGTCAAATTTTTCTCAGAATTATTATTGTCCCTTTAGTAAAGAGCTTTATCGGCATCATAAATAATAAAACATGATATGAATGCAAATTGCAATTCTATGAACTCTATTTTTAATAGATTTCTTTTTTAATCTTTTTTTGTTTATTTTTTTATTATCATCTCTGTTGTGATCGGTTTATCATGACTTCTCATGGACCATGTGACAGCCATAAGGATTGTGATGACTTTACCACTGTACATTTGTCCAGAACCCAGCTGCTTATCGCAGGACTGTTTCTGTCTGGATAAAACCAGCTCTTTACAAATACTGATCTCTGACAGGACGTGTTTCAAGAGAGATGTGTCGTCTGAGCCACGGTGGCACAAACACTTTGTATTAGCACATGTGAGCTTTTACTCATTAAGCGTCCACAGTGTCTTGGATCATTAAGTTTCAGGCCTGTATTTCAGTAGGGTTGTGTGTCAGTGTGGTGGAGTTACAGAGGAGGTTTGTGAGCTGTAATTACACCCCCCGAGTGTCTCGCCTGTAGCCTGCAGTCACGGCTGCCATTTGAACTAATGAGCTTACAGACAGAAGAAGCTCAAATCTGAGCTCCATCTGGACACAGTCAGATACCACAGCAAGATGTGCTCAACAGCTTAGAGAAGGATGTTTGAAACTGAAACTTGTCAAGCTACAAGCGACTCATCATATTGAACTATATTTAACTATACTTAGCTGTACAGTTAATAACACTTCAAGTTACTGAGAAACACGTATCGCAGTATTTTAATTTCTATAAAAGCAAAAGAGTATTTATTTGCCACACAAAAAGAAAGGATACTCGCTTAATTTTATGTATTTTATTCATTTATTGATTTTGTGTCATATATTTATACTTTGCTTTATATTTAAATTGAGTCAATGACAATAAAGTCTTTTTGAAGATGATTTAAGATGATTAATTCAAGAGCTTTGCAATATTGGACTGTTATTTTCTTATCATTATGAAGCTGCTTTGAAACAGTCAGTATTATATAAAACGCTATGTATGTGATTTGACTCTAATAGTTTGACAGCACTATTATATATTTTAGTTTAATCGCGATTTAATCTTAAATAAAAGTTTCACTTTACGTAATAAATGTGTAGTGTGTATATTTACATATATATACAAACACATGCATGTCTATATTTATATAAGAAAAATAGTTTGTTTATATAAATATATTTGTAGAAATAGCCAAAAATACATTGTTTGGGTCAAAATTATTGATTTTTCTTTTTTGCCAAAAATCTTTAGGATAGTAGGTAAAGATCATGTTCCATGAAGATATTTAGTCAAATTCTTACTAAAAATTAGGGCTGTAACGATACACCAAACCCACGATTCAGTTCGTATCACGATTTTTTCTGTGGGGGGTGGGAGAAAAAAACGATTTTTAAAACAATTTGCGCCCGGCTTGGTAATAGATAACTGGGCTCGAGCACACTGAGTAAATTCTTGAACCCCTCGTTATCGACAACCGAAAATAGTCGCATATCTATGGCGGCAAATCTATGCCAGTAATACGCGAGCGCACCACCGCGATATGTCATCTGCGCGCAATTCAAGGTAGTCACGGGGTGTGTCGCGATGCTCCCTTATCACACCGCCACACAGGATCGTGGATCTCAGTGTCGCTATTTTGGTTTCATATCATGTATCGTTACAGCCCTACTAAAAATATATTAAAACTAGGGGTGGGCATAGATTAATTTTTTTAATCTAGATTAATCTAGATTAATTTTGAACTTAATCTAGATTAATCTAGATTAATCTATATTAATCTAGATTAATCTATATTAAAATGGCTCATTTGAGATCTTTCAAAGGCATTCAGAATTTGTGTGCTACCTATTATATTTGAGATATCTGTGTGTCAGTACTGCCATCTTATTATTTA
>JAUMHQ010000051.1:1755111-1777911 GCA_032361165.1 Enteromius paludinosus
TTGTAGTATAGACTCCAACCCAACTTTGGGAAGAGATTAACGGCGATATTTTTTTTATCGCGCGATAAGAGTCTCGCACGTTAACGCCGATAACGGCCCACCACTAATTAAAACTTAATTTTTGATTAGTAATATGCATTGATAAGATCTAATTTGGACAACTTTAAAGGTGATTTTCTCAGCATTTAGCATCATACCCTCAGATTCCAGATTTTCAGAGTTGTATCTCGGTCAAATATTGCCCTATCCATCCAAATCATACATCAATGGGAAGCCTATTTATTCAGCTTTCAGGTCATATATAAATCTCAATTTCGGAAAATTTACTCTTACGACTGGTTTCGTTGTCCAGTGTCACAAATATATTATGTAATAAAAAACTTATTTTGGATGTGATTTAATCATTTGACAGCCTAAGTAAAATATATAAAATATTCACTGTAATGACATCAAAAAACTGAATAAATAAATCAGCGTTTCGAATCAGTTTATTGAAGTTAACTTCCCAAAAGCAAACGATTCATTAAAATGCATCAGACTTTCTAAAAATACAAGACAGTGGAGATCTTTTCATAAACATTTCATAATTGTTTAAAAACAGTTTTCTTAAACTAAACAGCTGCGCACCTGAGAAAAACACTTATGTAGCTACAACTGATCACGTCTTTGCTGTTGTAATCTAATGTCAGTCTTTGTCTTTCCTATGTCTCTGTCCTGCAGAATACTAACGGCATGTACACAGGCTTCATCAAGGTGCAGCTGGACCTGCGGAGGCCCATCACGGTGAGAAGCGGTGGGGCAGGAGGGGTCAAAGGTCAGGAGGCGTTTTACCTTCCGCGCGGCTCCATAAACACCCTGCACATCAGCAGCACCAACACAGTGCGACAGGTGATCGAAGCCCTGCTAAGAAAGTTCACCGTAGCCGACAACCCCGCCAAGTTCGCCTTGTTTAAGCGCTTCAGCAGAGAAGACCAAGGTGAGAGGCCGAACACGAATGTGGAAAATGCATCTGTGTGTACAGTAATGACTCTGGTCCTCTAGTGTATACAGTATGTGTTTTGGCAGGAACGGAATCATTCCTGAAATAGGTCAGTCTGAGGAACCCGTGTGTATTTATGGACGCACTCACACATTCAGGACAGGCCTGTTACTCTGTGCATGTATGTGCCAAGAATACACCATGTCAGCGTAGTAAACACACACACACAACAGCTGACGTCTGTGGAGACATGTTGAATGCTCTTTGGCAGATACGAACCACCATCGTTCCCTGCATTTCAATGCCATACAGGGATATTCTGAGCTGGGGAAGGGTCAGGATGTTCTTCTACTGAGTTTAGAAAGTAGTGACTAGTTGATTTTGAATCGTTTTTTTGGCTTTATACATCAAACGCTGGATTCCTGAGAAGCTCAGCATTGGTTTTGCTGTAGGAATGTCAGTGTTTCTAATCCATCTCGCTGCTTTGACAGACCCCAGCCACTGTCTGAGCCCGTTGACGTCACACACACAGCAGGAAGCCAGACACACATATGACTTGAGATTTTAAGTAATCTGTGTGCCGTGCTGGAATGTGCTCTGGTTTATGTGAAGAAAACGAATCATTAAATGAACCGATTCATTTATGAATCACACTTCACTGGTCCGCATCTGTTTTGCATTTTTCTTTTGAAGAATTTTATTTATGCAGTATCTCATCTTCAAATGGCCTAAACTTCATGCATTATCACAGGAAAAAGTCTGGATATTGCCTTAAATAAATAATAATATAATGAAACAATTTTTTACAGTGCTGTATAATGTACTTGCATTTTTTAAATGCAGATAATAAATAAAATACAATATGTAATATTTTAATGTAATTCACTTCAAATACTAAAACTATGACTGCAGAGTCAGATTTGCACTGGTGCTTTATCTCATTCAATTCGGACTGCAAATGTAAAACAAAATTGCTTCAACTTTAGTTAATTGAAAAAAGGAAATATATACATAATTACTCTTTTTAGTAAATGCCAAAATTTATTAATGCTATTTTTATTTACTTATGCTTTGTTTTATTTTTATTGGATATATTCTCCAGACTACTGTCTAATGTATTTTTAATGTACTGGATTTTATAACTGATCCAAATACAAAAATAAGACCGCAAACTCAGGTAAAACTACATCCCATGGCACAGCCGATTCAGATGCACTGAATAGCACTTCTGCTTAATTTATTGGATGAACTGAGCATCGTAGGACTTTGGGGAGCAATAACGCTCATCTTTAATTGTATTGTAGGAGTGTGTGTGGGAGCCAATAAGTGCTGCCGCCAATTGGGGAATATTTGCTTAGGAGGCTGTCTGGGATGATTTTTTATTTATTTTTTTGTCAAGACGGAGCATTTTTTAAATGAGGTCTCACAACCGTGAGAGATCTCTAGCACAGGCTAGGAGACAGATATGTGACACTTTGTGTTTGGCTTGGATTTTACAGCTGGTTTTAATGCATGTAGTGGGGCCGTCCAGCTCTTCTTACACAGCCGGTCTAGACGACTTCAAGAAAGGCTACAGTTAGACGCTGATACACTCATTAACAGAAAGAAGCAAACTCATAAACCGACAGACCCTCATGTGTGAGATCACAGCAGTATGGCATATAAAAGACCATGATTCGACCGCATTAGTGTAGACATAATAACAGTCCTGCTTGTTCCGATTAACCGCCACCAGAGGCTGAAGGAAGCCCCCATTAAACAGGAAGAGAGAATGAAGAAATGCCAGTCTGCGTACGTTTGCACACTCTAGGTGGAGGAAAATCTCCCATAGTGCTAGAGTAAACGCAAAAGTTCTAGTGAATTACCTTTTGTTCCTGATATGAGGTGGTGCGCTTCCTTTTTCATGCTTAAAGTTTGTTTTTGCTGTGAATTTTGGCCTTAGGTCAACATTCAGCGGCGGTGTTGTTTAGCATGTCTTCCTCTTTGAGGTGTGTCAGGTTTTTATTAAAGAGAAACTGATTCTTCTAAATGTAAAGTTTAGGTGCTTTTTTACTTTTGTTTCTAAATTCATTCTCTTTAAATGTTTATAGCTCCTAAAAGACTATTTAAAAAGAAAAAAAACATAACCGATGTTTATTTTTGATACTTTTAATTTTGTATTTTTAAAAGTGGATTCTGATGTCATTGTTTTTATCATTCATCAGTTTGTGATTTTAATATTATTCATCTGTCATTATTTTTATTCTTGTACTGTACACTTCCCTATTCTCAAATAATTAACATTTATAGTTATAGTTGGTATGAACTGGCCTTTTTTGTTGTTTAGTATTGATGCTAATAGTGTGTGTGTGTGTGTGTGTGTGTTCAGTGTACACCTGTAAGCTCTCAGAGGAAGAACACCCTCTCTTCCTGCGTCTGGTGGCTGGACCCTGTACAGAGGTGCTTAGCTTCGTCCTGAAGGAGCAGCAGACCGGTGAAGTCTTGGTGAGTATTCACTTAAGGTTTCTATCTCAATCCAATATTAATAAAAACAAGTGTTCGTGACACACATCTCCCTTTTGTTCATCAGTGGGATGCGTTCTCCATCCCTGAGCTGCAGAATTTCCTCCGCATCTTGGATAAAGAGGAACAGGACCAGGTTTCCTCGATAACTAAACGCTACATGGCCTACAGAGAGAAACTGGAGGAGGCCATGAGAGCGACAGGCTGCCCGGGATAAAGCATGCGCGTTATGTGAAGGAACTGTAGCACTGCTGCCTCTAGTGGTCACTGTGTGTAATGAACACTTGTTAGGTGTCACCGTGCCAAGCGGACACCAGTCTCAAAAACTCAGAGGAGAGCACTGAGCTCCCAGAATGCACCTCAGGTGCCATATTTACCCATCCACCCTCTTTCGTGCTCTATGTTCTTTTACCTCTTGTGAATGATGCAAACGTGGAAATCAGATCTGGTTCTTATTTAATTGTTGGATGCTGTGGTTTGTACATATTTCTGTTTCTTGTTTTAATTTATGTGGGTGAATTTTATTTTACTAAAAGAGTCTTATTTTATGGCAAATATACTTATCAACCGGAAACTGATGGGACTGGGGATTTATTCGATTTTATTTTATATTATATTAAAAACCAAATGACTTAATGTGCCCGACCAAAGATAGTGTTGATGTGCTGTTGACTAAGTGATGACCTGACGGCCACGTGAGACCAAACAGGAAGTTCATGTTTGTGATAGAGAGGATAGAATGATGTAGGGACAGGAAATGAGGCTAAAGCTAAGTCATATTCATTAGTCTCTGAACGAAGGGCTTTAATGCAAATAAAAGGCTTTTTATAAGTAGGCATTCTTAGGTGCTGGGATTGGAACTGAACGGATTCAGGAAGTTGGTGAAGGAGCATAGAGGATGTTGGAAAGTATGCGGGAAGTGTCATGCAAATTTTGGAGCAGATTTGACTGATGTCGGTCGGGGTCAGATGGTCTTTCACAGTAAACGATGGGTTGAGTTTAAGCAGAAAATCAGTTAACAGGGCTTTCCCCTCTCGTCAACAAACCCTGGAATACACATTAGAGGATGTCTTCAAGATAAACGACTGAATAGACAAGTAATGAAAATGTTTGTTTTGAAGCTACAGCCTGAAAATAGTAGATTTAAGCTAGTTAGATTAATGAATATATATGTGTGCATCTGATTTACTGTACCGAGAGTTAATTTCACATGCTTTTCTTCATTGCATGGAGATGTAACTGAAACTGTTACTGTTGTGAGGTACAGTAAGATAAAAGCAGACAGTGCAGCACACAAGGTCGACATTTATGACAGTGTTTGAAATCCTTGTGTATCAGTAGGTGATTTTAATATGTATACACATTTATGTTTCTGTATGCTAGTGCTGCATGACGGTTTTTCTGATTGGTACTGCAACATACATTGTGGTCTATTGTGACACATGCACAGGGAGGTAGCGGCACCTTATGGTCAACTGCTGTGACTACATCTCTGCAGTCTTACGTCTCACCTGTGTCAGCTCATTCGATTATTTGAGACGCATTATTTGTGTGTTTTTAAGGTTTACTTCTTCATTATTATCGGTTTTATAACCTCTAACCAAAGATATAGATAAAATGCATAGTTTAATTTAAGTTTGATGCAAATTGCCTGGTGCAATCAGTTTTACACCTCTAAACTGAGGTTAAATAGTAGTATCTATCTTGTCTGATGGTTTTACCATGGCAAAATTAATTGTAAACACTGGGGTGAATAAAAAAGTAATTTGTGTAATTGCTGTGTAAATTTAACATCACAACAGTCTCAATATATGCAATCGAAGAGGATGTTGCAGGGGAATAAGACCAGTAATCTTATAAATGCTTTTTGGGCACTTTATGTTTTAATTCAGGGAATAATTTTTTTATTTTGATTTATTAGTCTACATCAGATGCTTACTGTCTTCCACTGTTTTAAAACAGCAATGCATCTAGTGGAAGTTCAGTTATGTTTCATGGAAGTGTTTTTTTTTTTTGTTTTTTTTTTTTTATTAAAGCTGTTTCAGTACTTGATTTTTATTATTTTATTTTATTTTTTTTCATAAACAAGCTTTTGTTTGTAGAGTAAGACTGTGAATGAATGTAAAACTGTATTCTTGTGTAGTAAAGGGGTGTGGATGTGAGTGAACTGCTTTAGTCATTTTTAATATACGTGCATGTGTTATATTAATTCATGCATATTTTATGGCTGTTTTAGGACATCACAGGCCAGTGCTGTTGATCTTTGTTTAACAGCATAGATAATTTAGAGATCGCTCACGAAACACACTCTGCATTTGCCAAAAAATCTCATTTTGTTCCACAGTTGTAATGCATACTTTGTGTATGTTTATGAATGATGTAACTTTCATACATAGAAGACACCAGAAGTGGCATACATTGTTTCTAAGAGTTATGGACTAAATATGCATGGGTAGAATCCAGATGTCATGCATTTTTGACAACGATGGAGGTTTTTTGAGGGTTTGTATTGTTACCGATTGTGGCCTTGTTAAAGACCTGGTTTCTTTTAATAAAGATGAAACATTTCTCTATTCAGTGTTTTTGAATTTATTTCTGCGCGTGAGGAGAATCTGGCTCACTGAGAATCATGCTGTAAAAATCCACCCAATTCGTCTCACATTTGACAAGCACAAGAGTCCGGTATTTCTAGCGATCTGCAGCTCATTTGTTACTATTTTATATCTACATTGCACTTTACAAAGGCAACCCACTTGCAGTTTTTCTCAAGAGGTCACACAACAAACTTTAAGCTCATTTGCTAGTTTTAAACATCACACAAAACTGCAAGGTGAGGCCACAATTTACATGTGACTGGTGTGTCCTCTGCATGAACCCGTGTCAAATGTCCTCATCGGTGACTCACCGCACACTTCAGCGCGGAGCGTCTTTCATGGCGTCCGTGAACACAAGCTGAACTTAATACAACTCTCAGAAAGACCTCACCACGCAACCATGTAAGTTTACACAATTTATAAAACCCGCATATCGTATTTAAAACGTCTTGGGCGTTCACTTTGCATAAACAAATTTGGTGTTTTTTTCATTGCTGTTCTGTTGTTGACCGTCAGTGTAGAGCTGTCGCGAATAACGCGGACTATTTGCGTTTTGTAGTAGCAGAGTCGCCTATCTTTTGTGTTAATTAAACATTGTTTCACAACCTCTGATGTGGTCTTGATAATGAGATGCTCCTGTTTAGTAAGGAAAAATAACGCGTGCGAGTCTGGATTGCCTTAAAATCCTTTTAATATACAATTGCATTGAACATGTTCACACTGAGCATGCCATATTTTGTTTGGTTATAACAGCCTAAATGCCTTATTATAAAATTTAGTTCAGTATTCTCAATCATCTCAATGTAATATTGAATTAACACAAATATAAAACTTAATTTAATTCATTTTATTAGTAATATATATTTTTGATTATTTTGTATTGCTGAATGGCAGCATTCGTTTGTAATGATGGTTATATGTTGTTAAATATATTTATACTTTTAGTTATTTTTTGTGAGATTTTTGTTATTATATTTCACTGAATATTATATTATGCTATAATAATATAATATAAAAAGGAATATATATATATATATATTTATATTTATATCTTTTTAATTTTACCAATGTAATATAATAAAGGTCCATATCTGTGTTTCTTGATTGCCAGAATATTTTTTTAATGATCATTATGTTAAGTTGAATAATTCTATAAATAATTATAATACCATGACAGCTGTGTGGTTTCTTTGCAATTATAATGATTTTATTTATTTTTTGTTTTTATTATACCAATTTTTTTTACAGTTTCTGAAAGTATTTCACCCATCTCCACAGGTTAGGGGTGAGTTCTGTAAAGGTTTTATTCCTGGCAGTTGCAGTTGGTGTGTATCTCATTCCCTCCCCTATTGATCCCGAGCCGTACATGTGAGTCTCATTGCAGATCTTGTAGTGAACCCATCTCCAAAGAGATTTGAGTGAGTTTTATTGTCAGGCTGATGTATGTTTTCCAGATTCGAGGGCCCCCCGCCTGCTCTGGATGGCCCTCTAGCAGTAAACACGAGATTACAGAAAGGTCGTCGACTGTTTTCTGGTCAACTCAAAGGCCCGGAGTCTTTCACAGCTGACCAGAACGGTGAGCTCAGTCTTGTGCCTTTAACTGTTTGAACTGAGAAATGCAGTCAGGTTTCATCTCTTTACTGTCTCTGAAGGAAACATCTACACGGGCACAGTCGACGGGAAGCTGTGGAGAATCAGCAACGGATTGCTCACTTTCATCACTCAGATGGGACAAAACATCCCTGAATGTGGTAAACTGCTTGTGCAATTCTAGCAGCTTCATTGTGTAATGCACTTCATGTGGCTGGATGAATATGTATCAGCTGCTGGAAAAACCCAGCAGCCAGTGTGTCTCGCTGCCATCGCACATTAGACATGCTGAAGTGATTCACAAAGCCTTGGCTGTTCAAAAGAGTCTTGAATGAACTTGTCTTCATTAGAGCAGAACTTACGATTCTTAGTAGGCTCCCATACTTATGCTGCAGTTTGTACAAGTTTGACACCTCTCTCTTAATTGACTGTATTTGAAATAATCAGTATGTGTGTAAAAGTGTTCTTTAGTGCATCACAAGAAGTTAGCAGATAATCTGGTTTCCTGGTGCTCTTATTGTGCTATATTTGCATGTTGTGATGTTGTTGTTCGTGCAGGCATGAGTATGGACTATGAGCCAGTGTGTGGTCGTCCTCATGGTCTGCGACTGGACCGAGACGGACAGCTCATCGTGGCTGACTCTTATCAGGGGCTGTTCAAGGTTGACCCCTGGACTGGAGAGAAGACGTTGCTACATTCCAACAAAAAGGGTCGGTAAACCTTTGAGTCTGAAAAAACAGCTTATCACAGTTGCATTGGCCAGTTTCATAATCATCTTTCAAGTCAAGGTTACTATATACTTCATGTGTGTGTGCAGGTCTATATACAAGAACATTGCAATATTAATCATAATTATTTCTTATTATTTGATATAATGATTTTATATAGTTACAATAATTAGTAAGTATGTTATTCTATAATATATAATATATTCATATTCATATAAAGCTAAACAATATTAAGCAATATTATATATTCTATTTTTTGTAGTACATTGCTATCATAATACTTTGATTTGATCATATTGTTATTAAATACATTCTAATTTAATAATACAATCATATATGTACATACACTCACACAAATAATTAAAAATTATATATTTTATAATGCATACTATATTATATATATACACAGTGTATATATATGAGGAGTTTATTGGCAAAAAGATAATTCAACAAATAATGCTTTTTCATTGTGCATTTCAATTAATCTCTCTCACACACACACACACACATCTATATATATATATATATATATATATTCTATTGTTATTACTACATTTATATTTTCTATATTATATATACTTTATACTTATTTCTTATGTGCATATACATGAATATTTAATTAAAGAATGATAAAATATAATATTTGCATTGAACATTATTGAGAAAATATTGATTTTCTTCATCTCAATGTACTTTATATTTGTTGCTCGAAGCAAAGCTGAAGACTTTTACACATTTAAATTTATAGTTTTTTTCGTCACTAAAATAAAAAAATGCATCATTCCTCGTAAAAGGAGCTGATGGGATTCCCTTTGGCTTTCTGAATGGACTGGAAATATCTAAAAACGGAACTGTGTTTTTCACGGACTCCAGCAGTAAATGGGGAAGGCGTCACGTCCGTTACGAGGTGAGCGATGGACAGCAGAACACATCGTGCTTCGTTCAGTTAGAGAAAATATGAAAGTGCAGTAATTTCTCTGCAGGTGTTGGAGACAAACCGTCTGGGTCGCCTTCTCTCGTTTGACCCCGTGACCGGCCATGTTCGGACGTTACTGGATTCTCTCCACATGCCTAATGGCTTTGCCTTCTCACCTGATGAGGACTTCCTGCTTCTAGCTGAGACCAGTATCGCACGTATCATCAAGTAAGAGCTCAGTTTTGAATGTGTTCATATGATCAGGATGGTATCGTGAGAAAGACCTTCTCCCTGGTTCTCAGGTTCTGGTTGAAAGGACCTAAAGCAGGCACCAAGGAGGTCGTCCTGAATAACATAATCGGTTACCCTGATAACATCCGTCTCAGTGACCGTGGCACCTTTTTAGTGGGAATAACCACCGTTCGATTCCGTGGACGACTTTTCCCACCATTCTTAGATCTGATTGGTCCATATCCTGCTCTTAAACGCTTCATAGTGAAGGTGGGTAAATCCTAAATATGTGGCGTTCAGAGTTTTATTTTTGTTTTTAGTTTTAGATCTTTATTTACATTTCTTTTCATTGAAGTATATAATGTTAAAATATATAATAAAGTTATAGGAATTTTGTTATGTTTTGTAATTTGTTTTTTGTTTTTCTATTTAGTGTCAAATATTTTTTCCCCATTTCTGTATTTTTTTAAATCAGATTAACTAAAGTAACTAAATCAAAAATTAAATAATATTGCTTTGTAGCTCATTTATTTTTAATATATATTATAATAATCAAGTTTTTACTAGTTTTGTGTTTAATTTTTTTGTGTGTTTTGAAAATTGTCTATTTAGTTCATAATTTTTATTTCAGTTATTTTTGTGCTTCAAGTTGAACTAAAAATCAATGCAAAATATTGCCTTGGCAACTAGCTGAAAGAAAATATAGAATATGTACAATGTGTGAAAGTATGTACATTTGTCATAAATGAATCTATTACTTTTCCTACATAGTCGTTTCACAAAAAGTGGTCAAATATCTATTTAGGGGAAACAGAAAACAGTACTTTTTAATATTTTATTTCAATTAACTTGTATTCATTGTAACACATTTTTAATAGTTTTCTTGTTAGAAGTGATATACGTGCAATCTTGATCGTGAACTTTCTCATGCAGCTCATTCCTCTCAGCTGGTACAATGTTCTGCTTCCCAAGTACGGCTTGATTCTTGAGCTAGGCCCTGACGGAGAGGTGATAGACAGCCTCCACGACCCCACGGGCAGCCTCACGTGGGCCATCAGCGATGTCTTCCAGCAGGGGACACACTACTATCTGGGCAGCACTGACCTGCCATTCCTGCCTGTGCTGGACAAGTGGAGCTGACCGTCTGAGACGCTTACAGGTGGACTCACACATTGGACAACTTTCATAGAGAATGTAAAATGATTTAATTTTAACAACGCACTGCAGTCTTGTGAAGAAGCTGTGAGTCTAGTTATAATTTGTCAAAAGTTTTTTTTTTATTGTATACGTGCCACATTTTGTTTTGTTTTATAATGCTCTTCTGAACTGTGAAATGCACTGGTCAACATGTGCACTAGAAATGGAAGATAGGATCATTTTGAAACAGCTGTTCCCAATAAAGAAAAAATATATAATAATGTAATGCAAAAGACAGCAATAACATGTTGCAATATTCAGCAGGAGTCAACTTTTAAGCAAAATCACAAATATTAAAAATGCATCAAAAATTTTTAAACAGAATTGCAATTATATTATGTATAATATTATATAAAAATATTCTTATATATATATATATATACTGTATATATGATAGTATATGTAATTCAAGTACAATACATATCAAGAAAAAAAAAACACTGCTACAAAAGTGATTTCAGAATGCTTTTATCAATCAAACACACAAGACAAATGTCCACATCAACCACTGCAATGCTACTAACAAATATGATAAAGGAATTATGTGCAAAACGCCATTAAACATGTCGGGCATGTTGTTCACAGACTGGAAAGTGCTTCACTGAACGGATACATTGAAAGTATTGTGAGAAAGATCTGCTTATGCCTCTCTGATTCGAGACGTTGCCGATCACAGCAGAAGCCTGATGAAGGTTTGATAGTAGTCTGAAAGTTAAACGGTCCCTTATCACTTCAAGTTTCCCTCAAAGAACCAAAAATACATCCGTGATCCACAGCTTTGGCTCATTTACAACGGACAAACACAACTCAGAAAAGAAAAGAATACAATATTTGCACATAGCTAGTGAATTTTTTAGTTGTGTAACTCAAGTGAAACGATGATCCAAAAACAGATTGTGTGCTGCCATACGCATGTGACAGGAACTGAAGTGAGAGATTTTTATATAATATAATGTATATTGTGTATTAAACATACTGTGGTTCATTATTGTGTGCAAGCCTACTTCTGCTATGGGATAAAAAAACCAAAAATGGAACAAAAAACGCATTGAATGCAACTTTTACCTCATAATTCGAACCTACAAAAAAAAATTACCTATTACGGTTACATTATTCTGTGATATAAACAAACAAGAAACAATTGTTATGGTTCTCTGTATTAAGTTTATATCTCAGTTTCTTTTATATAAATGCATGTTTATATTTTGCAATTGAAAAAAAGATCCAAGTTATGATATAAAAGCAGAATTGCGAGATGAAAAAAAATCATTTATCCTGTAGCCAAAAACAAGCTTCCATGCTAAGTGTTTATCATAAAAGCCAGACCTATTGTGAATACTTCCATAACTTAATATGTGGAGTGAAATGTTTCAGACACATCTGGCAAACGAACATTTCCAAATGCATTACAAAATTCGAGTTCAAGTTCTGCTTAAAGCAAAAGTAAAACAAACTTTTCAAAACATGAAAAGACAAAGACAATATCCTGTGTTATTATTAAAGCAGCAAAACCAAAAATTAATTGAGAATTAAGAGGAATATGATGAATGCTCTCACAGATGTGTGTCAGCCTGCAGTTTGTGAGGATCTGATGTGAATGAGAGCTGGAGGGGATGAAGCTCGTCCCGTCTGAAAGTGTCAGTGGTGGGTTTGGTACCCTGGGCGCACCCTGATGACCTCATCAGAGGAGAGACTGGGCGTCGTTTGGGGGAACATCAGGATATAAAGGCAACAAGAGGGCTTGTTTTTCAGTGCCCTTTATTCTTTCCCTCCATTTGTCTTGCTCCTGCGAACCTCTCCACACTCCACTACAGCGTCTGGCGTCGCTTGTTTCTGTGAGGCACGAGGCTGCTGCTGAACATCAACCGAGGATCAAACCTGAACCTAGTGAAACGGTGACAAGTGAGCTGTAAGTGTGATGTTAATAATTAACCAGGTATTTCTGGTGAATGCTGATTGTTGGTGTGTTAAGGAAACACTGACTGTGAGTCGTAGACGCCTGGCGTTCTGCAGGACTGTCCCGAGCAGGACTGCAGCATCATTAGTCGGTGGTTCATCTTCTCCAGGACCTCCTGATCGATGCTCTTGGCAATGTTACTAAGCTGAAACGGGTCTGCTGTCAAATTATAGACCTCCACAAACACCTGCAAGCAAAGAAAGGTGTGCAATTATATATGTGACCCTGGAGCACAAACCAGTCTTAAGTTTCCTACCGTAAATATATTAAAACCTAAATTGTAATTAGTAATATGCATTGCTAAGAACTTCATTTGGACAACTTTAAAGGTGATTTTCTCATTATTTAGATTTTTTTGCTCCCTCAGATTTTTCAGTAGTTGTATCTATATATGCACACACACACAAATTAATACGAATTACTTATTACTATACAATATAAAAATATTTTTTTTTTATTATACTTGGCTCTATTACAGTCAGTTTTGTATTTTTACCTCGTTATCATCAAATTCACAATACTGTAAGTTGGCGGTCTGTGCTACTGTGCGAACGCAGGCGTACGTGTTATTGTACGAGTCTTCACACACACAGTCGGGGAAACACTCCTGCAGAGACAACAGCTGTGTTATAGCACTCATTTTTTAATGATTGCTGTAATGACCGTTTATTTGTGGCACGCAGAGCCTCACCGAGACCCCGGGGCCCAGCAGAGGGCAGGCAGGGTCAGAGATGTTGCTCCCTTCCCCCTCATATTCCACCAGAACATCAGATCTCCACGTGCTGCTGTTCCCTTTACCAGTCTGAGACACAAAGACATGTCAAATCAAACACAAACCCCTGCGCAGCAAGATACACTACAAAAAAAACATGCATTATGCCCAAAATGAGCAAGAACGCCAATAGTTCAATCCAATTATTTCAAAGTTAAATTTAAACAGGATTCACCATGATAGGAAGAAATGACATCCCGTCCATCTGAGTTTCATTGACGCTATATCCGGCGATGTCTAGAATTGTTGGACCCAAATCCACATTTGCTATAAGTAACTGTTAAAACAGATAAATTATTAAATGATTTATTTATTTTATTCATTATAATTGATTTATTTTAATTAACCCTGATACATTTTATGTAAATTATTTTCTTTTAAAGAGTGCTTTCAAATGATTAATCATGATTAATTACATCCTAAATAAATATTGTTTACATAATGTGTATGCTGTGTACTTTTATTATGTATATATTATAAATACAAACACATGTGTGCATATATTCAAGAAACATGTTACGTTTATATATTAAATATATTTATATATATATATATATATATGTATATGTATAAGAAATAAATATGAACATATATAAATATATAAACATGTATAATCATGATTAATTCTTTGACAGTATATTAACACACTATTATTATAGCAAAACATCATGAACAAATGTGGTTTCAAATAAAAATTTGTTTGAAAAAAAAAAAAAAAAAGTAAAAAATTCCAATAATAAAAAATAAAAATCAAACAAACAAATAAAAATTAAATGCGAGAAAGTAAAAAAAAAAATTACGATAGTTTAATCTTTTTATGAACAGTTCAAAAAGGCAAATACAATATTATTTGGTCACTTACATGTGGATTCATTGCTGAATGATTCAGTGTTTTGAACGAATCAGTTTAGTCAAATTTTCATTAGCCCATTCATAAACATTTCATGAATCTGCTGTATGATCGAATCATTTAAATGAATTTAAACTCAATGACATTAAACGCTCACTACTCATTTTTTTTTTAAGAATCTCATAATATTATTTAATGTCTTTTTCAGTGTAAATGATTTAACTTGATAACAATAGAAACCTGCCCAAAATACAATATAAAATAAAAAAAAAAAAAAATTAAGGCTTGTTTATATTACCGGGCTTGTCTGGTTAGGTTTGATATTAGGCCCTCGCACCAACAGAGGAACTCTGATATCAAATTCATAGAGTTGCCTCTTATCCAACGGAAGAGAAAACTGGCCTGAGAGAAGAAACAGACACATGACTTAATAAAAGCTGGGTAAAGTAAAGGAAAAAACATTTGACCGCTATATAACTCATCGTGTACCAGTGTGGTATCCATTGTCAGAGGTGAAAATGATGTAAGTGTTGCTAAGCTCTCCTCTGACCTCCAACTTTCTCACCACCTTCTCCACCAGGTCATCTACTGACAGTAAAGTGCGCCATCTGGTGGAGCAGATCACCATGTTACTTCGGCTGCAGTATTAATATCAAGTGCGACATTTAAAAGCATCTGAATACCGCTTTCTGTAGGCGTTATCCAAGAACTCCACTGAAGAGTTTGTCATGGGCGTCTTTGCTTGTCTGATGAGCCAGTGCTTGTCCTGAAATGCAGGTTGAAATGCCGTCACATGCACAAAACCATCCAATCAGAATATTTCAGAAACATCAGGCCTTTACCTTTCCGTGTGTGTTAAAGCTTGGGTCTCTTGGTGCTTTAATGTCTGTAAAACTGCTCTCGTACTGGGGAGCGGCGGTCCAGGGTGAGTGCGGGGCCGGTGTGGACACCATCATGAAGAAAGGCCTGCGGTTTGACTTGTTCTCCAGGAAGTCAATGGAAATATTGGCCTGGACGGAATCAGAAGCCATTTAACGTCAGCTGCGTGAGCTTTGACACAGTCTCATGAACACAGGTGAGATCTGATCATACCAGAACATCTGTAAGGTAGTCCTCGCTGTAGTTCTGTCCATGCCGCTGCGCCCTGCCGTTCACTGACAGCGTGTAGTTGTAGTATTTGGAGTTTCTCTCCTGAAGGAATCATTGTAAATTCATTAAAATCATGATAAATATTTCACTTTAAACAAATCTCCTTTAGAATCTAAACTTGTTTTTAAAAACCTGAAAATAAATCAAAAAGAAAAAAGTTTTTAAAAAAATTTTATATTAAAAAAATACATTAATACAGATGCAAATAATGACATTTAAATAAAAAAATATAAACAAATATAAATGATAAAATAAAGACTTGCATACAAAACAGTTTTATGGTCTTTGAAAAATGAAATAAAACCTCAATCTGCTCTTAATGACACCGTGAGCTGTAGAAATCATGGGAGCTGCTAATAGGAAAATTAGAATGGCTCCAGAAAAGTTATTTTTCTCTTCTACAGTAGATTAATGTCTTGTACCAGCTTCCCAGACATGCCATATTTTAGGCTACAAATTGTTTTCCTAACCTTCTGCCTAAAATTAGATTTTCCTGCACTGATGGGAAAGGTTGAAGGGCTTGTCATTTCTCTATAATTTAGAAGAGAAGCTTGATTACACTCACAAACCTTTTTATTTATTTTTGATTCTTTATATTTTATTAATTCATTTTAATCTTGATTAGCTTGATTTTTTTTACTCTCATTCTCAAAGGTAAGCCATCAAGCCTCTTATTTTTGTTTTATTTTTTAACCATTAAAGGGTTTTTTTAATATTTAGATTTACTTTAATTTTGGTTTTCAGTTTTCATTTATATTTAGTTTATAAAAAAAAAAAAAAAAGTATATATATATATATATATATATATATATATATATGTTTTACTTTAAATATACATTTTTTTCCTTCTCTTTCAGTTGTACAATTGCTGTAGATGAACAGTCAAAAATCATTTACAGTTAAATGATTACGTTATTAAATGATAAATCTCCTGTCATTTTCTTACCAAGGCGAACCAGTGATCCCAGCCTGGAGGAACGTGCTCCACACCACCTACTTTTTTATTCCCGTACTGTAGCAGAGACACGGAAATGGATGATACAGTGTAACATACTGTTCACTTATTCACCCAAAGAAAAGATCATCACAATGAAAGTTCCCAGTATCTTTGTGTCTTTACCTCATTCAGATACTTCCCAGCAAAGAAGGTCTGATAGATGCCGTGTTTCTGAAGGAAGGCAGGGAATGTCTCAGGCTCTTGGGTCTTCTGCCATGCAGTGCTGCTGCAGTTGCCCTCCAGCGTGTTGTTGACCACATGATGGTTATGAGGGTATTTGCCTGTCAAGATGCTCGCCCGGCTGGGACAGCAAAGGGGACTGGCAACAATCTGTATGAAAAGAAATGACAAGACGCTGAGCAAAATGACAAACGCAATGGCAAACATGCTTGCTGGTTGATGCTCAGTGCACATTTTACTTGCCATGTCTAACAAATCTATAAAACTTCTCATGTTGCATGACATGCAAGATCCCATAGCACTTGTGTGCAACAGCAGATCCAGCACAATTTCTACTCACTGTGTTTGTAAAGGTTATCCCAGCATCACCTATCAGCTTTTTAGTCTTTACTAATGGGATCTGTAGAATGAAAGATGTCAAGATGCTGATGATGCAGCTCGATTACTTAGCAACGATACATAAAGTAAAACGCGTGGAGAAAATCGCCACCAACGAAAAACTATTATGTTAATAAGAAAGTATAAATTGCTCACCATTCCCCCGATAGACACATCTAGATCATCAGTTAGGATTAAAACTATATTCGGTCTGGGATTCATTTTAGCCTCGGCCAGATTGTTACAATGCAAAGTGACGCAGATTAGAATAAAATTCAATTTTACAAACGGAAACGAAACCATCTTTGATCGGGAATTAAAAACAAATAAAGCCATGACCTAAACCAGGACCTTTTCTTGGGATAAAAGCATTAAATAATGTTAAGGAAAACGCTGCTTTAGAGGAGCAGCTAGCTTGCCTTGTCTTGTGTACGAAATTACGAATTATACTATGGCGACGTTTTGCCTCATGAATATTTATGAGACATTCTGACGTTGCTTGGTTACCTCTTGTAGCGTCTAGTCACGTAGCCTAATTAATATTCATATACTAAGCCTGCAGCATAGTAGGATTCGCTAATTCGCAAGCATACTATAACGCCCACTTACCAACCGTCTGCCTGACAGCCAATCAGATTCCAGTTCATCACTTTGCGTGATTAATATTCATGCCTTCACCCGTCGCCATAGTAGGATTAACAAAACTTTCCTGTTTCAGTCATATGGAGAGACGGAAGTCCCGGTCAGCTGATGTTTACGCTCAAGGCATGATGTCATTCATAAAATTCATGTTTTATGGGTTATGTGATATCTTTTTTTATCATGTCTACTACTTAAATCTCTTCTACGTCACAAAAGTTTAAGTTTAAGTTTAATATACAATATAATTAATGAAGTTTCTCGGTTAATTTAGAAAACCATATCAACATTTAAAAAATAATTTTAAAGATATTTTAATAACTGATTTTACCTTAAGTTAAATTGACGTGTATTTAAATTCATTTTTAAATAAATAAAACTAATTTACAAAAATAGCATATGTAATATATAATACGATTTATACATTTTCATGTCGAATATATCCTTATACGATATTATAAACGTAGTTTTTACCAGATGCTATTTATATGTTTATTTGAACGCGTTAATTTACAAACAACTGATGAGTATTTTTCTTTTTTAAATGCGATTATAGTGAAAAAAGCAACAGCTATATAATTTCACCTGTCGTTTAAAAACTTTGTTTGAAAAGTTTCGGAGGTGGGTTGAACTATTCCTCCTGCAGGGGCGTGCAATCAGGATTTAGAGCGTTCAGGAAGGAAACTGGAGCCTGGGAAAGGCGCCGCCAACCCCGCTCAAGGAATGGAACACACCCGGAACTCGAGTTCCTTATTGATTCATCTAAAACACTCTTTGGTTTGTACCTGTGGGCAGCATGTGTGCACGAATGTGTAATGTTGAACTTTAAAGAGGGTTGAAACATGTCTGGGGTGGAAGTGGCTAAAGAGGAACTTAAGGAGATAAACATATGTGACATCTGCTCGGAGGAGGAGAGCGGAGTTTTTCTCAGCTCAGGTGCGTCGTACCTTGACGGCTTCTCATCGTTTCACAAATGGGCTTCAAAGGGACGTTCAGTTTCGGACGGAAACTGTGAGTGCACCAAAACCGCTTCAGTCTCACTATGCAAGTGCGCAAAAGTGTCTCATGGAGCAGCAGCTGGAGAGATCCGTATGGAGGGAGGAAGAGGAGGGGGGCTCCATGAAGCAGGTGTGTATTCCGATGAAGAGGATCTGAGAGCGTCCCGCGCATCATCTATAGTGGAATGTCTGTTAGTGGAGCTGTATGACACGTACAGTAATAATGTCAGAGGGGTGGACAGCTCGACCGAAGCCTCCAGCTCAGATGCCTTCCTGGGCAGGAGTAACTCTGGCTCCAGCTTTCTCCAAGAACTTCAGGAGAAGCACACGAGGCGCCATCAGATGAAATACCTGGCTCAAAAAGGTGCGCTAAACTGCCCGTTTATTCTTGTTTATGTGACTCATACACTAGCATTGTTCAAAAAGCTAGAATAATAGTTTTTTATGTTTTTGAAAGAGTCTTTTGTGCTCACTAAGGCTGAAAAATAAAAACCTTGTGAAATATTAAAGGGTTTTATATATTAATCCGTTGAAATTACTTAATTAATTCCTGTAAAATAAAAACAGCCATGGTGAATTTTTAACCCATATTTATTTACATTTCCAATCCTAAAATCAAATAATGTCTTGATGGAGGGGTTTCTTCTTGAGAAACATAATCGTTTTTTATTTTATATACTTATATTTGCTGTGTTTTTGCTTCTGGAGCAACACTTACTCTAAAACAATATTTAAAAAAATAATGAATCAATGTGAGTAGGTTGTTTGAAATGGATTTAGCTGAAGTATATTGTGCCACATTGCAGAACTGACCCATTTATAATGCCACTCTGAGAGCCAGTTAAATCTTAACCCTTTGTTTGCAGAAGTAATTTAATTGTTGTCTCAGGTGCTCGGGTTCTTTGTAGGCCATAATGACAATTTACATACAGAGGTCTTTTGTACACTTGTATACAGTGTTAAGTCAATCTTAATCTGTTTCCATAATGTCCACAATGAGTTGTGCACGCATTCATTTGAGATTTGTGTGTTTTTTTTAATTTACTGTAAAATGATTGCATACCCTATGTTTTTTTTAAGCAGCTTTATTTTGTGCCCAGGTCCAGAGGAGCTGAAGTGGATCGTTCAGGAAGTCAAGTATCGTATTGGTGTGCAGTCGGCTAAACTGGTGCGTCAGGTCAAGAGGAAGGACAGACTTCGGCAGAAGTTTCAGAAGAACTGTGATATAGTCACCGCCTGCCTGCAAGCCGTCTCTCAGAAAAGACGTAATTACAAATCATTCTCTCATTTCAGTACTCTTCCGTTCTTTATCTTTAAGTAGTCAGTGTTATATTACAAACGTCTTTCTTTGCTATTTAAAGCCTAATGTATTCTAGATCGAAAGCACGTCTTCGCTTTCTCTGACACTTGATGTCTGTTATTACTTAAAGGAATAGTTCACCTGAAAATTTAAATTTGCTAAAATATATACTCACCCCCAGGCCATCCAAGACATAAATGAGTTTGTTTCTCAATTGACCAGATTTGGAAAAATACAGCTTTATGTCATTCACTCACCAGGAGATCCCCTGCAGTGAATGGGTGCCATCAGAATGAGTCCAAACAGCTGATAAAAACATGATAATCCACAACACTAATCAATTGACATCAATCAAGCTGCACTTTTGTAAGAAACCAATTCATCATTAAGAAGTTTTTAACTAAAACTTTAACTTTGACTAAAAATAAAATCCTTTTCCCATTATATTGTTTTCTCCAATGCAATGGTAGCCCTGTCTCAATTAACAGATCAAGCTACAAGTAAGAACAGTCCAAAATAGTTCTAAACAAATATATCACAAGAAATTAATTGATGGACTGGAGTCATGTGGATTATTGTGTTATTTTTATGAGCTGTTTGTGCTCTTTATGACGGCACCCATTCACTGGAGAAGATCCATTGGTGATCAAGTGATGTGATGCAAAATTTTCCCAAATCTGTCCTCAGATGGCCTGAAAAGGAGTAAATCTAAATTTTGGAATGAATGAATTCCTTTAAAATGGTGTGTAATATAGTTTAGGTGGAGGTTTGCTGAAAAGCTCCGGGTCCCATATATCTAGTGTATTTTTATTACTTCACGTTGTTCTAGTTCTCTGTTGACGTTTTAGCAGACAGTGGTCTCAAATGACTCCCTACTATCACAGGATTGACTCTTGCTCATCTTGCAAACTGAATTATTTGCATTAGATTCAGCACACAGATTATATTCAATATCACTGAAATTCAATCCATTCGGTTTCAGAGGCAAAGGGTTTATGATGCTTTCATGCAAATGATTCATTCTGTGGCAAGTAATTCCTTTACATTTGGATGCAATGGGTGCTTTTGCTTCATGTGTTTGATTCAGGCACAGACATGCCCAACATACAGCAGCCTTGCTTCTTTTAATGTATTTTTCCCTCATTTTATCTACATGCAGCGTGACCTGTACTGTCAGGTACAGTATGAAATCACATCAAAACAGTAGCTCTGCATGCTTTCCATTCATGTCAGTGTCTATTCTTAATGCAAGAGGTCACTTTGTAGTTGTGAATGGTTATGGTTCAGTTTTTTATTTGTTGAGTGGCATGGTTTATCACTGTTAATTTCTCATTATATGCATGTCAGAAAATATACTAGAAGGTTTATCATCCAATGGAAAAATCAGAACTTTTTTTTTTGGCTGCCTGTAAAGTTTTAAACAACTGTTTTGTTAGCATTAAGGCCATTTTCTTCACAGGGTGAGTTCAGGGTAATTTGTAAACATCGGACAATCTTAAAAATTATTTGAGACAGATTAAAATAAGAAAACCTACCTATTTATTTTTGCTTGTTATTTCACTAATAATAATTATTAAAATAATGTGCTACTGTATTTAAAGTGTTACTTAAAGTGCAACAGTTCCTTTGTAAATCATTCAGACAGGTTGTGTAAAATGAATAAATTTATGGTGATTAAACGATCTTATCCTTATTCTTATATCGGGACGTTACTCTAATTGGGTGCTAAATCAGGACGGTTTACTTTTACATTTTCTTGTATTCTTAAAATAAAGGTTATTTTTTGGAATCTATGGTTACATTAAGAATCTGTGGCATTTATAAAATATCTTCATTCCTCATAAATGGTTCTTTTAAAGAACTGTTCACAGATCATTTTTGTTTTGTTTGTGGAAATCAGAAATGCTTCTTCGGTGTCTTCTTTTTATTGTCTTTTATTTCCTTATTCCTGCTTGTTAAAGATTAAGGCTGAAGTTGGCAGCATGGCACTAGTCAGTAATGTTCAGGCCATTGTTTTCTTCAGCTGTTTCTGGTCTGTAGCCCATCCTCCAGAGCTCCAGCGATCCCTCCTCCCTCTTAACCCGGAATGTGACGCTCATATGTGGGTGTGAGACACGCTCATCACTGCAATATTCCGCCTTCACCATCCTGCGCGTTCTTTTCGATCTCCTTTGATGCTTTTATTCATTTTGTAATTCACGTTTCAGGTATGAGGAGAAAGGATGTGCGAATGTGTTGTTTTCCTCTGATGCATTGATCGGGTCGATCATACCGAGTAGGATTTTTTTAGATTAAATGATTCTCGGGATGAGATCGTTGTAAATGCGCGGTCAAACGGACCCCTCAGGTTTTTCTCCAGATGAAGCAGGAACGGTTTGTTTCCTCTAAGAGGTCGAGGGCTTGTGTGAAACGGCAGAATGCAGCTGGAGGAGTCGGTAATATTATCAGTAATGTGCTGAAGAAACGCAACGACATCTCTAGAAGAGCGCCGCGCCTGCTGTGCACCCTAGAGCCAGGTGAACAACATGCTTTAAAATCATTATTTTATGCATTATTAATCTTTGCCCTGGCATTATAGACTACACTGCTGCTAGGATTTCCTCCGCCCATTTATTTGCAATGGTGCTGAATGTAGAATGGTGTTTTTGTGATAATTAAGTGACCTAAAGGGCCTTCTTCCTATATTATGTCGTATTCAATATGATTTTGTATAAATATTAATAATATATATATGTGTGTGTGTGTGTGTGTGTGTGTGTGTATATGTATGTATGTATGTATGTATGTATATATGTATATATGTATATATGTATATATATGTATATATGTATATGTATATATA
>JAUMHQ010000051.1:1789510-1817479 GCA_032361165.1 Enteromius paludinosus
TACACATAAACCTGTTTTAAGAGACTTATAAAACAATATTAGCCACCTTTAAAATGGCATAATAGGGGCACTTTAAGAAAACATCTTCATCAGTTTGGCAACACAGACACTGCAAACACACGAACTCACTGCAAACACAGAAACGCTGCAAACAGCACGGACCACAACGGAAATGTTCCAAGGGGACCTCAAAAAGTGACGAACCCATCTGAGAGTAGCTCTAGCTAACATAGCATTAAATTAATGTTTTCACAGTTTAGTGTGTAGTTCTTCAGATTAGTCTAATAATATCCAGAAGACCGTATGATCAGGTTGTTAAAATAAACACAAAAAACGTACCATTTAGTTCAGCGACAACATTTCTGTACTGACCAAAAGCATAATCAGGTCCCAGGTAGGTTCGTCACTTTTTGAGGTCCCCCTGAAACATTTCCGTTGTGGTCCGTGCTGTTTGCAGCGCCTCCCTGTGTTTGGTTGCATTGTGAGAATTTACAGTTTGCATGTGTTTTTTCTGTTTGCATTTGTTTTCCTCTGCTTGCACGCATTCTTTTTCTGTTTGTATGTTTTCTTCTGTTTACAACGCGTTGCAAAGCTCTCTCGGCCACCGTACGATATATTGCAAAAAGAAATAAAGCATAAAATATAGCATATTTACTTGCAAAGTAAATATATTCAGCCTCATGCTGCTTTTGATGCAACAGTCAGATGTTATTAAATTACTAACAATTATTTCAAACATATGACATTTCAAGATTTTAGACAAAAGGGAAAATTAAGCAGCTGATGCCAGGATGACGACTGGACAATTTTGAAATAGGTTAATGTTTCATACGTTTTTTTGTCAGTACTTGTGTAGTTGTCGTCAAAAAGTTCAAGCTAAAACAATTTTAAATCAAACTCGCAAGTCATAAAATCTGATTTGGCAGTGGTTGCTTCTTGTTAACCCAACAGACAGTAGCTGTTGTGGTAGGCCCATTAAATGTCTCAATGGTTTTGCCCTGGCAAGTTAAAGCTGGCTGTTTATTTTCCGCACTATTTTCTGCACCTCTCACAATCTGTAATTACTGTGTTTAAGTTTACACAATTGGCCAAATGCAAAGGACAGCCACTCCTGCATAGACTAGAAGCCACATGTGCTAAAACATACATGATTTTACCCTAATTGGAAACTATTCTACTTTTTAGCATTCATAGTTATGCATACTTGACTGCATTGTGTACAGCTGATTAATCAGTCAACTTGGTATTGCAGTCCCTCCCAGTCTAATGTGGGCACACGGTGAACCCTCCAAACACCTGAGGGCAAAAGACACGAAATCACAAGAACTCCAACTTTGAACTGAGGTGAAACTAAAGACGACCCAATATGGCAGTTTGCAAAGCTTCAGGAACGCTCTGACCACAGACTGGACTTAGACAAGCTTTGATCCTCAGATTACCTTTCGCCGAATTGCACTCGCCTGTCAAGTCCAGGTAAAGACCCATTTGCCTACCATGTGGAGAATATATGACACCAAAGCATACTCACATGTACGCACACACCTTGCCTGCTTAAAACTGACAACTAAATGAATTTGAAAATGTATTTGCATGTTCTTCCTTGTGCTCACTGTGTGTTCAACAGCCTGATGCTGATTCAGGAAGTACTGTATTATCAAAGTGTCAAGGGAAAATTTTTGAGATTAGCGTTTAAGGAAAGACTATCTCTGTGCTAAGACTCCCTGTGGCTTTAGCATGTGCGCTACCCAGTGAGATGAACCCTTCTGAATCTATACAGTCTCAGGCTCACCTGTGTCAGATTATCTGTGTTACATAAGTGCAAAAACAACAGTAATAGTGGCTTTTTAATGACAGTGCTACCAAGGTGACCACCACTACATCGTCTGCTCACTGATTAAATTGCTCTAGGACAGGAAGCTAGGTGTTACAGAGAATTGTAATGTGGTTTTTAGGTAATGCTGACCTTAATGTGGCACAAGGTCGTTTTTTTTTGGTGCATATATTTATAAGCAACACGATTTTTCTTCATATTTAAAACATGCAAAAAGAATTCTGTATTTGGAGATTACTGTACTCATGTCAATAGATAAGAGCAAAATCAAATCAGCCTAAACATTTCAAAAACAAACATGCAAGGCGTAGGGAATGTGTATGGCTTTCTGTGGAGTTCTGCCAGTGCAGATTCCTGCTTACAAATCATGTGAAGCATACACACCCAAAAATAACTAATAAAAGTTCACTATTAAAAAAAATACTGATCTACAAAGTCAAAACATAGCAACCACACAATTTGTTGAGTTGTTTTGCCCCTAAATGCATCAATTTTTTTGAACAAAATGCTTGATTGAATTATTCAAGGACTCAGAATGGATGTATTCAAATGTTCATATTTCCCAATTATATAGACCAAAAAAAATGCATTTGAAAAAACATCTCAATTCGCAGCAAAACCACTTTCTTAGTGTGCATCCAATGGACACTTTACTATCCCATGATGCCACAGGAGAGAATTTGTGAATGGCAACAAAGCAACAAGACTGTAATAAGTTTATGTAATAAGAATTCATAAAAGAACCTTTCTTATTTGCAGTGTTCATATTTGTGCTGATTGTCACATAATTGTGATTAATCGCATCCAAAATGAACCTTTTTGTTTACATACCTTTTTGTTGTGTACTGTTTATATTTATAATATTTGTATATATATCCACACACACACACACCACAGTTGTTGTTCAGAGCACATACTTTCTCTTTCTCTGGCAACTTCACTGTGTTTTGCTTAGCTATATCTGTACCCACAGGAGAATAAATGTATTCAAGTGAGAGGTCTTGTTATTTTACATATTGTAATGGTCTTGTATCTGAGCATTATGGGAATATAGACTTGAATAGACTGATACATTTTCTGCCTAATTGGCCTTGAAATATTATATAACATAGTGGCTCTATAGTGTACTGACTTTATTTTCAGACACGGCACTTGACAACAATAAGACTCTTTTGAAAGAGGCCAATGGAAAACCCCTACTGTAGGCTCAATGCGATTTCAGTGCCGCTTAACACAGCGAGCTAACATTCCCCAGCGGGCTCTGACTGCCGCGTTATCTGTCTCTTGTGTTGTAGCAGTATTGCTTAACAACTCTCGTATGGTATTTGGCCCTTATCTCAATGGGCAATCTAACCCTGCAGAGAGAGCACTCCGCTCCGCTCTCCCAGCAGCCCAGCAGGTAAACTGAACCCCAGGCCTTGAGTTACGCTGCACTCCCTGGCTCGCTTTTCAGGTCAGTGGTCTGCGCTGTTGGTTCGGGCGTACAAAGAGCACAAGGGAGGCCCTGTCTGCAACCCCTCGACGGTTTGGACCCGGCGAGAACTCCCTGGTGTTTGTGTGAACGCCGCGGTCGGGTCCGTTTGAACAGAAACACTTTAAAAGACAAAGCGAGAGGGAAGAGTTGACTATAAGCAGCGTGGATGCTTAAGAGGCTTGATGTAAAAGGGAGGAGAAGCGGTACGGGACCCAGGGGAAGAGAAACAGTGCTGCAAAGACTCAACACTTCCACAGGATACAAAACAGGGAGAGAGGAGGAAAGACCACCAGTGAACGCCTAAGTGTGAGAACAAAGTAAATAAAATTTGGGAAGCAGGAACTGGGAGGCCCCGTCCACCACGATTTCCACAGATGAGTTGCATCGCGACACCAATTGAACTTCAATGCAATAAATACAAAGGTGACACTACTTCTGGTTCCTTTAACACCCGTGTAATCTTTGCATTTCGCAAACTATTCTTATAGAGACAAAAGGTTTAGAAAAAATGGTTAGCTTTAGAATAGGTCACTGAAAGGTTCCTTGGTTCTTCACCTTGGTTCTGGCAACCCAAAAATGACTTGAGGTCCCCTATGTTCATTGACGGTTCCATGAAGACCTTTTCTATTTCTACGTTCTTTTGTAGTGGAAAGGGGTTCTTTTTTATTTTTAAATGCATGCTTTAGTGCTCCTCATTAGGTTCTTTAGGGAACCAAAAATGGTTCTTCTATGGCGAAACCTCATTTTTATTTTCAAAGTTTCAGCACATTTCCACTTGTTTATTTGCTCTCGCCGCATTTGTTCATTTGTGTTCAGGGTTGGTTGGGGTGACGGTTGCAGTCGGCCAGAAACTCGATCTGACCTGCACCAGCAGCAGCGCTCCCTCCTCCCCTCCTCTTTCTTTCAATCTCTCTGATACGTCTCTCTCCCACCTTCCCCTCTAGCCATGGCTTACCATGACGAGGGGCAGAGATCAACGCCCTGATGGCCTCGGAGCCAGGTGGGAGACACCCCATCTATCACGAGAAAGTGACTTCTGCGATTCCACAACGGGGCTGTAAACAACAGACTCATTGTAGGTGCAGGTGCTGAATGCTGGGACTGCAAGACTAAAGTGGACAAGGAAGGAAGGTGGAGAAAAGTACCTGAAACATTAACTTCACTGCCTATTGTTTATGTTTCTTCAACCTTACTCCCTATACTGTACGTCAAATAAATCACTGCTCAGTGGCCTCATATACGAACAAGTCAAGTTATATAATGGCTTCGCAGGAATCCTTTTTTGAATGCTCAACAAGCATAAAGCGCCCACACCAGGAAATCAGATCTTTTAACACATAAATCACTCTATACTTCTTAATTACTCATCCATGTAATTCCTAAAAGCTCTTTCCGAGGACTATACATACAAAACAAGCGCAGTGCAAATAGACCTTTACACTTGTAAATGCAAGTATATAAATATTTAATTTGGCAACACGTTCGCTGTTGCACAGGCCACAAGATTTATTAGTGACGTAAAGATACTCAAACAGCTGCTGTTTTGAGACACTCGGTTAAAGAGCTGTCTGCGCAGAGATATACTCAAGCGGTTCCCCATCATTAAAGGCAATAAAAAGCCTACTTGCAAGCAGGGAACTCCTTTAACCAACCACAGGTGCCGGCATTGTCCTTATGCCATTGTGTCTCTTTGTGTGGCATTATTTGAAAGGCAGCAGTAGCTGTGTATGCTGAGGTTAGCAGCACCCACTGTATGCCAGTAAGGTGTGCCCTGCATTCCTCTCAAACAAAACACAAACACACACCACCTGGCCCAACCTGAGCACTACCGATACACTCGTTTGTGAAACATTTTATACAACTTTGGGTTAGTCTTGGGCAGCATGAGAAGAGGGAGCACCGGATAACAAGAGTAATGGATAATGGATAACCAGAGCTTTGGAGTCTCTGGATAGTTTGAGTCATCAGTTGTGTGAAGCATCTACAAAATGGGAATGACTTTAAAAGAAACATCGTAATCGAAATAAGAAATCAATGATACATGGGATACATGGGTCATATTATTTATAGAGATTAGATGTTTTAATGAAAAATCTGAAATTGACACTGGATATTAAAAATAAAATGTCTGAAAATGAACAAGGAAGACTGCAACCCCATTTGCTGCACTTGTGGCACTGAAATGATCAAATTCACCAAAATAGCTCAAACAATTCCTGTTACTTGACGTCAGTTCTGTGTCATTTTATAAAAGCTGAGCTTGCTGTGGTCACACTATTTGTGATTGCCAAATGGAAACTGGTTATTAACGTCCAGTTCTGGTTCTATTGCAGTTGCATTCCTTGAATGAAAATGAAGTGTTCCTGATTGGCTGTAAATAACAGTAACAGGATGAATTTCCGGTCTTTTTTGATAGCATCAATGTTCCATCAATGATATCTTCCTCTTGGACTGGTTTAAAAGAAGATGACTTCATTTGTGAAATATCCCTAATATGCTTTGAGCAACTGATTTTCACAAATCAGCTTCCTGATTGGGGGAAAACTGAGAAACAACTGATTTTTCCGTGATTATGTGCACTGACAGAGAACATCATTAAGGAACACTTGTCCTGACTGAGGCATGTGTCAACATTAGAACCTTTTATTTTGGTTAAAGACATCTCTCTTTCACTCTTCCATGAACATCTGGTGTTCTATGCACATTCGAAAAGAGGAAGAAACACAAAACTTCAGTTTTACCAGGAAGTTCACCTCAGGTATTAACAGGTAAGGTGCACTTTTTATCTCCCGGGTGGATTGCTAAAGCATTGGGTTTTGCACAAGAGTTAAAGTTTTGTTCATTTTTATTTCACAGTTGCATGACACTTATGCCTCGAAGAGTTTAGACTAGGAAGTTAGAAAAGCAAGTATTTCATTTAGCAGTTTAGACTATGAAAAGTGATCATGCCAGAAAACTAAATAAAGACAAAAAGGACACAATATGGGAGGGACTGTCTTACATTCTTGTATTTACATTGATTGTTTCAGTCTGTCTGTTGCTTTGCAAAGGTTAAGATGGTTTACCGGGTACCTCAAGATACTTAAGTCATCTTTGCAATGCTTGAAGACCTAAAGAATCATCCTATACAAACATCTCCAACAAAGAGTCAAGTAACATTAGAAAGAGTGGATTATAGAGGATTGATGATTGTTTCCTGTCACACCTGCCCTGCCCATTGTGAAATCACTCGTATTCTCAATCTACTTCTATAATTTGCTTATAGTATAAAAATGTCAACTTTTTAAAGACTGAGTCATGTCAAAAGCCTGTGTGCATTAATTTTGGCAGCCATAGCTAATTATTAGGATCTTTTGAATACGTTTTTACAGAGTAGATGAGAAAGTATACCATTTCTTCCTTTTCTTAGGAGGTTTCTTTTGTTACCAAACAAATATGAAGAATATAACCTATAATCATCAACATAACAGGTTGTTTTGCCAAATTTCTGTCAAATAGACATCTGATGAGTACCACAAAAAGTCCACAAACATAGCATCTAAAACTTTTTCTTTTTTTGAAATCTGGTTCCATGAATAGATGAATAAACAGAACAGAAAACAGAAGAACACTTTTTAAAAGAATTGTTCACTGAAAAGTCCTTTAAGGAAACCAAAATTGTTCTAGGACATCACGGCGAAAACCTCCTTTTGGAACATTTAATTTTTAAGAATATAGATAAAGAAAAACCAATTCAAAGCAATTTTAATGTCTTAATTTACACGCGTTTACATTTTATAAGTTACAGTAAAACGCGTGTTAATGTTAAAATGCAAAAATCAAACCTATTAGACTTACAAATGCACGATTGAACAAGGAGAACGGCATTACTTTGGACTAAGCACGGCAACCCTATAAAAGCCATCTGTCCGTGCTGGATGTGCACAGGAGAGTAGAAGATTATGTTTGTTGCGATAAAGAGAGAGAGAGAGATGGAGAAAGAGAGCGAGCGAGAGAGAGAGAGAGGTAGAGAGATCTGCGCGCTTAGTAAGACTCGCCAGTAAGACTCTGAGCACGCAACGCGCGCTTTCTATCTGGAAACTTTCAAAAAGGATTCGTTATTAACTCATCACCTTCATGTCGGCACTGCTGAATATTTCCTCACCGATGCTATGGTTACCTTTATCAAGGTATGTATCTTTAGAAAGTTTGTTTGTTCGAACTGATGGAGCGCTCGATGGCAATCTGGAGGGCTCTTGGCACGGTTGCGCATTTGTGCTTGTTCTCCAGGACGGTTTCTGTGCGATTAACGATTGAAAAAGTTCACACAGCGGAGATGTGTTCGTAAAGCAAGACCTTCTGTGGCAGAAAAAACTACGTAATTTTCATAATTGCGTGTAAACAGTGTTTGAGAAACTCTCTGCGCATTTGTGTATTTGGGAAGAATGTGAAATGCTCAGAGCCTCGGGCTGAACTGAAAACTAGTACAGGCAAATTCGCTTCTTACCTTTCAAAGTGCTCTTCTGTTTATGCACAAAACAAGACAACTTTAGTCTTCTAACTGTAAATGGATGTGTCTAGATCTAAATGTAGCTGTTAATGCAAGCTTAACTTTAGATTTCTAAACATAGAAATATTTTTGAGAATAGGAAATATTCAAATGCAGTAAGTTGCTCGACTTTAACTGATAAGACTTAACTTGATAAACTTAAATGCCAGACTTTAAAATATACTTAGATGTTGTCTGAACACTTTGCTCTTTGGCCGTACCTCGGAGAGCTGGCTGAGATTGGCAGACAATCCCTAAAATAGATAATCCACATAAATCTGTGCTGGAGATGCCAGTGCTGTCGAATCCCTTGAAGGTTTTTTGGTGGGTTAAAGTTATTGCTCTTCTTGTTCATCAACTGAAAGTTGCATGCATATTTTTTTCCCGCTTGTGTTTTGATAGCCCTGTCTGTGTGTGTGTTTCTGCTTATGTTTCCCCGCTGTGTGTGTGTGAGCCAAATCTTGTGCAGACATGCTCCTGAAACAAGCATCTGTCATATAAAGGATTTGACATGAGGCATCCACTGACGGGGAAGCTAAAGGGTTAATGAAAGTAATTTAAATTTACTGGTAAACATGAGTCAAAAGAAATAGGGGACGTGACTGCAGTGAACCCAAGGCACTATTTGAGGACTTTTCTCTAATCTGAAGTGATTCAATAAATCCCACGAAATCCGAATTTCGTGCTATTTTCAAGACTTGCAAAGAAAAGTATGTCTTTTATTGTGAGTGAAAACTGAAGTACCCTACAGTTCTCTGTATGTGAAGAAATACACAACACATTATTTAAAATATTTATAAATTACATTTTCTAAATTTGCAATTATATCTATTTGCAGTATACCGGCTTAACTAGGCCTGGTGATATTGCACACCTCGTACACAATATGTGGTGTTTTAGTCCACTAGCTAACAAGATAACAAATTCACTTATGTGATTTTCTCAATTATTGCGGCTTTGAAACACTTCCAGGCTCTACAGTAGTTTAAGTTCATACTGTCTAGTGACTCTGAAAACTGTAGTGGTAAATGTTCGGCCAGCTGCAGTGCATTCTTGTTTTTCTGAGCAACTATCTGTCACTTTAAAATGGGAACAGCGAAAAATGTTGGCTGGCCATCAGGGGATCTCATCAACTTTATCAAGAATCACCCATACCCAAAAACTATCTCAGTCTCTTTTTTTGGTCACTATGTTTAAACTGTGGGAAATTTGCAACGGTAACCATATATGGATCGTCTCATTATAGGATACTTTATGTATGCCAAATCATGCAGATAGACAGAGCATGAAATTATATTTTTCATCTTGATAAATGTGTCTTGGCTGTTTTCATATTTCAAAAAGCATTCTTTGCTAACAGGTTACATAGTCTAAGTTGTCAGTACACTTCAGACCCATCATCAAAATGACAGATGGCAGCCAGGCAGAAATACATCATTTATCAAGGCCAGGCTCAAAGAAACGAAGTACTTCTTAGTAACTCTTCATTTTCTTAGTAACTCTTCATTTTGCATTGTACAGAAGACAAAACCTATGGTGATAGGTAATGATAGCACAACAATACTGCACAGCTTAACAGCGCAGAATTTGTAATAGCGTTTCCATTATTGTCTGTCACATTTATCTTATCAGCGCAGTATTGATGTTGTGTGACACGGTACTTTTATACTTTAATGCTTGCGTTTCATGTGCACTTCATTATCTCCAGTAAACTAATTAGTAATTTGCACCAGTAATGTACAGCCCCATTTAGCAACAATTTGGATTAAGCTATTCAAAATAAATACTTATTTCTGAATGTTAAAATTATTCAATTTGATCATTTTGCAAACATTGTCACAATGTTACTTTTGAATGTTCTCTGATTCGAAACATTCTCAAACATTCTAACATTCTCTACATTTGAACATTAATTTTGAGAATATCATTAAATATAAATAACGTTTCAACAATTTTCTGTTACTGGGAGATTGTTTGTTCCAGACTTTGAGAGAACCTTGCCAGGATGTTTTGAGAATGCTCTCTGTAAGCTGGGAAGATGGTGTTAGATATGCTGTGGTTGCTGTCTAAACACACACCATTTTAAAACCACACACTCCTCACAATGTCCATATTATGAACATTGTAGTTAGTGTGTCCGTGTTCTTACCATGAAAACTATACTTGAGGAAGAAACAAAATAAAACCCTTTGTCTTGACTTAAATGTACCTGAGCGTACCCAGAATACTAGTTTCTCCAAAAGGCTTCTAACATTTGTTCTGGAAGTGGCATGAGTTGATATGCATTAAACATGAAGCCATGGTAGTTTTGTAGTTTGTATCCTTGACAAAGTGTTGCTGTCAGCTGCCAAACACCCATCTATCACATTACACTCAAACAACCAACATGATCACGTTACAAACTCCAAGATGTGTTAATTACACTAACTGTTGTGTTTTGCAGTGCCGTGTCAAAACAGAGAGCTTATTATGTGTTTATTTATCTATAAAAGCCAAGCTAATGGCTAATGACTCCCAGACTTCCCAATAATAGAATTGTTTTTTATAGCAACATGCTTTAATGAAGACACCTGACTTGGCGATAATTTTGAATTAAATCAGGCAGGAATATAACTCATTTTGATGCTATGAAAGGCCATTTGCTGTAAGAAAATGATGTAATAAATAGTTATAGTTATAGATATAATGAATAGTTAAATGAGAGTTTTACTGCCTCTAGTGTTAATTTCTTTTGGAAACTGCAGTGATATGTACTTATGGGTACGTATTTTGTGTCTCGCTAAAAAGTGCACCAAGATATGTTTATGCCATTTAACCAGGTAGGTAACCAATCGCTCTAGTGCCAAAAATTAAGGCATTGGCTGCCAAAACTGGCTATTTTTTCAATTTTTTCATATTAACTTACACTTGTCATGTACCATTCAGTGTGTTGGCTGATGATCAGAATTTACCAGAAAACACATGCCGACTGAATGAAGTGTCTTGAAGGAGGCGCTGACACAAGCTGCCAAACAGCTGCAATGCGTCCTCTACACTGATCGCTCAGCGAACAACTCACGAGGCACTGAAAACATGACATGCTAAGCTAAAAACGCTTCATGTGAACTGGTGTAAACCAATGCTCATGTGTATGTCCTTTTAGCTGATAGTTTACACTGTTTGTCTACACTAGCTTTTCATATTAAAAGTCTAAAAACCTTTGACTAAAACCAACCAATAAATCATAACCGCTGAAATGTTTGTCTTCTGAACTTCATATGCGCAGTTAGCCTGCATCTGCGTATGTTTGCTTGATTGTAATGAATGCCACCCCTTGGGTTTTCAAACACTGCAGGTCAGGTCTAACGTCTTAAAACCACTCAGAACCAAGCCGAGATGAATCCAGATGGAAGTTAGTGTAGGGTGCTGGTCAGGGATGGAGAGTGTCCAGACGGGGGGTCTATTTTTTCACTCTTTCAGGGGAACATCTGGAGGCAATTGGACAGCATTAGGGTTTAGACGCTCTTCTTTGAAAATCCTGGGTGGATTTCTTCCGCTGGCATGCTTCCTCCTAAGCCATCCTGAGTCCATCAACTTGGGTAGTTCTTGTGAAACACACAAGAGATATGTACGGTCATAGTGTCATGTCCTGTTAATAGATACCAAACGACAGCATGTCATTTTGCATGATGCTTTCAGCATGCCAGTGCATTGCTAACAGACAGTTGTATGCACTAAGAACAGCCACTTTTATGTGCCTATTACCTATTTTTACCTATTTTTTCCCCTCTCATTGTACTATTTCTAATTCTTCAGTGACATGTATGCACATGTTTCGATCTCAAACAATAGCTAAACAGTTCATAGTGCCTCTGAATGAAAAACTCTTTGATTCAGTAGCTTTCCAAAGCTCCACGTGACTGAAGTACACAAAGTGCATCAGTGTCTGTTAACGCGATTGATTGTCTTGCCGTTCTGTAGTTGGACATATGGCGCTTCTCCTCTTACATACCCAGTTTGACAGTAAATAAGCCTAAGAATGGGAAACTGCTTGTGGATTTTCAATTTACAGAATGTATAATCAGCGTTAGGGAAAGTTGTTTTTAAAAGTAATGCATTACTGTTTTTATTCATTTCTAGGAATTCGGAATCAGTTTTTGAGCAAGTGAGATAAGTAGATCCATGATTTTAACAAACATCATGTTTACAAAGTCTGATGCACTTTACAGTTTCTCTCAAAAAGGAAATAATCAATAAATGAAGTAATGCGTTACTTGAAAAAAGTAATCTTATTACATAAGTCAAGTTATTTGTAATGCATTATTCCCAATACTGTGTGTAATTATATTGCTGTCTAAATGGATTTGGCTAAAAAGAAATATACATTTCCTGTAAATGAGTCAATATGTCAATGCAAGCTGGTAAGTGGATTAGGAATGAATGCTAAAACAGTCCAGTTTATGTTGACCATTCAACTGCAAAATCTGTGTTATCTACGCGTGCCGGACTGAACGGTGTGTTAAATGGTACATTGGTTGGTGTGAAGGCTGTTGCTAATCTCTGGCCAATCCTGTAGGAGTTAAAAGCTCAGGGAGTTGTAAGCCTCCTTGGCCAGTCTTAGATGATGTGCGTAGGCGGTGAAGAAGCCCCAATGTCGAGACCACTGACACAGTGCTGTGAGCGATTAACACCTGTCATACATGAACAAGCTATTCTGTAGGTTTGAAATTTAAGTGCAATCAAAAACAAGACAGAAATATGCATGCAACTGATTGTTATTTGTTATATATCACAGCTGCTAGACGGAATGTTTTTCCATTGGGAGAACAGGTATGCTGTACAAACTCAATGTAACAAAATTTATTTTTATTCAGACTTTTAGTGACCTTTTGCTTGGTGTTTCTAAAATTAAGGAAACCACAAGTGTTTATAAGGATTAATCCCGAGGCAAGTGCAGAGCTGTGCATCGAGTGGCCTAAACCAGTTAAAGGAGATCAAGGACCAGATTTTGACGCCTAATGCTCCCGTGTCCTGAAATAAAAGTTCACAGAGCCTGCTGTTCTATGTAGTTTAATATTATGTCATTATAAAATAAATTGATATCCAGTACCTTTGTTTTCCAATGACAAGTGAAGCAGATACCAGTAAAGGCCCATAGCTGGGAAGGTCACAAGGCTCAAGTTATATAAAAAGTAATTCCGTTTAGTTGAGATCAAACTGATTGCGGAGAACAGTTTGTGTGAGAGTCATTTGTGTGTAAGTGAAAAGGAATTTCTTGGTGTAGTTTCTGAGGTAATTTTACTTCTGAGGCGATGGACTTGTGAGCTCCTAAACAATGCTTGCTTGTTTAGCATTTAGTCAAGGAGGTTGTTGGGCTGTTATTTATTGCCTTCACTGCATCCATTTTGGCTGATGAGGAGCAGTACTGGAGTAAAAAGAACCCAGGGTGATTTTAAAACAATATTCCTCTGATCCTACTGAAGATCAGTCCACTCCTAGGGCAATTTCTGAATCTGTCCAAACCTGGCATACAGTACAATTTGATAACCTTAAATAAGCTGAATGTGTTGCATAATTTTTTACAGCCCAAAGACATTTTGACATGCTGATCATGGTGCAAATCTACCTATCAGCACGGTACAACAGTTAAGTCTTAGCAAAAATGGGAAAGCGGCTGGATGGTTTAGCTTGTACTGTACTTGGCCACCAGCTTATCATCACGATTTGTGTTTCCAGCTTGATACCACATGAAAAGTCTTATCTTGTCCTGGACTTTTCATAATTGTTCAAAGTACGCAGACAGCTCTTCTCTTCTCCGACCTAGTTTAAATGGATTAGGATGTCAACAAATTTGGGCATTCCTAAGAAAGGAACCTAGAGTCCATTAACTGCCCTATCAGCTGACTAGGTCAATCACATGAACTTAAGTGTGTCATTTCAGGTGCTTAAAACATTCTGGTGTGGTTTGGCCGGGAGGTTGAGGGGTGGAACTGCCACCAAGAGAAATGGTCGAAATCATTCACCACTTAAAATCATCCACTACATTCATGTCATGCTTATTTGGGTCAGACATAAGGGTTTTTGTAGAGAGAGATTTATCCCACTGGTTGGCCTGTAGCAGACAGCGTTTTAAACCAATAATGTTATCAAAAATGCACAAATGTAATAGCTTAGCCTACATCATGTTTTCAGCATTAAAGACTTTTCTTTTTCTTCAGTTTAATTGTATTAAGGGGGTTGTCTTTTGCTAAGTTATTTCTATTGCTTATAATGAACAATGTTGTGACTCTGTAACAATAAATATATAATTTAACAGAAAATAACATTAATGCATAATTTCTGTTGTTGTGCATTAATCATATCCAATGAAAAGACTTGGAAAACAGTTTTAAATATGTTGACATTCTACTTAATTGTCATCAACTACAGAACTGCACTTAGTATAATAGTTATTGCGTTGCATATGTCATTATGCAATACAATAGTAATATAACTATGTGAAAGTGCTGGCAGAACATGTTCCTTGTTCTTTTTAAAAAAGGAAAATGCAGAAATCCTGAATCCTTGCACGCAACAGTTTATATAATACACCATAAAAGTAGTCCAAGAGTCTTCTGAAGTCATCCACTATGTGAAATAGTTAACAAAACTCATTCAAAACCATTTTATCTGCTGCAGCTCCGGATTCTCTTTCTCGCCAGCACAAATGTCTACTGGTGCAATTTTTTAAACAGCTTCAATTTTGGTTAGTTTCTCACACAGCTATTGCATGACATCAGAAAAAGTTGGAATATAATGTGCTTGTTGTTTTTTGGGGGCCATCATTGAATGCTGTATACAGCTGCATCAAAATTCTTCAAACATCTCCTTTTTGTGTTTCAGTTCAATCATTTGTTATGTTAGAAGAATCTCCCCCTTCCAAACCTCTTTTTGGCACCTTCCTGAAGACAAACGTTTAAGCCGCTGTTCATCCAGGAAGAGACATGAATCCACATCTGTGCTCCTGTGAGACATGAACTTCCTGCATTTATGCAACATGACAGAGAAAGGCACATAAAGAAATATGTCAGCATCTTAGAGTTTTTAAATGCAAATCTGATAAGAAAGCTTTCGGACAGGCACTCGCCATGGATCAGACCTTAAACTCTTGTTCGTTTACTGAGGGATTGCATTAGCCGTGACTCCTAGAAGGTCTCCGACAATGTTTGCAGCACACGAAGAAACACAGCTAAGTATTTGAGAGCAGTTAAGAGGATGCAAAGGATTATCTATTCCAACATGGTTGAAACAGATTCAAGTGCATGTGCTTCTATCACATCATTTGTTGTGCTATAAATTACGCTTCAAGAGAAGCCAGATGACTTTAACACGACAGAGTTGCTCATTATAGACAATTTTTGCAGCTTAATGTAGAAGAACCCTTTTAAAAGCTTACTGGACGTATACAAACATAGCCAAGCATTTGATCGCACTTAAGAGGATGAAAAAGATTATCTGTTCAACCCTGGTCTGGAGCTCCAAGTATATTTCCACCCTGTGTTCACCTGAATGAGCCCAAATGATGAGCTTAATTGACGTTCTTTCCAATGTCTTGCGCTTTAGTACACTTTTCTCCAGAGGCTATGCATTTATGGGGTATGAGATGCAAATTGTGTCAACAAAGACAAAACATTTCAAATCAATGTTTTCTGTTCTGAATTAAAGTGCACATGGGAACGTTGCACAATTTGAAGTAGTTCACTGCAAATGCATATAAACATTACAACTAAATCGTAATCAATTCACATTCATTCTCACAGGCGATAACTCGTAACTCATTAAAATTAGGTTTCAGGTAACAGTTTTATGTTTTTATGCAATGTTTTTTACCCCATTTGGTGCTGTTCACGAGGCAAATTACAGAATTTAATGTTATTATTTTTTTATAAGCTTTATAAAAATTATAATTATATTTCAGTTGAATTTTTTTGTTGGATTTTATGGAACTAAATTAAAAAAAGTTAAACTGAAAAATGCTAGATGAAATACTCTTACTGTTTATTTTGTGTTTCCATCCAGTGCAGTCATTTAAACCTTTCACGTTATGTCCATTCTGTGTTTTTGTGTGTGTGTGTTCACACATAGTGTTTTTTCATCATGTTTTTACCATAAAGATACAGTAAACAAATACAACCACAAAACAATTCAGTTAAAGTGATAGGCCTGTTAACATTTTTAGGAGGCTGTAATGGTTAAAAAAAGTAGTTTTTTTCCCAAACACTCATAAAAAGAGTTTAATTTCAGGAATTTTGCATTTTTGGCCTTATTTTGATTCTCAGTTGATTTAGCGCCTGAGAATTTAGTACAAATGTAATCCCATTGTGTCTTGCTAAATGCCCTGCAAATGTAAATTTGATTTGGTTTATCAAATTTAGCTTATTAGCACACCTTGGAATTAACCTGATTCCCCTGCTAAATTAAAGCTTTTCATTACTACAGACTTTATATTCAGTACTGTTATTCGGTCACGACTTCAGTAATGCGGTTGTTTTGAATTTGCCAACTGCACAGGCAGGAAAATGAATCTGTAAAGGCAATAAAACGGAGTCATTTTCTATGCCACTGCCTGTAAGGTGACTTTGTCGTGCCGTCCCTCTTTTGAAACACCAATGTGTAATTGCAGGCATCACCCCTGCCAAAAAGCAAAATTAGGGGATGCGTATTGACCGTTAATGAGGACAGAGTGATTAAAAGTCTCCTCTGAGCTCCGTGGGTCTGATTCGCACTCCCTCATTTGCCTGTCCCTTTCAGACTCCAAGATTTTAATCTCTTAAACAACAAAGGTCAGTGTTGAATGTATGTGCAGACGAACTTGTGACATCAATGACAAATGAGATAATTTTTAATAAAATCCAGGTGAACTAATCTGAACTCAAATGATAATGGATCAAACATTCCTACAGAACAAGAGGTCTTTTGTGTTTGTTTTCGTCACCAAAGTCTAATTTAAAACCAATCGTTTATGTAACAAGCCAAGGAAAGTGTCCCATGACACCATCGACCACCACGCCAAGACCTCCCAAACCCTGCAGTTCTTCGAAGGCAAGACATGTGGTTCTGAAAAGATATAGAAACACCCAGGGCAGTGTAAAGGTTAGCAAAGCACACTAGATATTAATTTTCATCAGGCGCTGGTGCCAAAAGGTCCTTTGATGTAGCAGCTGTAACCCTTGACTGTCTGCAACACGTCTGTCTTCGTGCATCAGTGTCATCATTAGTCTTCGGTTCTTGCACTTTGCAATGTAGTATCTAGTTTAGTGTCACTTACTATTTGACCGCTCCGGGTTTGACATTAAGATGTTTTGTGGCTCATATTCTTTCCTTAAATCAGTTTGATTTCAGGTGATCCCAGAACGCACAATGGAGATGTTGATCTGAAAGTCTGGTTATTCAGGTAGACCTGAGAAGGAATGTGTACTTTTATTGATGCCTAGTTATGAGTTCTGAAAAAGAATCAGTGACGTATTTGAAAATTGCCAAGTGAGGCCTGCCGCTTGCATGCTGTTGAAAAGAAAATTGAAAGGCTGTTAACTGTAATTGTTAGTATTAAATTAACCACACAGGATTATGGTAGGCCACAACTCTTACCTTATTTAGCATTAGAATCTGCTCTAAATATCACCAACAGCTCATAGAGGACAGACCTTCTCACTTGAAGCAAGGTGGGAAAAGGCAATATTGTGTTCAAAGAATACAGTAGTTTACCCTAAATGGGGGTGGGGGGGCAAATATTTTTGTGAGACAAAATAAAATAGGAATGAAATAGTAACACTTTACACACTATAATTGCTATTTCTACCATTTAACCCATATATATATATATATTTATATATTACATATTATACTGTGTGTTTGTGTATATATATATATAGAGAGAGACCAATTAAATACCAATTAAGGTAACTTTTTTCAGTGTTTTGTTTTGTCACTTTGTTACAGTATTTGTCCATTTCATGAAGTTTATTAAAGTTATAAAAAAAAAAAACTTTGTAATTTTTTGCTTTGTTCATTTTCATTCACTGTTCAAAGTAGTGAAGAGAAACAAACTGTTATTGGAGAAATCAAGAAATTTGCTGGTGGTTTTTTCCATTCGTTTAAAATTTATCCTTTAACAGGACCCAAAAGAACTATGAAGTATCATAAAAGTTGCCTTCTACGTTTTAAGAGCGTGAAGAACAAAATCGAAATGTAATTGGTTCCTCGAAAAGCTAAAGTCCTTATTAATTATAATTGCATGGGAAAAAATGTAAGTATGGAAATAAAAGTTATACAGGTGAATAAGTGATGTAATTTTTTCTTGAATCCAGTTTAAATAGCCTTTATATAAATTCTTATACCACTATGATGTACTCTAAAAATGCTCCAATGACTTTCCAGACTCTGCTTTTGCACTTTGGGGTTTCGGTTTCATGCTATTGCGCTCCGTCATGAACAGAACGTACACCGCGCCAAATGAACACACCAGGCGCTCAAATAAACATGCCAGAAGGGAGGCCCTGCAAGCATGCTTATGTGCATGCCACTGCAGGCCATCTTTTACGGGATACCCATTAACTGTAGGCCTCGATGGATTGCAAATATGCTGGAAAAGTGCCACCACTTCTTGTCGTGCATCAGTGAGCTTCACGAGAATCCAGTGCAGTCGCAGGACCAAAAAATGTATTGCTTTTGTTTGCTACCATGCTTATAAAACTGCTTTCTGTTTCTCCACAGATCTTACAGGTGAATCTAGTGATGTCCATCTTGCTGTACGTGATGTTCCTCGCGTACCTCTATGGTATCTCAGCCTCTACGATGGACAAGCAGCAGCCCACCCAGGACCCCATCAACACGCTCATTATAAAGCTCCTGCAGGCTGACATCAGCCGCAGCCGACAGAAGCAGAGCGATGATCTTCCTTCCACTACAACCAACTACAAGGAGAGCGTCAGTGACCAACCCGTGACGGACATCTCCGGTGAGCTTCTGCGTCAGCACAAACGTTATAATTCACCTCGCGTGCTTCTCAGTGAACGAACTCCTCTGCAACCGCCACCGCTCTACCTCATGGACGACTTTGTCAGCAGCCGGGATGGCAGCGGCACCAACAAGACACGGCAGAAACGCCACACTGAGCACAAGAGCTATAAGCCCGAGTTTTCAGTGTGTGACAGCATTAGTCTGTGGGTGACGGACAAGACCGTGGCTCCGAACATTAGAGGAGATCCGGTCAAAGTTTTGGAGTCCTTCAATGCAGGGCGCACAACTTTCAAGCAGTATTTTTACGAGACGAGATGCGACACCGCCAAGTCCATGAAGGGTAGCTGTCGGGGCATTGACGAGAAGCACTGGAACTCGAAGTGCAAAACCTCACAGAGCTATGTGCGTGCTCTCACTCAGGATGAATTTTCAGTGGGATGGCGCTGGATACGAATAGACACCTCTTGTGTATGCACACTTTCGCTCAAACACCGCAAGACGTGAAGAACACTGCAGTGACTTTTTTTGTTTCTTTGGTGGGGCTGTAAATATATTAATATAAATTATTACTTAAGTTATATGGAATGCATATAGTTTATACATGTCTATGTATAAGGTATAAATATATACGTGTTATTTATTTAAAGTTTTTTGCAAAGAAAAAAAACATGCGATAACATGCAAAGCCACTAAGCTACAGGAGCATTGCATGCTGAATTGTGCCTTGCTCACGTCAGAGTCACAGGACACATCACTCCACTAGACCTGGACCTTGGGAACAGTTGCAATGGAAAACACAGATCACTTAATATCATATTAACTTCAGTATTGTTCATGAAAACCATTTTTTCTAGTGAACATACTGCTAGTATATCCTCTTTGTGTCTGGGAAAACGAATCACAGTTGGGATGTTGTCGTATTTTTGTATGGAAATATGTAAACATACAGTATATGTGTATCAAAACTGCATGAAATACCTAAATATATATATATATATATTTTTTTTTTCTAAGCACTCCTGTTAGTGGTTTATAAATGCAGAGACTTGTGCAGCTCAATCCTAGCAGAACATGAAGACCAAACAGTAACAGTTTAGATTTCCATAATCTGGGCAGTATTTTGATTCTAGATGGCCTCCTGAAATTGTTTTTAGAAATGTATCCGCAATAAAGTGGGAAGGCTAGCAACCAAGTATTAACTTTGAAGCAACCAATGATGAAATTATAACTCAGTATGAGCTATAAAGAAGCTCGTCAGCAAATGAAGAAGCTCCTCAGCAAATGGAGGAGCAAAGACTCCTCCCACTAGCCATGCCCTTTTCTGAAGACTACTAGAAACCACTAGAAATAAGCTTACTGCCCTTTTAGTCTCTTTTTGATCACCTGCTATGATCAGTAGCAAGCTGATCATAGCAGAGCAGCATGTAAACAAAATGGGCCATTGACTAATGACACTGTAGTCTTACACAGAGGTAAAGCTGCCTTAAGACGATGTGCATATGTACAGAGCTGGGATTTGAACACGTAATCTCCCCCTTAAGAGGGTTTCCCTCTTGTCAGACTCGTCTTAGGAGATAAGCATTTCGCCGGTGTGCTGAGTCTAAAAAAAGGCCTGCTGCGTTTTCCCACTGTACGTTTATATAAAGAGACTTGCTCAGTTGCTGGACACTAAGGTGAAGAGATTTCAGTAAGATTTACATGTGTCAGCCTCTTTAACAAATAAACATGTTTTGTACTCCTTTAAATATGATTTACCCATGACAACAAGTATATAGTGTAACAAGTACACCAAAGCATATAGGCAGCATTTAAAGAGCATTTTAAAAGGTCAGGCAGATGCGGCTCTGCCTTTGTTTAGGCTTGTCTTTTGTGACGCATAACCCAGGTCATCTCTGATTTCAGAAGCTGTCCTACATGTCATATTTACTTTTGTAGCAGCATATAAACTTGCAGGTTAAGCCAGGATGGGGTCCAAACCCATTACTACATCAAGTAAAGTGCCAAGATTTCGTCCTCCAAGGTCCGAACATAAAGCTTTATTAGCATGAAATCATATTATAATGTGCTATAAAAAGATCAGTATAAAAAATGGTTTTATTGCTTTTTAACGCTTCACGGGTTGTTGGATAAAGGCACTTTTAAACAAGCAAAGTTTTTTTTTTTTGTAGTGGGCGACTGATATACTTGTATTGGATGAAAGGTTGTGAAACAGAGAAACATGGCTCAGATTCTAAACAGAACTGCAGACCACCAAGGATACAACACACCTTTTTCGATCTCCGATTACTTCCCGCTTCGGTATGGCCCTCTGCGGAAAAACAGGATAAAAGACAAGAACTCTGTTTTCCAAGGATGCTGTTGGGAAATGGATCACACAGTTGTCCAAATCCATTGCCTTTCCTGTAAAACACATTGTTACACTGGAACATGAGGATCGCTAAATGATTTTGACCTCTTGGATGACATTCGATGAAACATTCCCATTTATTTTATGCTGTCTTGAAAAGCCCTGCTGGTGTCATGCATACTGTGTAGGATTCTTGCTGCTTTAAACCACTACAGCTGACCTTATAATGGACCAATGGCCATTGCTGAAACCCAAGGTCAAGGACTCTTTTGTGAGGAAACAAAACTGTGCCAAAACTATATTTAAGGACTACATGCTTCTTAATAATATTCAGACATGAAAGTTATATCCGGTATGTCAAAAAATGGAGAAAATTACAAGACAAATCCCTATTTTCGAAAAAAAGAAAGACTTGTTTGATTGATGGTCATTGTTTAGAGTACTAGTTTGTTTTGGCTGTACCCATAACCCGTTGTTTGTATTTTACTTTAATTTTTTTTTTCTTTTAAAGAGAGACTTTTCCCATAATGGCAATGTTTTTCAAAATGTCTTTCTCGTGCTGATACTTGAAGAAGCGCTGTTTATCTGGCCTACAACATCTTCCTCTTTTTGCTGCAAGGGCAGTTTGTGTGAGATTTGTCTGAATAAAGGTTTTTTTAATCTTCTCGCTGATTACGTCCTTTTGGGAATCTATGTGAATATTGTCATCTGTAGGGTGCAGTGTCACTATTGGTATGTTAAACATTTCAATCAAAAATTAGCGGAAAAGAACCCAAGAACCTTTCCCAGCCTTTAATCATGAGATAAGCTGTGTGTGTTTTTAATCAAACATTGACGGTCTCTTCAGAACCAGGGGAAACATTGAGAGGGCGCATAGGACTAAACAACCTTCAGTGATCTATAAATACATTAGTTTGCCAGAGCCCACAGGAAGAAAACAGCTCTGGGTGATGGTTAATTGGCATATAATCCTCTTGCGGTGTGTTCTTACGAGCAAAGCCTGACATGGAGTGATCTTGAGAAATCACTGATGAAAAAGAGTTAAACGAGGTGAAGGGACAAGCAAATGAGGCTAACAAATGCTAGCGTTTATTTACATGTCCATATCAAAGCAGTCAATATTGTGAGAGCAATTGTGATTATAAGATGCAGTGATACATTCAGACATCTGAGCTTAAATAACAATGGCTTTTCTTACAGAAGTATGTTTAATAGTGTTTAAATGAATGAAATCATGTTTCAAGTTTCAAAAGTTCAAAGTGATGTCAAAGTGATGGTTTCAAGCCTTGACCTTCACACCTCAACCACAGCCCCTCAGAAGGCTATGGTGGTTAAAACTAGTAAAACAATCCAAATACCTTTCCTCTGGTAAAATATGCAACCTATACACCTCTCCACAACAGACACCTTTATAATTTACATTCCTGGTTCGGTTTGCTGTTCACGTCTCTGGTTCCTGCTAAAGTGCCTGTCTGTGGTGTCACACCACCCACTTTACGTCAAACACATCTCCATCAAATACAGCTTTTGAACCCTATATGCATTCCAGAAGATCCAATGACATCACCAAAAACAACTCTGACCTCTGGGTTTTCCTGCTGGATGATTGCACTGTCCAATCACACCGACCTTCGATCAGTCTTATGGTTTCTTCGTTATGACACATGAGACAGAGAATCTGATTGCCAATCAGTTTGGAACTAAACCACATTCAGAAGTGTGAAGGAAACATATTGACATGGGACAATTAAATTAATCAAAAGTGAAGGGACAGTAGGTTTTATTAGCACCAGTGTGATAGTTTTAGCAGCCCTGTGTAGAAATAACTATGATGTCTTTTGTATGCCGTCAGAGTATATTACCATTTGCATGAGGTTTACCAGCTCAGAGAGCAAACGAAAGGAGAACACAAAGAAACTGGAACTTTTCAGTTCAGGTGAGTTAGCAGAGATATTCTCATCCAATTGAATTTCACAAAATTATACAGTTATACTAAAGCAGGAGACAGAAGGAGATAAAGCGTTCCTGCTTATGTTGTAATTGTGTTTAAGATGCCGTTAAAATTGGCTGATGGTTGTAACAAAATTTTTTTAGCGTGCGCATGATACAAAATGAACTTAGAGTCAATTTGACTGTGAACAATGTGACTTTTCTGCTCATTTATTTTTAGGATGGCTCATGCAAAGAGGTTTTCTCAAATCCCCATGTCTAAGGTTTTATGTTTCTATTGCAACTTTTTCATGCCTGTTTTGTTCATGAGGATATAATTTACAGATTCATTTAAAACATTCAGCAAAACTGCTTAACAGACTTAAAGTACAGCTAAACTGTTATCTCTTCACGTGCCCTCAGTGCATGCGAGATCTTTGCAAAGAGGAAGATTACAATTTCTTAAAAAGTCTTGGGAAGCAGGATGAGAGTCTGGATGAGAGCACATGTCTGGAGAGTGAATTTCAGGAAAAGCAAGAAGAAAGGGTAAACTTGTTTACTACTTTTTCATCTCGTAAAGCTTCAGAAGTCTGTGTTTATTAATGCATGCTGACTTTCATTGCACATCTCAGCTGTTTTCTCTGTTCCACTAGATCCGGCGTCGACAGGAGCATGAGCAGCTGGAACGAGAAAAGCAACATGAGATAGAGGAGCAGAAGAAGGTATGTTGACTAACATCAAAAAGTCACCGCAGGGCTATCTCTGCTGTCTGCAGTGATAACACTAATTACGTATATCTGTCTCCACCACCCACAGCTTGAGTCTGTCCAGGGATGGCAGACCTGCTTCATCAGACTTACATCGTCAGGCTAATTGTTCTTAATTGCATTACGTCTGCATTGTTCTTAACTTTGGCTGCACATGCAGTGACCTCTGTATTGCATGGCCAGGTTACGCAGGTAAACATATTAATGCAATCAAATATTTTAAAACAGTAGTCCGGTCCGGGTTTTTGGCAGATAACCATCTGACTGACATCTCAAAAAATATTGCAGAGTATGTGTGTTTTATCTATTTAGGAGCATGGTAAATAGATGATTCAACAAAAATACACAGTCTGTGTGTAAAATAAATTGGCGGCAGTCTCCAGGAACATTTTTACAGAAAACACTGGGACAAATCTGTGGAAAATGTCCAATTTGCATCCATCCAAAACTAATACTGATTATTTTGGCCCGAAACACAAAGGGGAATATCTACTTTCAGCATCAGCTTTTAGCTAATCTGAAATTAAAGTTGCAAAACCATAAACAAAGCTTCAAAATTCTGAAGTCACAGACCTCAGAGTCTATATGACTGACAGGTAAAGCAAGGATTCACATAATATTTTGTGCCATGTCATGTTTAGGGGCATGGAAATGTTCCAAAATGACACACCAGTGTGACAAACTTTGGACGTATATGCCGCAAACCTGACATATTTCTCATACTTTAAAAAACAATTTAGTTGATCCGGATAACTATCACCAAAGCTTCTTCTAGGGGTTTGATGTCACAACGTTTTTTAGCTCCACCTTTTCTGCACAGTCAGGTCTTCTAATATTCCTCACTGAATCATTATCCTGAGTTATGTTGTTTGCATTATATTGTCATTAAGAACATTAATGATATCTGCTACAGTTATGTTGGTTCTGTTCTGTTCTGTTTATCCTAAGGGGGTTATCGCTGCTGTCCATGCTCTTACATACATGCTTGGCTGCATAGATAAGCAGGGAGGCCAGAACAGAACCATAAAGGCAATCCAACAAGTGCAGATCTGCCACACAGCCCATAGAGAAAAAGTCATCTGTCATCTGTCTCTGGCCCATTATCTTCTTAAGGATGCCGACACTGAGCCGACAGTGCCGCATTTAAGCCAGAATTGGCCAGAGTGTGCTTGCTAATTGTTTAATCATCCTTTAATATAGTGATTCTGACAGAAGTAAGACTTTAAATGCAAGATGAAATGGTTGAAAGCACATGCTACCGTTCAGCTGTTAGTATGCTCAGGAAGTGTGTTTGTGTAAGTTGATGAACCCCCAGCTGCACATGGTCTGCTGCCAGTGAAGTTCAATTCTAACAGCCAAGTGTGAGGTCACTGAAGGACAGCCATGTTGTTGTTGTTGTCCACTTGGCTGCTTTCATAAATTCAACAGCTTGAGGAATTCCTGCAACGCCTAACTCAGGGCTCCCTTAAAAAGAAACCCCAGTGGGATCAAGTACAAAAAAGCGTAATAGCTCTTCCTTCTTAGTCAAGTCGGTCAAATAGCCTTAAGCTCTGCCTTTTTAATTCCTAAAGTCTACAAACGGACAGTTCACCAGTCTCACTTCCTTCCTCTACAGCTGCTTGGAGTCTCCCGGCGAGTTTCCAGGTTTGCAGCACATCCGTCCTCTGATTAATGTACAGGAGGGTCAGGGAGAAGTGCTTACTGTTTCCCATATGTGTACTATATGATCCTCTTATCATTTATAACTTACAACCCCCAAACCACAGATTACATCAGATAACCCCACCCTCTGTGTGTTTGTGAGTGTGTGTTATTGGGAGAGAACAGTACGTGACTGTTTCAATCCTCTGAGGGAAAAGGTGTTACAGTCTGTTTTTTCTCTTATTGTACAATATGAATAGAAAGCAAAGTGTTTCAACGTTTTCCATATGTTGAGCACAGCTATGTTTACTGCCTGGCCTATAGCTGCAATTATCACTTTGGAGACGGGAAGTAGCACCCACAGAATATCTGGCTGAGCCTGCATAGGTCAAAGGTCAAGCCCAGCCTCATTCCTTCAGCACTACATCAGGGTCTGCCTCACCAGATCGGCCTTCAGACACACAGGCTTGTTTCTAAGGGGTGAAAAATATCATCATCATTTGGAAATAAATTTAATTCTTTGGAAACCAAATTTATTCTTTGAACCCTGCATCTCAATAAATCAATCAGTAAATAATAATAGAATAGTATAAAATAAAATATGCAGATTTGCAAAAATACTTAATATTACCTAATTTGATAATTTCATGCAAAAACATTCACAAATGTTTTGCATTTAATATAAATAAATAAAACAATAAAAACAATAAGTGTAATATGGCTTTATATTATTGTTATTGTTTTTAATTCTAAACGTTTTCTGCTTAATTTAATTTTGTGAGCAAAAAATAAATATGATTTACAAAAGACACCCACTAAAAAGTAATTCAGTGAAACCGTTTTGTCAATAAAAATCAATTTCTGACATTAAAATACTAATTACTTTCAGTTTTTTAAAAGTAGACACTATGGACATAAAAATTATTTTTGTAAATGCATACATCTTGACATCTTTGACCCATATATATACCCAGATATATATTTCATGCAATATAAATAAGCTGTTTGGAAAAAAGTCATGTCATTTACTGTCGCTGTTAGATGTAATAAAACACCCACAGATGTAGCAGAAAACATCTGGGTCATGTTTAGATTTTTTTAACCTTGAAATCAGAATTAGGCATAAAATTGTCTTCAGAAGCATTCATACATGAGAAAATTATTTAAGAATTGAACAAATAGTTGTAGTCTGGCTTAGAGGAAAATACATTTCATGTCTTTGTTGCAGTTTTTGTGATATTAAAAAAAAAAACATCATTATATTGACATTATAAACATTATGTTCATGTTAACATACAGTATAACCAGTCTGATTAATGACTAATCAGTAATTAACATGGAACACTCCAATTAGAGGTTTTGAATATTATCTAAACTGTGCATTCAAACAAACAGGTAATTTATTTTCCTGGGACAAAGATGATGGAAAATGGTTACATAAGGCTGAAATTGGTCAAAGAATCCTTGACTAATATTATAAGTGGACAGTAGGGTATAAAAAGAAAATGCAGCTACTTTAATGCTATTAACAAAATTATTGGTTTCATAACATCAGCCTAATGTTATTACAAAGCTGCATGTTCCTTTTTCAATAGGCCGACCACTACACTCTTGTTTTCAGCATTGCTTACTAATCCAAACCCTGTTGAGAACAGTGAACAGTGAGTGTGTTTGTGTCTGTGTCTGTGAAAGGAGAAAGACAAGCAGTGGAAAAGCCATGTGGCCGAGCTGGCGGTCCAACGCAAGGCCATCAGTGCAAAACTTGACAGACTGCGAGAATTTAGGGTAAGGTTTGACTGGACACACATGCCGATACACCAACACACACATATATAGAAACCCTACTATTGTTCCCAGGTACAGATGTGAGGCTCAAAAGCAGTATGACTGAATGTGACCAGATGTGCCATGTATCTAATGGAAAGTATGCTAACCAATACCATACCTGCCTGACTCGCAGCAATGGACAGGCACAGATTACATCTACAGACACAAAAAATCCTCATGAAATTTTCATGATGTATCATTCAAATTCCACGTTTTAAAAGGAAACAGTATTGCAACACATTGACTAAAGGAGAAAATGGTCCGTGGAAGCTGACAAATCGCAAGGCATGCCTGTTTGAGATCTTCAAGGAAGTTCACTTACAATATATCTTCAAAAATCATCATAGACATTAATGCATCTCTGTTTTTTATTTCCAGGACTTTCAGAAGAAAGTGGTGCTTCAGGATTTGGGTCTGGATCCAAGTTCTGCAAACGAATCCGTCAAGCACCTTCTGATGAGACTGTAACTGGGTTTATTAGTAAATAAATTTAGCATTAAATCACTTGCAGTTAATGGGTGCCATCAGAATAAGAGTCCAAACAGCTGATAAAAACATCATAATGATCCACAAGTAGGGCCGGGACTCGATTAAAAAAATTAATCTAATTAATTAGAGGCTTTGTAATTAATTAATCGAAATTAATCG
>JAUMHQ010000051.1:1820412-1874408 GCA_032361165.1 Enteromius paludinosus
TGTTGTCAAATGATTAATAACATCCAAAATAAAAGTTTTTATTTATGTGTGTGTTGTGTATATTTGTTATGTATATATAAAGACATAGGCCTACAGTATGTTCTGAAAATATTTACATACATGTAACATATTTTTATTACATATATAAATGCATGTGTTTGAATTTTTTAAATACATAATAAACATACACAGTACACACACATTATGTAAAAAAAACTTGTTTTGGATGTGAAATTCATCATTTGACATATATATATATATATATATATATATATATATAATTGTACTTATTTCATACAGTATGGTATTTCTGAGCTATTCTATTGAGAACACAGGCTAAGACTGAAAAAAGAAGAAGTATAGGAAATGAATGGCTATCAGTCAAAAATCGGGTCATCTGAAGGTTTAGTTGAGTTGACTATGGAATGCGCCATTGGCAGAGCTTCCGTGGAAATGCACAATGGTGCGATCTTCAAGTGTAGCTAACACCTGAAACCATGTGAAAGCCTTGTGTGTAACGACTCCAGATAAAAGCCAGTGCTTTAGGCCATTTAAGAGAAGTGAACCTGAATGCAACCCCCGGTGCCTCTTTTCTGCTTTTAGACACTGTGTTATGTTAAACTACTGTATAAAGGATCTAAAAATAAAGTCTTGAAACGTAAAAGAAATGCACTGCACAAAAATTGCATGCAAAGAATAATTATCTAGGAAACGTGCAACTGGGAAGCATTCAATTTGAGTCCTATGATAGTTTAGTGACGCTTATCAAAAATCCTTCTGACATTAACAATGCATTGACTCCAGCATTTTAAATGTCCACCCCGTGCGTCATCTCACCCTTGGAAGGAACGCCCTGTGGGAGAGAGAGATTCAGGTTTGTGTAACGGATCTCATTCCAGGTCCTTTGCCCATCTCCATGTGCAGATGTTTAATTCACAAACCAGAATCTCTGACATCAAACTCCCAGCATGCACTTCACTACATGCAGCAGGTTGGATTGTGATTGTGCAAAAGGACTGTGGTGTTTTCTGAGGACACTTGAAAACCCTTCATAAACCTTACACAAGAATCTGATATTTTCATCAGATTCATTTACTTAGAGAATGTATTGGATCAACTTTGAATGAAGATTTAAAGATCATTTGATATTGTAAAGAGTGCAGTGCCAGTGGATGTTGATTAAAAGTCTTTTTTTTTTTGGCCCCTTTGCCTTTGGTTAGTGTGTCTCTGTCTGTTGTTTGTTCAGTTTTGAGCATACAGTATGTATGTTATAGTAACACTTGCTGCAGTCCCATTAGTTAACATTAGATAATGTACCATCTAACATTCGCTAACAATGAGCAATTTGATAATGTATTTATTTAACATTTGTATTAATCGTTCATTGTTCGTTTTTTTTCACTTCCACAAGTGTCAGTTGTCAAAATTTATATATCAGCCAGTGCAATATAAAGTGCCCCCCTTTCATAACTACAGTTCAAAGCAACTTATATCACTTATGTTGACGCCAAAGGGGCTGACAAAACACTTCTCAACTTTACATATACCCGTCATATGAGGTGGACATTTAAGCTGATCTGTCAAGTTACATGGTGGCAGTCCTTTAGAGGAAAGATGCTTAACTTTTGCCCACATCTTATGATTTTGAATCTGTGGGCAACACAAATATTTGTGTATTTTTACTATCGTTCAGAATGGTTGTGTAATAAAACTATAAAGTGCATATGACAGACTTCATAGTATCTGCCAAGATTATAATCCTCTTGTATAGTGAAGTCCAGACCCCAGGGATGAATCAAATGTGGCTCTAGGGTAACACCACACAAAGATCAAAATCCTGCCCTGGTAAAACAGAAAAAGCGAATAGAGGAGCAGTGTCTACTGTGTAACGCTAGCTTAAAGCATGTGTGGCAATCATCAGGGTATTACAGTCCAACAAACAACCTGCGCAGCTGCTAGAAGTCGAAAACACAAATGAATTGACCCCACGGGACTTGTAGCTCAATGCCTCGAGGGCAAGAAAGAAAATCCACTTGCGCATAATTGGGATTAAATATTTATTCTTCTTGCACGAGTATTAAGTCCTATGAGGCATAGTGAATGATGACTTGATGGCCAGATGTTGGCACACAACATCCATCCATGACTCCTCCCTGGATAACAGTAACCCCTGCTCAACCTTCCCACACTGGTGACGGCAAATTCATGGGAGGATTATAGTTGACATGGCACAAAAAGACCAGCTGCTCCACAGTCATAAATACAGCGAATGCTGTGCGGTCCAAATCTACAGCCCTGCTTTCATCAGAAGGAGGCATAGCATAAATATACGGATTGACAAACGTGATTTTAATTACATATTGCCTTAATGTGTTACATAATGGGCTGTACCATTAAAAAGACAAAACGCCACACGCTTCACAGAATACATCGCAGAACCACATTGAAATTGTGTTCTTTGCACCTTAACTTACTAACACGCATCATAGTTGTTATGAATGTATTGTCATATTGATGAGAACGAATACAGCCTACAGTGACGCTGTTACCTGAGAAAATGAAAGATTATTTGCCATTATATGCTACATCTTGTGGAAAATGTGCAAAGCGGTTTGCATTTGGACAGCATGTACAGATTGCGCAACGTCTCAAAATATACGCTGCTCCTTACGAGTGTGTACCGACAAAAATCCTCACTCAAGAGCTCACCGCGGAGAAGAACGTGCGTTTGAGAGGATCATGCCCGCGTTCTTGTGAACGCCAGTGCATGTGGAATGATTGCATCGGCAAGCGGTCCTACTGAAGCTCAAGTTGGTGTGTCAGACGTGCCTGAAAACGGTAGGGACATCTGAGGGTTTAAAAACCAGACGTGGAGCCTGTAAGACAGACATTCAGACTACAGTTCAGTGACCAAAAGGAGTGACCCCTTATTCTCCGGTACAAAAAAACAGGAACATAGATCCGAGGGCACCTGATTCTCCAAACTCAGAGCCTCAAACTCCAGCGCTCAGGCACTGTGAAACACTCTCCACCAGTGGACTTGTCTTCTCTCGCCCGGCTTCCCTCACACGGCCGTGTGTTGGGTGACGTCGCTTCGGGGAGACATGGACATCTGGCGGGTGAACTGGCTGAAGCTTGCTGCTCGAGGTCGGGAGCGAGGAGCTGGGGACGAGGTGGGAGGGAGCGGTCCGGGTTGGGTTTGCTGAAGAGGCAGCGAGGTCTGATCCGACAACTTCAGCTCCTCCTGCTGTTCTTGTGTCAGATCTCTGGAGAACAAGCTCTGGATCAACTGCAACTTCTCCTTTTCTTCATTCAGGAAGACATCCACCAGAAGAGTCTTCTCCTTTTTCAGCTGCTCGCTGATGTTCTTGGGCACGTCTGGGATGACCCAGGCCACCAGCATGCTCATGGTTATCACCAGGTTCTGGAGAAGTGGAAGACGCATAAGTACATATACATTTACACACGTATATAAATGGGTGGGGCGAGTTGTATCAGTACAACTATATTGTATTTTTTTTCTCAGGATTCCACATGAAATTATAAGTGATCAGTTTAATGCATCTAAATTTTTTGCTGACTTTTGAACAGTAGTGTATATGAGGAAAATACTGACAGTGTTCATGGAAAAGCACGCTTTTCTTGTCCTTTAAAGAGCTTCACAGCTATGATCACCATAAAATGTTTTTTTTTTTAAAACAACACTTGGAATGAGATTTTATTTTGGAGTGAACTATAACTTTTAACCGTTTGGTTTACTGTTTAATTGTATTTCAATAGAATTCGTTTCCACCCACAGCTGCTGACAGGAGGACATTTCTACTGAGTTACAGCAATTATTCTGACCAGCATATAGACTATTAATCCAAACGTGCAAAGACTACATTATTTATATGTGGTTGAAGCTCTCACATTGCTGAGGCAGCTACTGTGTGGCTTTTTCATTTGTTTGGCTTTGACTGAAAAAGGAAGAACATTTATATTACTCCATAGTCACTTTATGGTAATCATTAGGAGTAAAACTCTTATTTAAGGCTTTTAGATTGGAGGTAATGGTGAAAAAAAAAAGAAAAAAAGGAGCTTGTACCTGGAACAATATGACGAAACCTAACCGAGCCGCTAGAACCGACCAGTACTGTTTGGAGAACTGGTAAGGCTCAGTCGACCATGGTGGTTCTCTGTAGTCCTTGTACCTAAAATGAACAAAACGGACAGACATGCCAAGTCATTTAAGGCTAATTCATCTCCAGCAAGGATCCGTTTGCTGGTTGGCAATAAAAATAAACAGAAAATGTAAAACACATGCTCAACACATGCTTCTAGCAAGGCTACAAAGGGCAAAACAACACAACAGCATTATTAATCATGACAGGGACATTTTAAGTGCAAAAGAAAGAATTGTTTTACTTTGTGTAAGTGTACCTTTCCTGTGCAGAATACACTGACGACTGTTACTTTTTGATCAACAAAAAGGTTTAATTAAATTATATTTACTTACTAGTGAGTAAACATTTCATTTTCAGTGTGATATAATGGTATGTCTCTTAATGGATAAAATATTGTATTTCTGAGGAAAATTAGAAAAAATTGAATTATCATCAGTATGTACCCTAAATCATAAAATGACTAGTAGTTGTAGTAGGAGGAGACAGTCATGATGATTGAAAACTTTTGTTTTTATCTTCAGGCCTAATTCATTAGACTGTGCCTGAAAGTTTGGATTTCCTCTATTGAATTATGAAAAGTAAACTCTCAGTCTTTAATAACCTACTACAGACGTAGATTTCATGGCCATATACAGTAATCTACATGGAATGTGTTAGGCTGGTTCTGATTTCCTCAGACAGTCCGATATCTTCATCTGAAGACATGGTCCCTGGGGTGAAGTCCTTGTTTGGTTATACAAGTCCAGAAAGGGCAAATATGGTGCAGTAAAAACATGGGCTTGATTTGTTCCACGACCCTATTTTAAAACACTGACAAGCTTGCTCTCTTGCTCCCTCTTCATCTATCTGTTCTCTTAACAAACAGACTGAGGGTCAAAGGAACCCAGACATCAGATTGCCACTTCTCTTTGGACCGAGTAGCAACAAACGAGTGTAATCTCGTTGTCAACTGCTTGGTGCAGAAAAAGCAGACAGGTTCTGATAAAAGCACTTTTCTTGACATGCTTCTGATCTGTGTTGTGAAGGCCGCCTGAGATAAAGCAGTGGTGAGATCTCACACTTAAGGGTGATGGAGTCCCATCTAGAGGTTTTTCTCCCTCTCTCCTTCCTCCACTTCAGTGGGAGGGAAAAACACTGTTTGCTATCCCAATCTGGAAATAATTCTTTCCAGAGAACTGATGAACACAATTACTATTACTATCAATACATACAAACAGCACTGCTTCATTAGAAACCAATTTTTCACATTAAGACTACTTAGGCCCACATGTTCTTCCACATTTTCTAGAGAATTCTTTGGAACGGCTTACCATTTTAAAACATGCATGGAGCTGAATCTAATAACAAGGTGTGAGTTGTCCTGAACTACATCTGAAGAAGATTCTGCAGAAGTCTATTTACTACCAGGCCCATAACGCATCTGCACAACAGATTTCCAAAGAACTAAAAATGCATGTCTGTGTTAAATATTTAGGTTAATTTTGGCTCTCAACTAAATAGGAACACACTGACGAGCTAATCTTCCTGTGTTCATACAGTTCTTTGTAATTTACCATTGAATTAATGCGCTGAACTGGATAGGCTGGTTGATTGTTTATGACTGTATTAGCACATACTGTACCTTTTCTTTTGCCATCCCATCTGAGATTTCTACAAAAATTTAATGAGGAATACATGCAATCTCAGCAGGCGCCATCCAAGAGAGGATCAGTATGTTCAGACCATAATAGCTTCGACACATGTTTATTTCAAATACGATTTAAGAGCTGCAAACGAGGGATTCTACGGCTGTTTACGGCCTGTGTTCTGTGCTACTAAGAATTATTTTGATGTGGCCAGTGCTGATAGCCTTGTGGTTGGTGCACCGGCATATACAGATACCCATCGATTCCTGTACCCCTCTCTCTACCCAATACTTTTCCGTCATCTCTCTATTGTCCTGTATGAATAACAAAGGTATAACCCCCCCCAAAATAGTTATGTTAAGTAATGTGAACAATAAATTTGCTCACAACTACTATTCCGTTTTGAATTAAATGTCTGTCCGTGGTTGAATGTTTTATCAAAGCAACAGGCAGCTGTGCCTCCAGGTGATTTTACCACAGGAAAAATAATAATAATCTTGGTAATATAGTGTTTTTTCCAACCTGCAGAATGCAATGTCTTTGCCGAGACTGGAGATGGAAGGCACAGTTCCTGGTTTAAAGTTGCTGACGTTAAAGTAAGAGAGCGTGTGGTTGATGAAGCCATGCATGGTCCCCGTCTCGCTGTACATGTACTGGTAGACCAAGCGAGGGATGAAATCTGACGTGAAGGAGATGACAAAGGCCTGAAATGATACAACACCAGGTAAGAGATCAAAATATGTAATTAATATGTAAAGAAGCAGATCTTTCATTAACTGTAACAAAGTCATAAATAAAATCCAAATGAAAAACTAAAGCTAAAAAACAAACAAAAAAAAAGCTAGTTGCTAAAATAATGGTTTCTTGTTTTGATTTAGCTGAATAACTAAAACTGAAATACAATTAATACCAACTATACATACATACAGTATATACAAAAAAAAATTATGTAACTAAACTTGAAATGAACGTTGAAAATATTAAAAACTAATTCAAAATATTAATAAAAACTATAATGATAGTCCAGACCACTAAGAAATGCATGAAACTCAAGGCAGTTTTGAGGCTCAGCAGTAATGTGTGGTATTTAAATGGATAAGAGAGGCAATTTATAGCTGTAACATTAAACGAATACTTGATATTCAAAAGAACAACACAGCTGGAGTGAATCAGATGTTGGGCTTCTGAGTAAATGTGGCTTTCTTAATGAAAGTTCAGAGAGAAGCTGAAGGATTTTTACCATAAGGCTTACTAGAATATTCCTCTCATATTGGGAACATCACATCTATTAAAATAAATCTGCTGGGTCTTTCGAGTAGGATAGACATGGACGAAGTGAACTGTACAGGTGAAAGAACATCTGTACTACTCTAGAACATAAATTGATTTGTAAGTACAAATACTCTTGGTCATCTAAGTCTTATGAAAACAAAAGCACTGATACACCCTGGGGTCTTTTTGAATCCCTCTATGTGATGAACTTTCCATAAAGGAACTTATATTACTAGCATGTGGTAACTTACATTGATGATGACTGAGAATTTTCCCAAACCACTCAAGATGTTGTACCAGATACCTGTGTGAGCAAACAATTGAAATAAGAGGTTAAATTCGCAGATCCGATTTAGTGAATAGTTCTGGTGTAAATATAAATTCAAGGTTTTCACCGATATCCTTGGCTCTAACGGCATCTGGCCTGCGAAGCTCCGTGACGAACTTCTTGGCATCGAGGCGGATCTCGATGACATTGTTTAAGAGGGCGAATAGCGGAGCCAGTGGGAATGAGGCCACAAAGAGCGACACGAAACCAAACTGAATGACTGCAGGAGAACAAACAAACATGGAGATTACATTTGGATTACAAATTGACGTTTGACTGATAAGACCAGACATTGATTAAATGTTGAGTTTATGCAACCATTCAACAGTTTGGGGTCTGTAAAAATTTCTCGGTTTTTCGTAGTCTCTTATGCTTCCCAAAGCTGTATTTATTTGATTCCTGTGATGCAAAGCTAAAATCAGCTGAAATAATATATTAATTATTATCCATGTTATTCTTTGATTAACAGCATTTATTTGAAATAGGCAACATTTTAAATGATATGATATGATATGCGTTGTCACTTTCTCTCAATTGAATGCATTCCTGCTGAAAAAAAGTTACTTACTGCCCCCAAATTGAATTGTAATGCTGTTTAAAACAAATGAATATAAATAAATTCATATAGTTAGTCTTGCACAGTGTATGTGTTAACATATAAATCAAATAACTTAAGAAAGATTCACAAATCATTATGACAATGGAAAAACCACTACTTATTTGATGTGGTATTATCTAAGAAAAGAATGTGTCTTTCTACAGTAACTTGAAGTTTCCTGCACAGTTGTCAAGCACAAAGCTGATTATTTGTCAATCAACAACACATGGAACATAAGCCTTGTGGGAAACTGCATTTCCTTCTTTGGCTTGATTGACACATGCCTCTTTTTTTTTTGTGCAACATGCAAACAATGGCTTTGAAATAGATAAGGCTGGAGGGTATCCTACATAAACATCCATACGAGTGGGTCTCGTTCCCCCACTCTCACTGAGAATATCAATCACAGTATGTAGGTGGTGATCTCCCTCCAGTGCTGGTCCTGAAGGTCTTGAGCTCATCTTTAGTTTCTCCACAATCGTTTCTTTGATTTGAAGAGTCTAATAAGGGGTTCTTGTATAAAGAAATTAAAAAAAATAAAAAACCTGTTTTACTTGGCAGTGGATTAAAGCATCCATACATTTTTGAGAAAAGACTAAGGCGCAAGTTTTGTCATGCAAAGGTCTCTGATAGACAGTTATGCAATTCGCCCGAACTTCAGGGACTGAACTGTCCCACATCAAACCATTCAATCAACAATCACAATAGGGAACCATAATAATCTCTACAGATCATATAATTACAGAATAAAACTCTTGTTGTGTACTCGCATACATTTTTTATCCACCTTTACCCGCGGAAGTAAGCATATGGCTTCCAGTTCATTAGACGCTATAGGGAAATAACAGTGTGCAATAAACAGAAAAAAACATTTGTACTAGACACCAGTGTGTTCATAATTAAGATATTACATTAAAATATCATGATATCACATTTTCAATGTCAAGCCGTAAAACCAAATGTTTTGTACAGCTAAAAATAGAGATAGGAAGCTATACCCATAAAATGAGAAAATGCCCATTTATTTACAACAGAGCTTTTTCGAAGAAACCTGTTTTGAGTAAAGTGAAAATTAATTTGCTTTCAAATGTGTCAGGAAACATCAGTCTGCATCCTACGCTCTGAGCATAATTAGGTTGTATAAATGCAGGATGAATAATAGTAATTCAAGTTTGCATTGGTGTTCAGATGTTTAACTTTGCTGTTTATTCTGCACTAGGCTTTCAGATCTTTTGCAGACGCCTTCATGTCAACTTACATAAACACTCAGTCAGTTGTGTATCACCGAAAGCCACATGTTAGTGAATGTAGGCCCTTTCCCGATTCTAAACACAGCTGTAAACCAAATCCTTGGGTTAATTCACATGTTCATTCATAATTCTGACCCTTAAAACAATCACATACATTGAAAACTGAGCGTCTTTTGTAAAACACTGGGGCGTGTTAAATCTAGAAACCTATGAATTCCTCTGACAACAAATCCTGCGGTTCCCGCCGAAGGGGATGAGTTAGATTAACCAGATGTTTTCTTGCAAGGCTTCACGCTTCACTTTTACTTTTACACAGAGTGGAGTGCCACTCACTCATCTCCATGTATTCAGGTGTGAGTCCATCAAAAGGCTCCAGGTCATAGTCCAGGTGCCACTGCTGCCGGCGACCCGGCTGCTCCACAATCTCCTTGGGTGCCCGCTCTTTGTCCTTGAGTGTGCGGCACAGCTTCTTCAGCTTTCTAAAGTGGGAAATGAGAGCGAGAATGAGAGCGAGACAAAATGTAAACACGCAAACCGTTGCTATAAACTTGACCTTGCAGCTAAAATGACCCAGATTTGTTTCTAAGAACTGCATATGAATTTTATTCAGACGTATCGTGCGCTTTCTTTATATTTTCATAACTCTTACTATTGCTTGTACTATACATAGAGTCGGCGGTTTTTCACACAAACACACATTTATAAAATGTAATTCTGTTTAAGTGTGTAAAAGAGATTTATATATGTATTTATAATGTATATGTGTGTGTTTGTTATTTGTATTAAATATGTAAATGATAGAATCACTGCACGATGCTAGAATGTGTATTTATAAAATTATTCATTATGTAATTTATATATAAAATATATTAGTGTATATGAATATTACAGTTATTATATATGTGTGTGTAATATTCATATATATAAATATATATATATATGTGTGTGTGTGTGTGTGTGTGTGTGTGTGTGGAATACTCATATACACAATTATATGGATTAAATATTACAATAGAAAATATACACATTCTAGAATCATGAAGTGATTTTTGCAGTGTCAAACTCATTTTCTCCAAGAAATTGTTCTTCTAACATCATATTAAACTCGTTTTTTGTTTTTCTGAGCTTTAACTTAATTTAAATTCCGTTGTGTAATTCAGCTCAGTGATCTGGCATGTGAATGAACTTGTAATGGCATGAATCTTGGCCAGACGTTCCATGATTTATTGGTATAACCACACGCAAGGGCATACAGGAGACAGACCGTTGCATCTGATATCCACATACACCAGACTTTCTGGAAATCTCATTATTGTACACATCTGTTCACTTTGTTTTAGATTTTTCTTCACACTGAACATGCACTGTCTGTTCCAGTTGGGTTACACTGAAAGAATAAGATCAAACAAATGGCAAAATTCTGCAGCAAATCTGTTGATTAGTCAAGCCGTACAGAACTTACTAAATCTATCAATTTAATGCTAAAATGCACAGACAGCATGACTAAAGGTCCTGCATGTATAGGACCCAATAATAACTAAAAGAGTGAAGGTCACAGAACCTTCAGGTGTCACGATCTGTCTTGGTTTTTCCCCACGTGTCCGCCTTTGCCCTTATTTGGTTGTTCCTGTCCTTAATGTGATCAGTGTGTTAATTTGTTCCCAGCCATGTTCCCCAGGTGTCTTGAGTGTTCCCCTCGTCATGTCTTGTATGTAAAATGTGGCTTTCCAAATGTTCTCTGTCCAGTCTACTTGTTATGTGGTTTCCTGTGTGATCCCAGTTATTAAAGAAGAGTTAATTTTTTTTTCCTCCGGCGTTCTATTGCTTCCTGGGGCGAAACCTGACAGAAGACTGGACCAAAAGAACAGCTATGGACTTTGCCGCTCGCCTCCTCTCTCTCTGCCATAAGGATCTCCCATTCTAATCCTTCACAGAGGAGTTTTGTCAGCTGGTAGCAGAGGTCGAACCAGAGGACGCCACCATCATCCACGTGTTCCACCCCGTGGATCTCCCAGACACCAAGGGATTAAGTTGGACAGAGGCTATCTACCGGGGTCTGGGAAGTGTCTGGGCCCAAGCCTAAGCAAGCCCACCGCCGACAGACCCGACAGGAGAGCCGTTTCTGATCCCTGCGGATTCTGTTACGCCGTCACGGCCAGGAGAGCCATTCCAGTTTCCCGCGGATTCCGTTCTGCAATCACGGCCAGGACTGCTGTCCCCAAGTCCTGTTCCCGATTCATGGCCAGGAGAGCCGTCCCTGATCCATTCAAGCCATTCCAGTTCCCTGTGGATTCCGTTCCACAATCACAGCCAGGAGAGCCGTTCCCGAATCCAGTGACTCTGGTGCCCGTCCCTCGTCATCATCCTTCAGTGTTAGATTCTCCCATTCCCAATTCACGACCAGGTGTGCTGTTCCCAAATCCAGTGACTCTGGTGGCTGTGCTTCAGTGTCAGATTCTCCCATTCATGAGTCACAGCCAGGTGTGCCATTCTCAAATCGAGCGCCTTGTCAGCGCTCTCACGAGGGCCCATCTGAGCCAGCTCCTCCTGATTGCCCACCAGACCTCACTGCCCCTGGGCTCCCACACGAGCCATGGCCCGTACGGGCTGGGAACTCCCCCAAGAAATTTTTTTATGGGGGTTATATAGCCATGGCCGTGATAGGGGTGGGTGGGATAGGGGCTTTGACATGGCCTCCTGTTACTCCTGATCTGCCATGGCAATCTCTGTGTGTTCTGTCTTGATTTTTCCCCACGTGTCCGCCTTTGCCCTTATTTGGGGGTTCCTGTCTTAATATGATCATTGTGTTATTTGTTCCCAGCTGTGTTCCCCAGGTGTCTTGAGTTCTCCCCTCATCATGTCTTTTATGTAAATTGTGGCTTTCCTGATGTTCTCTGTCCAGTCTACTTATGTGGTTTCCTATATGATCTCAGTTAATAAAGAAGAGTTATTTGTTTAACTTTCTGCATTCTATTGCTTCCTGGGGCGAAACCTGACATCAGGTGACCATAAATAACTTCCATTGTGTTGGAGCTATTTTATGACAATCCTCTCATAAACATCACATCAAGCAATCTGGTATTTTAAAGACGCAAAGAAAAGGTTGGTTGCATTAGTGAGTTTTGATCTCACTAATGTAACAGGATATGTATTACCATAAAAGCATACCTTCAAACATGTTAATTACTGTCATGCAATCATGATCACAACGTACTTTTAAACCAATTTAACCTGAGGTTTTATTACAAGTCATTAAGGAATATGCATAGATTTCAAGACTCTAGATTCAAGGCTTCGTTTTTGGAGAGTCCTCATAAAAAAAGCAAGTGCGAGAGCATGACAGCTCACGTTGGACTGGCCAAATATAGTGGACGAAATGTGGTCCATCCGTCTATAGCCTATTAACGCTCCCAATAAACCCCCCCAAATGCATCTGCTGCATTATTTAGTCTCCAAAACTACAGCCTTTTCCAGCACATTACTTTTTAATGCACGCCTTTGTATCATAAGTGCTTTCCTCCATCCGTGATAAAGGTCTCGTTTACCAGCTGTTGAAATAAATTTGCATTTGAGAACGTGCACAATGAGTCACACGCAAACCCCTACTGGTGAACATTTAGTCAATTACAATTATAACAGACTTTAAAGGAATAATTAAAATTATGTCATTTATTCACCCTTCTGTAGATAAAAAGATACTTTGAAGAATGTTGTTACCATACAGTTGACTGTAGCCTTTGAATTCCATAATATTTTTTCTTAATATAGTCAATGGCTACTGTTAACTGTTTGGTTACAGACATTCTTCAAAATATCTTTTTATATGCTTAGCAGAAAAAAAGAAACTCATACAGGTTTATAACAACCTGAGGGTGAGTAAATGACAAAATTTTTTAGGTGAACTGTTCCTTTTAAAAAAGATGGTCTTTTGAACATATACAGCAAGACTCTGTTTTTAGTATGCACATTAATATAATATTGTAACATGCTATTGGTCTGTGGGGAGATTAGATCCGTTAAGTAGGTCAGGTCTCTGCGTGAGGGGGATATCGAGTCATTCTGACCTCCATCATGTTACGCTGGCACCAAATTCTTCTGCACCAAAAAAAAAAAAGTTGAGTATTTATAGAACTGAACAGGAGAATGGGTTTGACTTTCTTTTCCTCTAACTGCTTTTTTGATTTACATTCTTAAATGATCTACTTTTTAACTCTCTAGTAAAACTAAATCAAAAGGTCATTTTCATCGACAGCATTGTGGAACATGCCATGGAGTGTTTTTACATGCTCACACATGGTTTACTACTAGAAAAGCAAAAAACACAGATACCATAAAAGACTAGTGAATTTTGAGTAGTCAAGTGAGTTGCTGTTGTAACTCGTAAATAAATGTTTTAGGGTCGCTCTCTATGAGTAAGATGAGCATCAGGGAGAAAAACAGAAAGACATTCCAGTTGCGTGAGTTTAAATTGACCAAAACTTGTGACAAAAATGTGGAGTCATACGGTGAATCATAAAAGAAAGCGTTCATGTTTATGAGATAACTCACAACCAACTGGATGTATCATTCATCAAAGGGGTTTTTGCACAGAAATGGTTGTAAAGAAGGACAAGGAGAAAGAGGTTAAATAGAGATTTCCACAAAATGAAAAGTCCACTCAGACTCAGAGGTTAATTTCTGCACCCTGGGGAAATCACGTCCCAGATTTTTGCAATCGTACGCTCGTGCATTAATGCATGCATGCCACACACACTAGGCACTCTGCAGCACAAATGACACCTGTGATAATTTGTCCGTTTAAAAGTGCTGCAAGTACAGACTTCTCTCCATATATTCCATCAGCATCAGTCACACTGATTTGCATTTAAACCTGTTCATTATTGACGTGATGCATCACTTGTGCAAACATGTGAAATGAGACAGGAATCCAGCTTATTAGAGCACAAGGAGAGGCGTGTCAGAAAGTTTGCCTGCGTGCAAAAAGGGAGTAAAAGGAATTGAAGAAAGGGAAAAAACAGCAAAATAAGGCAGAAAGGCATTGGAGCCGACAGTGGAAGCAAAGCCCACCTCACTATCCCGGGATTTCCTGGTCAATAAACCGACTTCGACAGGAACAGTGTTTACCGTTTATCTGAAGAAATGATCTTTCTAAGGTTTCCAGATAGAAAAGCTATTGTGTTTAGTGGCAGAGAGGGTTTTATGAGATCCATGGAGAGGAACGGGAATACATACGGAATGCCGATCTCGAAGATGTTATTCTGAATAAGTTGCTTCCCCAACATGATGATACTGAGCTGGATACAGAGTTCAATCAGACAGCCTCCAGGAGCACACTAGGAAGAAAACGTACAAAAAACGAATTTGTCTGAATGTGATATAAAATGTGATTATATTGTTTTATTGTGATTATTAATATTAAATAAGACAATTGAAACTAAATTAAAAATACTACTATTGTAATGTTTTACTGTAATGATAATGTATTTAAAGGTTATGTTATTAAAGGATTTAAGAAAAAATTGGCAAAAAGTAAAAATTGATAAAACACTGATAAAATTAACATAATATTTCAATCAGTCTTTTATTCTTCTTGAAATGCTTAAAACTCTTTTATTTGATTTCAGGGTTGAAAACCGTTCTTACCTCTTCCATACGGTAATCATTGAAGACATAAACGTAGTTACCAGGATGGCCAGCAAACCTGTAAAAAACCCACTATTAAGGGTCATGGGGTTTGTCTTGACCCAAGCCAAGGGTCACATGCCTATCTTATTTAAAGCCAGATGTTTGTGCTGAATTCAGACTTCACATTTACTGTGCTAGAGGCTGAATATTTGTGGGTTTCTTTCTTCTGCAATCAACTATTGTGTTTTTCTGGTCTAACTTTTCCACATACCTCCCTTTGAAGAAGGCCACGTAGAAGATGGGTGCATAGGCATTCATGAACTTCAGGAGGAAAGCCTTCAGAATGAGACGCTCCTCAAAGTTGGTCTCAGTTTTAGGAATCTCTGCAGACACATGAATTAAATTATTTGGGATTCAAACAGATATGCTCTGGATAAACTGCACAGCCTTTCAAAAGCTTGTTGTTCTGACGAGTATAATAAATATCGGTGGCTTGGGAAATTCTCCCACGATGTTTCTGTTTAGCAATTTCTGTTCAACAGGTTAAAGGTTGAGAAATGTAGCTTTTCAGAAGACCATATGGTTACATTTGAGGATGGGATTATATGTTCTGTGGCTTTCCCTAAATCTTAATCTGCCATGAAATATTACACACGGCAATTTTTTTCAATACATTCACCATATTTCAGTGCATTCGTTGACAGGGCATTCTCAAAAAAGAACCAAATTCCAGTAAGACTGTTAAAATATACATATATAAAAGCAAGAACTGGTGAGTTTGGAAGTAGGTTAGAGCATTAGGGTGAGCCAGACTGCATGTGGTCAGACTTTAAGAGTGAAAATCAAAGAAGTACGGGAAATTCTATATCTTATTCACGAGATGATAACACGTGCCTCCTTTCGTCCCTACATATCCACAGAGACTCTCATTTATTAAAACATCTCTTAAGTAAATCTCTGTGATGGCTAACTGACAAGCAGCATTTTCCCCAGCGTTCCTGGAGTGGCTCAATCAAAAATTCATGTCATGTGCGTGGGCAAAGAGGGGAAGAAGGACATCCGAAAGAAGGGAAGTTGACCAAAAGTGGTAGTTTAGCAACAAGGCAGTGGTAAAATCTCACCCAGTTCTGTCAGCCAGGCAGCCACCATGCCGTATATCTCGTCCAGGATGAGGATGACCACCAGGTTGATGATGACGGCGGTGGCTGTGACGGTCACCCGCACGTTAGACTTAACCTCTGGATCCGGGCTCATCGCCATGAGGGCCGATATAGTGATGCGGTAGATGATGACACTGAAGACAGCGGAGCAAGTCACTCCAAACTACATGGAGAAGAAAAAAAACGCAAAGAAGTAAAAGGAAATGACATATGGACAGTCACAAAAACATTGCTCTAGACAGGAAGGATAATGCTAACCATGAACAGAATAGAGGAAATGTTGATTAAATATCCAGGCAGTCTGTCCCTCCATGTTAGCTTCTCATGTCCAGTCTGTGAAAGGAGAAGGACATTTAAAGTGACTAGTGGAAGCATGTATGTATGTGTTTCTGTTTCTGCGACTCAGAATTAGCCTATTGGGGAAATAATTTGGCTGCCCACTTGTAAAAACATGACAACATTCTGTACATTTCGTACATTCATATGATAGATCATATCTCATAAATATCCAGGCCGACTGAGACAACCTATTTAATGACCAAACAAACCTGAATACACCCTCTTTTGCATTTAAATCAAACTTAATCAAGCCAAAAACAACATCAACAGCGTGGACTCATGCAGCAGTGGATTGAGGGTGGTCTGTTCCCATTGGATTCAGTCTTTCTTCATTGTCAAGCTTTAGACGGCAGATCAAGAAGTATGTCCCTCTGAGGAATACATGTTATATGACATACAGCAAAAAAAATGGCTTCAGATTTAGTTCTATGGAAATGGAGGGAAATGAATTAGTAGGCCACAGGAATGTAAAACAGCAGCTTATGTTTCTTTTAAGTCATAGAAAAAATGCCATTACAAAAGCATCATTACAATCGAAAGAGTGTTTGACAAGAAGCCAGGGCCAGTTTTTCTAAGTAACAAGTGCACACAGTTATTACTGTTTACTAGCTGTGGCTGTTATCTAAGGCTTACTAAAAAGAAAACCACAAAAGTGATTGATTTGATGTTTACTGTTCTTTCTCCAGAACAATCTGTGGTTACAATGCTGCTAAGCTACTTATAAAGTATTTGTGTCCAAATACAAAGCACACATAAATACACTGTGTTAAATAGTTTGGTTTTAATTAGGTGGAATGAATATTAATGCTTTTTAGTAATGAATAGAACATCTCCCTCAACTTTGTTGCAATGTAATCTGTTATTACATTATCTGTGCATGATTTATGCAATGCTGCATCATTATAATTTAGACAAAATGCATTTGTTCTGCCTACTGGGAGCAGATATTGCATTTGGAGCATGCCTATGTTTCTGTCTACACAGTGTTTGAAACAGAGCCCCAACTATATTTTTTGATGAATGGAGATTTAGAGGGTTTTGCAAAGGACCCAGTAACAAATACAGACAATGTTGACAGAATATTTTGATAAAATGTACCTTTTGGAATTGGGCTCATTATGAGGCAAACAGCACCATCTAGCATGATGTGTGTCTAAACCCTGCCACCATGGAAAAGCCACAGAACCCAGAGTGTAACCAGGCACAGCTTTCGAGATGCCACAGCTTTAGGGTCTCCAGAATAACGAATGTGGGTCACGCAATTGTGCAGTTAATCATAATCCACAGGCTCAGCTCACAAACCCTCACCCAGTAATGAGAGGAATTGCTGCAGGTCTGCGGTCTTACCAGTAACTGACTCGTCATTAAGATGCATGACGCTATTTAGTGACAGGCTGTGATACCCTCTTAAAATGCATTAATATCAGAAGAAGCCAAGTTCTTGGGAAACCTCACTGGCACAGAGATGCATATTTGAATCTAGTGCCACAAATATGCTGTGAGGTGCCACAAGTATGTAATAAGTAGGCTCATTTGAGACATGGACTGTTTTTTGCTTATTTATGAAGGAAAATCTGCATAATGGATGTAAATATGGTAAAAAAAAATAAAAGTATTAAGGCAAAAGGATTTGTAGTATTTTGTAAATGTGGGCCATTTGAATTCCACTGAAATCTGTTGATCTTTCTGTGGATTTCAGCAAGCGCAGATTCCGTGCGAGCTTAGCAATAAGTAACAATACCAAAAGATGCCTGACAAAAGAATGCAGAGGAATGGAATTAATAATTTATGTAATCAGCCACATCATACAGTGAGAGGGAAGATGACAGGTGGCATTGTTTTTAAATAATTAACACTTTTTTATTTTTAATTTGCAGATTGAATGTGTCAGATATGTACTGGGATACAAAGGATACAGATGTCTAAAGTCAAAATGCAATTCAGTATACTGTACAAAAAAGGAATGTATGGACTTATTAAATGTAAACCTTGGATGTTATTTGGATAAAACAAATTTTTTACATATTTATTTATGTTTAGACTTTGAAACTGACTTCAAGAAATTGGTTAGATTTTACATTTAAGAAAGTTTGATCGACACATTAGAAAAGTGTGAAGCACTGTTCATGTGTGGTCATAGCAATTCAAGATACTGGTCCAAGGACAGCAGTCGGTGTCTGTCGAAATATTTAGTGGATAAAGTTCACTGGATTAGTTAAACAGCTCAGTGACAGTGAAGTAGTTTGGGTGCTGCCCAGATGTGGGTTTCCACAGACGCTCCTGCTTACAACAGCTGTTGGACAGAGAATATCGCTTGCTTGAGCTTAAATCAAGTTGCTCTACAAACCTCTTTGTATTTTATTTGTGTTTATTGCAGAAATACTTTTTTCACTGTACAAAATGTTCTTTAGATTTTTAAACTGTTCTTCAAACTGAGAAAAAATTATCCTTTAAGAACTGTTCATTGAAATGTTGCTTATGGAGCCCAAAATGGCTCTTCTATGGAATCTTTACAAAAATCTTTTGGAACCTTTCTTTACATAAAAATACAAATTCTTTCATTGATTAGACTTCATGTCAACCTGACATCACATTGATCTACTCAGAAGACATGAAAATGTCAAAGGGCTCTGGTTTTGTTAGCGCATGATCGTCACACGCTCTCAGAAACACACACATACTCAGTCGGACAACACACAAGTGTCCCAGCAGGCCCACGCTAAGCCCTTTGGGAAATTAGTGACAGGATCACCAGTGTGGGGATTTCCTCCACAGCCATATGTCGCTTTGCAGAGATGCCGTGTTCTCATTGACGTCACCGTACGCCCCATTCTCTCAACCCCCCACCCTCCGAATGTACTGTAAGCCAGAGATGCAAGAGAACTAGCACCGGAACCACACCAGTGCCCACGCTAGCAAACAAGATCACATAAGCCACCACATATACAGACCAGAAACCATTGCATTTGTGTTCAAATCACACACAGCCTACTAGAGAATATTTCAGGCTGGTGGACTGAAAAAAATTGCTTTTATGGTCTTAAACACAGGCGAAGGTCCATTAAGAGAGGCTTGACAGAAGATTGTCTTTTGGGCGTCGGGTACAGAAGGGAAAAATGTGACGTGAGCCCCATCTGACAGATCTGAAATCCCTTTAAACCACACTCTCATCTCCTTCCAGCTCTGTGCTCTGATCTGAGACAACCACCGGACCAGGATTACACACAAAGGAACCTACATGCTTCAGATCAGCATGATCTTTCTAATAAACAGCTTGAGCAGGAACGCACCAGGCCATAGATTAAATGTGGGACGAATGACATCTAAAGATGGATGGAAAATTAAATTATGCAACATTGTGCATTAAATGTCCCAGACTTCCTGCTCAGACTTCGATATCATGCACACTTACAACAAGCAAACTAAACTCTCATTGCTTGAGAATTGCTCAAGAGTTTTATTACTTATTTTAAGATGGTGTTTTCAAAGCAATGACATTTGTGGGCTGGTAAATCTGATATCGGACACGAGAAGAACCATAAACAGGTGTCCTGAAGAATATCTTTTTTACTTTCTACTGCCTTCATCTTACTGTATATCTTTTGAATATCCATTTTTTCATGCCACAGTCTTTGTCCAAAGATGGTTTTATTCCAGAGGGAATGGAATTGAATGCAGAGTTGAATAAATCTGCATTAAAAAAAGGCACACATAACAACTCGGTCAGAGGTCAAACATTTGATGTTCTCCTTCTCCTCCTCAGCCTCAAAGATAATGAGAAATGTTCCCTGACTTTGCTTCTGGAGGTGATGAAAACATTTTGCTCTAAAATTAGCCATGCAAAGGGTGGGCTGCATTTTATTAACAAACGTCACTAATGTGTCCTAAAGATAGCTGCCAAGATGGCATAGTTATGCGATAAAGGCTTTTAAAAAGTCGAAGATAAGAACAGACCCAACCGAGCGTATGAGGGAGTGGGAGTGTGTCTGTGTCTCCATGGAGATGTGAGGACTTGGAGGTTCAGAGGTTTGGCGTTTAGCCCGGCGCATGCATACACCCTTGCCAAAAACACAAACGCACTGGAGTCTAGCGCTCTCTGCTGGTCAGCCTGTGTGGCAAACTGCACTAAACTGTATAACAACATGAAATGTTCACACTTTAAATCAGCATGTATGTTAAGTAAAATAAACAGACACATTCTTTTTCCAACTCCCTGAACTCAATACCTTTCATCAACCACTCTCTTCACAGTCATCCCAAACCGTACACATGTGGCCCTCTTAAATGAGTGATATGGAGGTTTCCATAGGAAACTTACTGCCGTTCCAGCATTTTTGGTTTATTCAGACGGTTTCTGGGGTTGTGTGGTAATCCATATGAGCTGTGAGAAACATGGGGAGGTCTGTCAGTGCTCCGTCACAAAATCCTGTGGGCTGTGGTTTTTCCACCACGACAGCACTACCAGAAATTGATGAGCATCATCTAGATCCTGGGGAGTGTTGCTTATTTGCTTGACAGTGAGTATGTGCTGAATAATAATAATGGCTTAACTACCGTGTGTTTCTTTTACCAACATGAAGATTAAGCAGAAATTGCCTTGTTCACGATGTCTGGCCAATCCAAACCGCAGTGAGTCCAGACTGTTTTGAATTAAGTCATTAGGATGTGTAGTCCTAATTTAAGGTTCTGCAAAACATCTAGGTCAGGACTGACCGTGGGCCATGATATCTGGGACAGAGAAGCTAAACATAAGAATGAGAAAAAGCACCATAATGCGAGTGACGGATGAAAATCTGTGATTCTTGGACACAAAGGCCCAAAAAACAAAAAATAGGCAACACATTAGGTCAGGGGTCACTGAATCTGGACTATGGATGCACAACGAGTCTAGAGAGCATCATAAAGGTCATAGAAACTGCTAATATTTTAGCTGAACTTTTCATAATTTTTTTTTCCAGTGGGAAAGACATGAGACAGACAGTTGAAGACTGACATTGTAATCGTTCATTATCTTATACTACTTCCCAAACTAATATTTCTGTGAGAAAAGCAACAAATATTTAATTTTATTCCTGGTAATGCTGTGCAAACGTTTTTAAGACAAGATTTACTTAGCATAAGATAGCATAAGATATTATAGCTTGTGTATGTGTACAGTATATATATATCAGACCAAACAAGACTTAAATAGCATATTATAATCTGAAATCCAACATGAGAAGCACAATATACAGGTGTGCTGTAGAATATGTTGTTTACTTCCTTGTTTTCTTACTTGTTGAACGTTTTGATGCCTTTCAGTCTTTAGCAAATCCAGTGACTTTTGATGTAATCTCTTATTGTAGCAGCCTGGTAAGCACTTTAATTCCCATCAGACTTTTGTTTAATATTTTTACTATTATATTTCTTAAAACTAATCTTTAAGACCAAAAACCCCTCAGTGAACCAAGGCTTGATTTTAGACCAGGATTAATGTTCTACAAACCCTGTGAAACCTTAAGAAGCTTGAACTACTGACACAGTTGGACAAGCACAACACGACGCACACACAGAGAGAAACTAAACTACGGATGCCACCGTACATATTTACAAGCCACATCATGTATCAACTGATAGGTCCTAATTTATTGGGCTAATTTGCCTAATTGCATTTCATGCAAGACAACGGCCCCAAGCAGTAATGTCAAACAGACAAGCACAACCTACTTTTTCCAAACGAAAATCTCTAAGGCTCACACCTTGTGTGTGAACAAAGGACAACTTCCTGGAAAACATTTTTATTTACTGAACATATGCTTTTTACACACAGCAGCGATCGCTGGTATTTGCAACTGAACAGAACACAATGATGACATTACACTTGACCTTACGCAAAAGGACAAGAAACCTTTAATGTTGTTACACTGTGACTAATGTTCAGTTACGTGAAACCAACAGAGCAAACTGAGAGATCTAATTGTATTAGCCTGACATGCACCGTCCAACAGCAAGAGGATTACGGCAGTGAGAGACGGCCGTATTGCTCATGACGACGACCCCGCTATGACCACCCCACCCGGCTGAGCCCCTCTGACAGACACATGGGCCATTTACAAATTAAACAGGCTCAAATTCTCTCACTAAATATGCATCTGTGCATGTGCGAATGGGCTGTAAGTCTTCTTTCAAAGTTATTGGCAGGAAACGGTAATAGAATAGAGGGCTTACAGAGAAGCATTACAGCACAGAGACAGCTTAAGGCAACACATCCAAGGTGAATTTAAGATTATCACCATATTTCCTAGGTTTATTGATTGCATTAAAAAAAAAAAACCAGAGGATTTAACAAAAATGAAGAAAAGAGTTTTCCGAAATGCTGTATCAATGCAAATGAGGTACTATAATTTGCACTCTCTTTTGTATTATTAACTGTTTTAATCCATTTGAATCCATCATTATAATAATTTTTCTTTGCTTTTATTTATACAAATATTACTTATTCATGCATCTGTGATTATGCATCTTTATTGTTATCTTATATGTAAAGCACTTTCAATTACTATCTAATTTATTTGCATTATTTTTTAGATCAGATATCTGAACACTGGAGAAAGCCAGTTTCAAAATTCACTTTTTTAGAGGTAAACACTGAAAACACCGGCAATAGTTTATGAAATCTATGCAACAGATGAAGTGCAATAAAATAAACACTATAAAGTGTTTATACATTTTCTTTCCACTAGTCTGAAATAACCCAAATAGTGCACAAAAATAAATTGCCTACAGTGTCTTGCCTTAAATGGCCCGAAAAACTTTCAAAATAAAGAAAGAGCTAGATTGCTGGGTCAGTATGCTGTTGCACAGTTTTGAAAAGGGGAAAAAAAACTTACAACCTTACAACTAGGGAGTGTAATATAGAAACTGTAACACAAGCAGGTGGAAACAAGGCTCTGGAGAGATGGAGGCGAGAATAAGAGAGGGAGAGAAAGAGAGCACCATTTACCGGATTCCCAGCTGCCATGGCTGACAGTAACCTCTGCCTCCATTTGTCCTTCCCCAGTTCCCCGCTCTCGTCCACACCTCTCTCAGGCTGGAACACACAGATCTGAACCATCACTCAATCGCTGATGAAAGAGAGCAAGGCTCTTGCTAATGAAAATGTCAGCTGTCGGGACACCAAACCGGATCTACGTGCCTTCCTTTTTTCTTGGGCATCACCAACGCAAAGCATAGCCTACGAAGCCCCAAAGCACCTGTGCCAAATGCTTCAGGCCAGAGAAGTGCATGATGGGAAGGCTGTGCAAGAAAAGGCCCATAGCATTTGGCACCCCCTTTTACTCCCCCACAACCATGGCAGTTCCCTTTTTGACTCTTTTCAATATAGCATTTGCATATTAAGCCAGAAGCCAAAAGGAAATATATTTAGATCTTTTTAAGTCAGCCATTAATGAAATGCATAATGCATAGAGCACATAAAAAAAATGGTAAAGACGGCCTGCCCACCTCATTTTTGTTCTTTTTACTTTTCTTCTTCCTCTGCCTCTTCTGAAGGAGAATCGTTTCGTATTTGGGTCTGGGATGTTCCTAAAGGGAGAAGGACAAAGAGACAATTGCTTTCTACTCTGTGCGAGACCCAGTGGACAGCAGCAGACAGAGAGTTTCAAACCATTCAAACAGGTCAAAAATCCAGGGCAAAACAAGGACACAAAGACTCAACATCTCAAAGAGCAGCAAGAAGAGAGTTTCAAATGTAAAACTCAAACCTTCGCTTTTTCCTGGCGGGAAAGATTGCATTTAGAGAAACAACAAGTTAAGATAATGGTAAGTCCATTTTGGCTGAGGCCACATGGAGACATTCACATACAGCGTTGGGGGATAAACATTGATACTATCGGATGGGGACGCCACCATTATGTCGCATCACATAACAGTCAGAGTTAGTCATTTTTACACTGTCTTTGTAATCAGCTCTTGGTCAGTGCACTGGAATCCAGACAAACAATAGCGAGCAGTGAGTAACATAATGTGACTATGTACGTGTGTGAACGTACCTCCTCCTCCTCCATGCCTGTCAGATCCCAGCTATAGTTCAGACTGATCTGTCTGCGCTTCCAGTGCTCTAGAAACATGGCAGCTAAAGAGAGAGATGAGACATTCAGCAAATGACTACTGACTGCTCAGTGGCTCAGTGACTGCTTTGCTCATATGAGCCGTGTGGGAAAAGAAAAACAAATACATACATTTCTTAATGTAAGATAAATCACATCTCATTTACAAAACCATTAAAGGAATGCTGAAAAAATAAATGATCCAGCTAGTTCAGTTCACTTCAATAAAACAAGTTAATCCAAAACAATTCTATCAAGATTTCATCGTGGTCAACCAATCTACTTAATTAATTTAATGAAAATGTATAATAATAAGATAATTTTTCTGTTGTGTTCAACTTAAAAAATAAAACATGTTTTCCCATCATGCTTTGCTCTGGGATGTACAGGGAGTGTAAATGTTGATTTAGTTTTTAGATGCAGTTTTTTAAGTCAGATTATCAACAACTCTCTATGATTAATTTAAGTTCAGCCAAATACTTATCATTTTGTGAAAATAATTATCCAAAAATTACTTTCATATCATTACAATCATTTATGATCTTTTATCCTCAGTCATATACAAAGTGAGATGTTTAGCAGAATGTTCATCATGCTCTTTTCACGTTCAGTCAATACGATTATATTAAAAACATGTAGCTATTTCAGTTATATTTCAGTATATATAGTTATATTTCAGTATTTGACTCAAGCTAATATACACAGAAGAAAGAAAATGGGTGAACTCAAAAACCAAGGCAGTGTGTGTGCTCCGAAACCGCATTGCATGAGTAATTAATTCATCTACATATGAACAGATGCAGTCTCTCTACACCCTGCTGGGGGTCTCTGTATGAGTAATAATGTATAGCTTCTGCTACCCCACGCAGGTGCCAAAGACAGGGCAGTGTCAGGAATTGAGCGGTTTCACAATGCGTTCATCAACCGGGCCCGTGGACACAGGCAGTGATAGAAAGAGGTAACACTACTCTCTAGCCATTCAACATCCCTTCAACTACATCACTATGGGGACAGCAGCACTTCGGCACATTAATGCTAGCTGATTAAACTGGTCTCATATTCAACAGGACAGATCTAAAGCAACAGGACCGATCTTTTGTATAAATAAGATACAAAAGTGGCCAACGTCTAAACTAGGTCTGTCATTCTTATGTGTGAAAACAAAGATAGAATGTAGTAGACTGGAGAAATTTGGGTCCTGAGGTGTACCGTTTAAAATACACACTTTCTATCGCACAAATACCTTTCCTTATAGTAAAAAACGGTACTTCTCAAATCTGTTTTTAAAAAAAATTTAAATTAACTGTTCACTAAAAGGTTCTCTGAAAAACCAAAAATTTATCTTTAAATATAATTTTTCACAAAAATTCCCTTTTGGAACCTTCATTTTAAAGAGTGCAAGTTAATCATGTGTTGTACAGTACACACATCTGATCAATGCATGCAATTAAAGGTATAAAACAATTGACGGTGAGATAATGAAACGTACCCCAGAGGGACATGAAGATGGCGAAGAACACTGTGGCCGGGTTGTCAAAGAGATGGCTGGCACGCGCCGTGCCACACGCTGTGCTCAGATGCCAGTAGTCACATGCTCGATCGCAAAGGGGACACATAGTGAAGTTCTGATCCTCATCACACATCTCCTGGCTGGCAGAAACACACACAATTAGACTTGGCCTTTCAACAGTACAACAAAATAAATTAATTATGGCCTTGATATGGCACAGTGTGTTCATCCATCGACGTGGCCCAGGGTCTAAAATATCAATTAAAAATGCAACAGTATTTTATCTTGTGACCTCAGAAAATGTAGCTGCACCGGACAGAAACGTTCATTACATTCTCAAATATAATACCGTCTGGCTCGCTGTGTACTCAAACAAGTACTGACATTTAAAAGGATCAAAATATTCCCTGTTCTCCCCAAGGATGTTTCAGTCACAAATGCATGCTGAGCACATACTTAAAGCACTTGCAATTCTAGCATAAATTAGTCCCATGAATCACAGGAAACCACATAAACACCAGAACTATGTTCCTTGATTCTAATTATCACTTTAATATCAGTGAAATATAATAATCATAGTCCGTTACTCTCAAGCTGGCAGCTTTTGTGTAGCCACCCACAACAGGGACCCATGCCCAGCCCTTGGTGGGCTTTATTGGCACGTACCTAGGTATGTTTGTTTCCACAGTGGCCCAGCCATAGAAGAATACAATGATGCCCACCACAGACGCAGGGATTAAAAGCTGAGTATAGACACCAAGCCAGGCAAAGTAGAGACCTATCTTCTCACCAAAATATTTCCTAAAAGTTATACAGAAAACATTGGGAGTCTGTGTTGCTTGCGGCAATCAATCAAGTATTGATCAACATCAGAGGTGCCCAAACCTTTTACTACAAAGGACTGTGTGCTAATAGTAAATGTTGTACTATATCCAGTCAACAACTACCTTGTTGCATCATCACTTCCAGAGTGAACACTGGCGCTGTTAGCTGCCGCTAAAATTTTATAATTTCATTTTTATGTTGTTACTATTTTATTGGTTGTTTGCTGTTAGGTGTCCTTGGGTGTCCAGAAAGGCGCCTTTAATTAAAATGCATTATTATTTATTATTATTAACTATGAATTAGGAATGAAGAAATGCGTGATAAATTGCATGTTTTTTTCAATTTTATCCTGACATGTCAGGCCAGATGGTTTGGGCATCTCTGTCCTGAAGCAATGTGTCAAAGTGATCTGAGAGTTACCTGATAAGATCAACAGGCTGATACTTGTAAAAAGCACCGTATCTTGCCCATTCATCATGTAACAGCTGAAAAGGTACAACAAAAACAGAATTTAATCACATTCTCCCTTCTGATTCATTGCAGAAAAATAAAACACAATAGCAGCGTACTTGTCTGTCGTTCTTCCCCTCAGCTTGTCCACTGGGGTGGAAGTCTCCCTGTAATCATACAAAAACACACTTCAAGCCAACCTGACAGCAGAATGAATGGCAAAGGAATCCTAAAAAAACAACTCACATCGTGTAGCGGGAACGCTGAATCATAGACCCCGTTGGCTACCAATGTGGTGATACCTGTGAGGCAAAAAAGAGGGCACCTTAAAATACCCAGGAAAAATGATTGACTGCTTTGACTTTAAAGTGACCCAACTTCATTGCTTTTGGAAAGCCGGCAGCCTGAGTCCTCGAGGCAGAAGACAGCTGACATGTGGAACACAGGCTTTAATCAAAGTAATTAATCAGTTCTCAAAGGAACGACATGTACGCTCTGGTGATTAGCCCTCAATTAATAAAGTAGCTCCCCAGCAACAAGCTGGAAAGACCACTACTACCCATCGCCCCCCTCTTTCCACCTCAATGGACCCGGCTTCAATTTGGATCCCAATCCCAAAACTTTATGACCCAATTTACTCAGTTCGTACAAATCCAAGTGAGAGAAAGTATGAGAGATGGAAAGAAGAGGAGGGGTACGGCTGGAGAACTAAAGAGAGCACCAAGCCATCCCTTCTGCCGGATAGCCTCGATCTCCCAGTAGCCTCCGGTGGTCCGTCTGTGTGGTGTCTCGTTCCAAGGGAGCATATGGCATGGGCTTGTGTTGCACACTGTCCCAACTGCACCGAGCCCGCATCCAAAGCTCTCATTCTGGCCCTGACTATCCTGAGGATTCCCCGAATGCTAGTCCGTGCTTAAGTTATGGATTAATGTATTACTAACCCATGGTTTGGCTGGTCCGTGTGCAGGCGGTGCGTCTGAGGATTTCATACACCTGGGACAGACAGTGAGAGAGAAAGAGTGAGAGCGATACCAAGCAAACAAGACTGAAAATTGTTCCTGGAAAAACCCCGGCGGAATTGGTTTCTTAGAATGGTGCCTGGAGACGGCAATCTCCTGCTGCTAAACAAATAACTTTTGTTCCCTCTTGTATATCGTGTTCTCTTCTCAGCATCCAAAGAACACGTATTACATTGTACCATTACAGAACTGTACTGTAAAGAAATTTCAAGAGCAATAGAGACTTACTATTCGACTCCTTGTGGCGTTGTCAAAGAAGGTGTCCTTTGACTTGATGTTGTACCTGCAAAAAGGCCCAAAATAGCAATAAGACATCCATGGGTTACCCAGATTCCTTTGGCTACCAAACAAATCCTGTCAAGTCCTCTAAGAAAGGAACAAAATCCCATGTGGCCCCTGATGACATTTAACCCCACATCACCCCAACCACAGCAGGTTCTCACAGGTGGAGCTTGTCCCGGGAGAAACAGTGTGAAAGGAACTTGGTACGGCTGTGTTCTTGCTCCTGATGGGGCACTTTAGGCTGGAACGGTTGGTTTAACTTCCGCCACACTTCATTGATGGTGGCGGCCAGACCTTTTTCTTCTCTTAACTCGTAGCTCTGAACAAGAGACAATGTTTTTATGGTCAAAATTGGCAGAAAATCAGTAGACCAACAATCAGAATTAGTTACTTGTGCTTTTCCCTCTCTCCCTTGCATACATCAGAGACACACTACATAACGCATGCAGAGACTGGTGAGGGCTTGTGGAGAACTCCGGAGGGACTCGGGTCTGTTTTGGGAATAAGAGAGAGCTCTGCTATGTCTTACCTTCTTGGTGGGCACTTTTATCTTGAGAAACTCTGCCTCTCTGCTCAACACCTGCCAAGGCGCATGTAGCCGGATGAAAGCATGACCGTGACCCTTGTTCTGGGAAAGAATCAAAAAGATTAACATACAGTACTGCCTCCAATTTGATTTGTGTCATTTTATGAATTAAAAAAATACAATAAGAGGAACTAAAATAGTTTCAAAGCATCCCAGCAGGAGCAGGACATTAATATACATTCACATTGGTATTGGACATCAAATTAATATTGACATTAGATGTTAACTTGACATTGAGGTTTTTGGTCACCCGAAACTGCAAGAGAAATTTAATGAAATATCAATGTCTTATGATGTTATGTGTCTGCTGAGTCACATGACCTGTTCTCAACATCAACTTTGGTTCAGACCAGTTAGAAGGAGATAAATGCTGACCCATATGTATTTCTTATTTGTAATTTTGACTTACTTCATTATTTTGGTAATTGGTTGACTTTGGGCCGGTTTCCCGGATAGGAATTAGATTAAGCCAGGACTAGACCTTTGCTAATTTAGGACTTTTAAGAATTTTTAGAAATGTGTCTTACAAAAATGCATTATCTGTGAGCATTTTAAGACCAAACAATGGCAATAATGATATCTTTTTTAAGATATCTCGGTGCAAGCTTTTTCTACTTTAGACAGCTCTTAACATTTATTTTAATCTAGGACTAGTCTTAAACCCTTTTCGGGAAACTGCCCCTTTAAGTTTATTTTTATTTTAAATGTACTTGCACCGCAAAAACTGTACCTTAAGGAACCACTTTGTATCTCATCTCACACATTTTTCTAGAATGCTGAAAATTTACAAATTAATTTTATTGAAAAAAAAAACGGTTAAATTACATTTAAAACACAACAAAAAACAGAATATCTTTTTTTAAGCGAAGACAATTAAACCTGAGGACCAGTACTTTATGCATTATAGCCCGGTTTCACAAATGGGGCTTAGCTTAAACCAGGACTAGGCATTAGTTAAATTAAGATATTTAAGCAACTTTTTAAAATGCCTTATAAGAAAATATCATCACACAAAACAATAACATGTTTTAAGATATGTCCGAGCAAGATATTTTCATCTGAGGTATCTTAAACATGCAATTTAGTCTGGGGGGGTCTATGTTTTTTAGGTCATGAATTTTACTGTTAAAATGCAAATTGCTTAACCTTTTTTTAGGTGAGATCATTTTAGTTTACAGATTCAGTTACAGCAGTTATGTGGTTTTACTAGCATATTTTAAGCGCTAATTTGCAGAGCTGACCACTTGCCTCTTAGGTTTCTAATTGTTTTTCCATAAATGCATTTCACATTCCTTTAAACATACTGTGGAAATTATTGCCTGTGGTAATTGACAGCATGCAAACACAAACACTTAAATTGAAAATAATCTAGAATAGGCAGTATCAATGTCAAAAGAGTGGCAGATTGTCACCAAGCCCATCCAAGACCCCCTAAAGAGGGACTATATATATTACATAAACTTGGGGGGTATGGTAATGATCTCTTTTTAAAAGTTGTAGCCTTGAAACCTAACACTGAAGCTGCATCGTGCCCATACAGAGATGACAGACAGTAACCGTATCTGTCTGGCATTGGTCGGCCATGCCATCTAGAGAAGCATGTGTTAAGAAGAAAGGAAGATGAAACTAAAAGAGACATTGAGATGAGAGTGATGAGACAGAAAGAGATGATGGAAACCTGAGGACATCCTCACTGTCCCCTGCGTTCCAACACCACGGGTGTTTTTTTCTCTTCCCCCTCCACACACACACACACTCACACTCACAAAGGAGAGATAAAAATAACATGTGGATCTGAGAAGGTTAATTAGGATAAGATATTCCAATTAGTACTTCATCTCAGCAGGGTAAGGCAATTAGGTCGATTTGAGCACAGTCTGAGTGGGAGCCATCACTACAGAAACCGGCTGTGACTGACATTTGAGGGGCTCCCAAAGACCTGTGAGCGGAAACGGTTCTTCATGGCAGGTTGAACCCTGTCTTTGACATTTGGTATAATTAACTCAAGCAAAGAGAAAAGAGGGGTTGTTGAGAAACAACCCCTATGAATGGATGCATTGCTAAGAATAAATGGCTTACATCAGTGATGCAAACTCAAGCCTCAAGACTCAGACTTGAGTTGGACTTAAATAGTTTGACAATTACAAACTTGCAAACATTGTTCATATAAAAGGGAGCCTCTTTTGCATGCCGTAACTCTTGTAAGATTTCAACATGGTAACATAAACTGGTTTAGTGTATTAATAGATCATAATGAAAGAAGCATTGGCATCTACTTTAGAAAATACTTGCATATCTGAATTTGTGCTACATAAAGCATTATACAGAAATGTAAATACATATTGTTAAATGTAGGTTCAGCATGGTATGGCTTGAGGGAAAACAAATTCCAGTTACCATAGTTACCCATTAATATGCTATTCAGAAAATGAAACAAATTTCTATTGAGTGGATTTATAGATTACTCAAATTAGCCTGCAATATATAAAAAATGAGACTGAAGACTGAAATGAGACAAGATGTAACTTGATTTGGACTCCACCTCAAGGACATGAGACTAGACTCTACGTCAGAGACAATAAGATGATGGTTCACTTGTTGTCACTGACAGCAATGATGCCGATAACACATCTAAAGAGGATAAGAATGCTGAATCTTGAATCTTCAGTTAATTCTTTGCATCGTACATGAATATTCACATCATTGAGAAATTGACCCTAAAATAAACAGGTTGTTTCGCCATGGACCCCTATAGAAAAAAACAGCTGTGCAAATTGATGCCAAATAAAATAAAAAAAAACACTGCAGGAAAAGCATTCTCTCCACATCTTCCCTCTGTTTTTTTTTTTTTTAGGCTTGTTTTTTTATTGCCATTATAGAAAGCCAATGTTATTAATCAGACCAGGACTATTAAGACAAACAAACACAGCTAACGCAGCCACTGAAACATGATACCAGCAGCAGCGACGTCCCCTTGAGCATTGAAGATATTCAAAACAAAACTTCACTCTCAATAAAGTCAATCCCCTAAGCTCCTCATGCATGAAACAATAAACCAAAACAAAACTATTCTAAAACGCTTTAAGTTATTTGAGATAGCATATTCACCAGAGTGATAGTAAACTGTAACAATGTGCAAAGATAAGAGGAACACGCCAGGTGAGATGTGCTACTAAGGTGTGACTTGACCCGCTGTCCCTGTTCAGACTGTCTTCAATCAAACTTCACTTACCAGCTGAATAATTCAGAGCGCCTGACTGCAGGTGTTTGTAGCGGTCATAAAGCATACCAGGGGAAAACATCATGTAATGACTGTGATCAGACAAAGCATGAGATGGCCGCTGAATCAAGGTTCAGTGATCACGATAATAATGATGATGATGAAAGCCGTCATGACAAAACGTATCACTGCAGGCACGTCTTGCCACCTTACTAGGCTTTCAATTGGGCAACATGTGTTTAATACCTCAGAGTTTTTAATACAAAAACACATGATGCATGGTAAAAAATACCTCAGATTCAGATGATTAAGTCAGAGTTCAAAAAGATGGAATCTGTCATTTACAATGACAACAAATAGCAAACAGTTAAATTTAGAGCAGAAATTTGCTCCCTTTCAGGATAGGGTACAGTTAACTCAGTGTGCTGTCAAAGGCTGGTTCAAAGCTCTTCTGAGAGAGAGTAGACAATCACTACTATTATCAGCCTGATAATCCTACTTGGCTTCACACCACAAGTATTCACAGTCTAATCACCCTACAGATGCAGTACAAAATTATCACAAAGACAGAGATGCACAATAACAAAGTGTTTTCTCCTATTGTCTACAAGAGAGTTTTTCATTAGAATGCTTGTCAATTAGCTTTTTAAGTAAGGAGAGTTCACCTGATTCCCCAGATACGATATAAAAACAAGCTCACTAGCAGCAGATGAAGAAGAGTTCATTTGGGACCATAAATAATACCATACAAATACCGTCCAATTACTCCATAATGGGCCATCTTTAAGAGTAATGGCTTGCATAACAAAACCACGATACATGGATGATTCCCAAGTTGGTCCGATGCCCTGTGATATGGTAACTCTATCCAATACTAGGCTGCATAGTAAGACTTGGAAAGACCGACTAAATCATAATTCACGTACACACATACACTATTAAGCAAACAGTCAATTTCCACGGTCAAGATCTTATTTCCTAAAATTCCAAAGATGTGAATAGAAGTGGTCACTCTAGAAGATCATGACTGATATTGTTTTTGACAAGGCACGACTCAGCTGATCTAAAGCTTTAAAATCTTTGTGTAAAATCAACACCAATAAGACATTAGAGTGTCAAGGATCAAAAATCTGGCTAAAGCAAAATCAGTTCATTCTCAAATGATGGAATGTAAAACCCACACAAATAAGATCTAGTCAGTTTCTACTCACATCTTTATCACGCTCAATTTCCAACCCAGCGTCCTTTAAATTACCCTCAAACTCCTCTCGAATTATGATTTTCTCCCCATCGGCAGGGTCCGGGGGTCCAACGTCCACTACCACCTCCACAGGTTCTTCCTTCCCTCCCTCTGTGTCTTTCTCCTCCACTCCTAAAGGATAACTTCCATTGGAGATGGTGGACAGTCTGTGTTGGCTAGGAGACCCCCTGATGGAGGAACGTTTGCGGTAGTGGTACACCAGCACATAGTCCACTTTCCTTCGTCCATCAGCAAAGTACAGCCGTTTGCGAGGGTCCTGGTCCATGTCCATCAGGTTATTTGCCACCTGAACAGGTGAGAGGAGAATACAATGTACCCAGGCTCAGTGCTCAACAGCAGTGTGTGCATATCAAATTCAACTCAGGAGAAAGGGGGGAGGGAGTATGGTGAGGATAGATGTAGGTCAGACTATTGCTTCTTAATTTGGATGCTCTCAATACACTTCAGTTTAAATTGAAAGTGTGACGGCAATAGCCACTTTTCATTGATGCCATCTGGGTTACCCTTCATTCAAGTTACTGGCTGGTGATCTAATGCTAACCTGTTTGAATACTGCGGCTAATATTCTAGTAGTAATAATCTAGAGAAATCAAAAGCATACTCACGTGTATCTTGTTTTCACTTGTCTGCAGCATGTTGTCACACTTAAAGAAAAACACAAAAACGATAAGAAACGGCAACAGCTCCTCAGCGTCCCTGGAAAATTGTATGTGTCTCTGGTGGCATGCCCGTTTCTGATGTCACCCTACAGAGACACCACAATCCATCTTTCCCTCTGTTTATCCACCGAACTCGCAAAGCATGAAATCCATCCGTCTGTCTGATTTTGGCACCGTTGACTGGGAAGCGCAAAGCTTTGCTTCACGCACAACAGAACGCATCTCCACAGAAACTTCTGATTTGTCCCTGACTAATTATCCCTGGAGGAATACCTGCGCGTCTCCAAGCGCCTAGGCGCATCATTACGCGCCGGAGGGACTCTCGCGCGTGCGTAAAGATGGAGTCGCCAACAGGTTCAAGACCCAAAAAGAAGAAAAAAATACATTCCGCAAACATCCGTTAATTGCATCGACAATCATTGTTAAATAGCGCTTGGTTTGAGCTTAATATTTACGGTTCGGAAATGGGATAGAGATGGTTTTATATTCGCACATTCGGACTTCCGCGTTCAATAACTTTGTTAATCTGCATTTTAAAAGGCTGCTTTCTGTTAATTGTCATTAGCAACTGTTATAAGCACAGTGTGCTTACTTCTAAAGTAATAGCATAAAGAAAAATTAAGAATAAATTTGTATTATTATTATTATTAGTTGTTGATGGAGCAACACATTAAAGAAATTCTGACAGAATTTATCATTAAGAAAATAATGTTTATTTATAGTCTACTCATAAATAACAGACGCTTATAGTATAGACATTTTATAATACTCATGCATTCTGCATATTTCAAGTGAAAATCCCTGAAATTATCTTGAATAAATTAATGTTTATTCAAACTAACATCATTTCCCACTAGCAACATATATATTCAACATTTTGAAATTGATTCAATTTTACAGTACAAAAAAGTTATCTAAATTTTTTTCTTCAGATATATGAGGTCATTATGAGGAAAGTGTTCTTGTTAGTACTAGTTATTTGTAGATTTTTTTTATTATAGCCAACTATACTTACACTTTAATTTTAACACTTTTTTTAAGTAATCTACAAACATAAAAATGTATTTGCCACATAAATATGTTCAGTAGGCTACTCACATGATCCAAAGACTCTTCGATGAAGTCAAATGGATCATCAATTGTGCGACTGATGGAGTTCATGACTTCAATCTCAGATACTTCCTTTAAATCACTGCAGATAGATGAGGACTCACTCAAGGCAGTGCTGACTCCATTCAGAACACAGCTATTCACCTCTGTTTAAAAAAACATTAATATCAATGAATTTAATCTTTAAAGTAATCTTTCTCCAAAAATGTGACTACACAGGGTTAAGGATGCACTTTAACCTTTCAAAGACCACAATCTTTAAAAACTTAAAAAGAAGAAACTTAAAAGATGGCCCTTCTTACAGTGCTTTAAAAACACATGGCAAAAAAGCAATCCATTTACATAAACAATATTCAGCACCACTAACATAAAAAATATGCTGTATTTTTATTCAAAACAAAATATTTATAGTAATATTTAAATATAGGTCATTTAAATATTTATTTTTTAGATTCAGATGAATGTCACCTACACAGGCACTCTGCGTTGTATACAATCAATAAATGTTATTCATTAGACATGTACAGTTTACTGTTGTCAACAGCACGTTGTTACCCAGACAGAGCACAACCGTTCGGTTAAATGGCTCTGGCACAGTTTATATCTAAAGACAGGAGTTTTTAAAGTGCTGTCAGCCTCTGTTTAGCCAATTATTTGTCAGCGGGTTTGCCATGACTTACCTACATACGAACAGGATTTATTCACAGCCATGTTGCCGGTGAGCTGAAGCGCAACCAGGTATGGAATGCTTGGAGACTGTGGAGGTACAAAATCCTCTCCAGGCTTAGGCCAGGCTTAATTTAATACCATGACTGCTGGAGAGAGAGAGGGCTTATGATTGTGCCAAACTTTAACTAATTTCCAGGACCTTCTGTCACGGATGAACAAAGCCCACTTGTCATCCAGGTCCACCAGAAATGGACCCATTAAATACTGAGAGACCGATTAAAAACTGAAGCAGATTCTGTGGAAATGTCAAAGACGTTATTAATGTCTTGGAGTGTTTATTTTGGCTGACAGCATGATGCACCTGCCCCATTCAGTGTAATTATGTCACATACTAAAATATTAGGCCCAGCAGGCTTTATCCCAGCAAATGTTCTCAGAAATTTGGCGAATGTTCTAGGGGATCAAGGATCTCTCAAAGTTATATTTATATATATATATATATATAAAACATAGCATATTTGTTTTTTAAATTTTTTTATATTTTTGCAAGCATTCCCTTTAAGTAAAAAGAAAAAAGTGTACATTCGGTAAAGGAACATTCCATGAACTTTGCAAATGTTTCTTTTGATTAGTCTCTAAATATTCTAAAACAAGTAATCAACAACACAACACATCAACACAATAACTCACACAAACAGAAAGTTAGACACATTCATATAAAACATTTTTTTTGTGTTATAGTTTTTAGAACATTATTAAATGAAAAGAATGAGAATGACATCTCAAATGAGTAAATGGTAACAGATTTTCTTTTCTTTCACTTTCTTTCTTTTGTTCACTGATCTTTCATAGGTCTTTAATACATAACATCAGATGCCCAGTAAAACATACATTTAAACAAACAATTGTTATGATTTTCATGTTGCCAGGTTACGTTTTATATTTAGGTCTATAGGAACTCTACACATTCAGATCGGTGAGGAGACGTGGAATTTCCTTCAATTCAGAAACGGCGCTTATACCCCTCACCGACTCACCCACACAACTGCTCTCGATTTGCTTGATTTCCTCTTGGAAAAAAAGAATGGTGAGCATGTCACGTTTAACTCTTCAAAAGCCTGCCCATTAAATCAGCCTTGATGCTCTCATTCATTTCACACCTTCTGCTTATAGGCATTTATGCTTTACATTACTCACATTGTTCTGGAGGGTACATTTGGGATAGATTTGGCCCACTGGGAATGTAGGGATTTGCACTCTAAACGCATGGTTCTAATATGTATATATTTTATTCATCCATGCTCTATACATATGGTGGGAGGTTAAGGCAAGACATTGATGGAAGGCAACTATGCAACAGGCAAACCAACAGTGATTTAACAGCAGATTCCATCTAAAGAGGTTTGGGAATGTGAATATGATGCAACATTAGCACACTCTTGTGGTTAAAAAAAAGGTTGGTTGTGTTTTGATAAAGTCATCAGAATTTTAGCAGTGTGTGCCCTCATGTGGTCAATAATCAACATTGCAACCTAACTATCACTCACATGTCTAAAAATTACCAATAGTTATCCTTCTCAAAAGAGAACCACAAGAGGGCGACATTAGCAGCATCATTACCCACCACTTGCCTCCAATGTCCTGAACTCAAAAGAAAAAAAAACTGTCTTTGTGCCACTATGAATACAGAGTTGTTTTGAAGAGAGGTCCTTTCACAAAAGGCCTCAAACTGACCCGAATTTTCCTTTTCCCTTCTCGTTGAGAATCAATCTGTTGAATTTCAAATCCAGCTTAGGAAACTTCTTAAACAACATAAATATCACCATAAAAGATTAAATTTTCTAACATTGCTGGTAACCAAAACATTTCTGTTCCCACTGATCGCTGTCGTATTTTGTGTACAGAAATAGGAAGTCAATGGGAAAGAAAACTGATTAAATTCTTTGCGTTCCACAGAAAATATGCATTCCACAGAAAGAAAAGTCATGAAAATGACATCTCAGATGAGTAAATGGTAATATTTTTTAGTGGGTAGTAGTGTGAAAGGTCATGTGGCAGACACCAGACTAAAAAAAATATTCAGTAGGTTTTCTCAGCAAAAGAGGATGTTTGCTCATACAATGATGCAGATAAGATTATCGCCCGGTTTCACAGACAGGGCTTAGCCTAAGTCAGGATTAGGCCATAGTTCAATTAGGACATTTAATTATTTTTTAAATACATGCCTTAGAAAAAGGCATTACTGGCGTGCATCTTAAGACAAAACAAAGGCAATGACATGTTTTAAGATCAGTCAGTGCAGGTTTCTTTTAGTTGAAACAGCTCAGATTTACATTTTATTCAAGTACTAGGGTTAAGCCTTGTCTGTGAAACCAGGGGTAAGTGTCATAAATTGTGTGAAAATGGGGAAATATGTGCACACAAACCTACATGCTTGAAATAGCAGTTTAAAGCTAATCTGATTTTGACGTTGTTTACCCAGTAATCTCAAAATGCAATTACTTGTGAAATATCACAAGTCTTGTGTGGGGTCTTGTGTCTGATTTAATTTTCTGGAATTTCATGCCTAAATGATTAACCTCCATTTGTGAGCAGAGGCCATTGAATTTAATGAGCATCTGGGATGCTGAGGTGAGAAACATTGTGACTCAGTTCTTTTCCATCTGCCTTGCCGACGGGCTTTGTGTAGTAAATAGAATTTCACATCATTCCATAATAAATATATAATATCTCGTTGAGTCCTTGGCAATATGATTGACAGTCATTGTTTTGTGGTTGCTAAGGGTGACGTGCATCACAGACGAAGATGGACGGGTGTCACAACACTGGGGGATGAAGAAGTGTGCTGCCCTGACTGTGACAATGGGCTCCATTCATCTGCAGCAAAATTGTCATCCTCACTGTACTCGCCTATCCGCAGAGCCGGCACCACCAGCTTTAGGAAAAATCAATCAAAGCAAAGAACTTCTATAATTAGACAGAGGACAGACCCTGTAAACAGAGCAGAAAATGTTCAGTGTGGAAGCAACCATGAGTAATCATTGCATAAGGTAGCAGTGCATGTTAATTATCCGCATTATCTGTGTTTTCCACAAATGCCACAAGTGGGGTGGAATGCTTTAATAAACATGGAGTTTTGAGAGTTTAGTACATTACTGTAGGCTAAAGAAAACCACAAAGTGTTTGGGCCATTACTTGCCGATGTGTCATGTGATGTTGACATCCTGTTAACATCCACTAGATCTTATCGAGGAAAGCATCATCCATGCTTTATCTGAGGGGAGATTTTGACAAATGTATAATTTATAGTCTGTTAATCGCTGTAAAGTGGTTTCAATAAGAAGGCTGTATTGATTATTTTTGAGTAAAATTACATTAAGATATAACAAAAGAGGACTCATTGCTAGCATTGCTGGAACAAAAAATATGTTCTAAGAACATTTTGCATTATGAAAATTTATTCTGGAATGTTCACTGAATGTGCAGTTTTAAAAAAAATTGGCAAGTGAACATTACAGGCACATTCCATTTAAGTTATTTTGCAAACACTATGGAGACCTTACTATTATAAGTGCCAATATTTAAAAAATGTTAAACGGTAGTTATGTACATGATGTATGGGTAATGTTTTTTGTGCTGACATTTTGAGAATTTTTTTTTAGACCAGATAACTTGAGAAATGAATATTCTATTAACCTTACTGGAACAACATTGAGTGAAGATTGCCAGAAAGTGAGGGAATTTTTTTGCAACATTAACAAACATCAACTTTTATTAAATATCACTAATTATAATTGCAGATCTGCTCATTTGTAAGTGTTGCACTAGTTTTGCAGTTATTGGTGTGCTGGTTATGGTGACAAACACTGATCGCTTAAAATTGATTATATACTGAGAAATGCCACAGAGAGGTGCAAAGAGTTAGTACTCTGACCACAAGACAGGACACCTTCTGTCTTGTATTGCAGTCTGTGAGCCACACAGTCTAAAAGCAAGCACAGAAAACAAGACAGAAAGGTCATGAGAGGATAATTTGATCATGTTCCTCTCCAAATATCTTTCTTTTTGCCATAGGCTACATACAAATACATTACTTGATTATCATTTCCATAACATAAGACGGTCATCAATAATAAAGAATAAAGATAGAAACACAAGGGAATGTGACTGACTCCAGAGCTTCTCCCTTTCTCACATGAGAGGTGGGAGTTTACCGTTATAAACAGTCACTTCCCCTGAGGGCAGCAGCATTGAGCCACGGACGAGCAACACAAGGACAAACACAGACCTTTGGGAATTTGAACATCTGAGAACAACAAGACTTCTGTTCCTCTGTGTTTGGTTTAAAAATTGGATATACATGATGGCTAAGTCAGGTCTGTCCAGTGGAGAGCAATGCATCAAATACATCATATTCATCTTTAATTTCATATTTTGGGTGAGTTAAATACAGTTCACTCCTAAATGTTAAAGTGTGACACACTGTCTAACTTGCTAGTCTGCCTAAACAGTAGGCTAGACTTTTAATTAGTTTTTTTAGACAAATCTATAAAAATACTTCTTTGATTATTTAACATAAAAATGTACGACGTTAAAGGCTGATGTGGTTAGGGTTAAAAATCTGATGTGGTGAATTGATTTGTCATTGACTCGTTTCGAAAAGCTCTGTCTCTTACTATGGTGAAGGCACAGCTTATTAATATTAATGACGTAACGTATTGTACGTCGGCTGGATTGGTGAGAAGTGCGTATAATCACAATTGCGTTGATCTGTTGGCGAATTATTTCTTTATCACACTCTACTAGCTAATCTATTCCATAAAAAAAATTTACTTGCTTGTTATTCGAAATTAAAAAAATTAAAAAAATCGACTCAAGACTATTAATTAGATTACGTGCGCGTAATCTCCATAAAGTTTATCAAGAAACGTCAGCATGCCCTAATTAATATTCATGAGCTAAAACTTTGCTATAGTTTGATTCAAAATATGACGTTAATGGCACCGGGGAAGCAAAATAATATGTGCAAAAATTGAAGACAAAACAAATTACTTTCTATTAATTGCTATTGTTTGTTCTTGCATAGATTTCTTCTAGAGATTTTGTCCTATTAGTTGCACGGTTCACGAAAAGTTTCAGGCTAAAAATGTAATGCTATTCCATGTCCAGGATGTAAATAAAGTTTTGCATATCTGTTGCTAGACAACCACATCCCTAATCCATCCCATGAGTGAGGTTAAATTTAGCCCCAGGGATGAATTGTAAATGTATGTAAACTTTAGATCTCACAAAGAAAGAAATGAGGACAGGAACCAATTAAGTTACCAAACGTTCCCCCAGTTTCACAGACAAGACTTAAGCTAGTCCCAGACTAAATTGCATGTTTGGGCTGTCTCAGATGAAAATATCTTGCTCCGACATATCTTAAAACATGTCAGTGTCATTGTTCTGTGTTAAGATGCACACCTGTAATATTTTCTTATAGCTTGTAATGTCAATCAACAAGATCTCTATAGCAACAATATAGCACACTACATTTATAAAAATGCATATAAATATCAGTTGTTCTTTTATTTATTCCAGTAATGTTATATTATGTTGATATATAAATATATTTTAGCAATTCAATGCATGATGATTAAGAGATGTGTAAAAATGTTCCACAGAAGCCAGATGTATCATATTTTGATACTGACATTTTAACAGGATTTTAAATGATTTAAAAAAAAAAAAGGATAACTGACTAAATCAAATTGCTTCAAACCAATAAGTGTCCATCATTAAATGTTACTAACAGTAAGTTTAACTTAACATTTACTTCATAAGGACCATTAGTAAAGATTTCAAAATCCACAACCTGGGTGTTTTTAGAATAAAAGCTCCAACTTTGAACAATTAGAGGGCAGGAGGCATGTAGATGATTGTGTACAGGCTGCAACAGGTTTTCAGGACAATTTTGGTAAAAGCTGATAATTTGTAGGCCTTATAAAATAATGACGTATGACACAGTAGGGTGATCTTCAGTCTTCTCCCTGACTTCTGACACTAACCTGTCTGTTCACTTTAAGAGTGAAAATGTGTTAAGCAAAGGGATAATAGCTGTGTTGTGACTTCCCAGTGTTCCTGTGGGACAGCTCGAGTTACATGAAAGTTTGAACCTGAACAGCTTGTGCTGATGCAGTTTTGGCAACTAATGCCATGTGGATCTAATACATTTTATACTCCATTTATATACCACTAAAATGGGTTGGCTCTTTTTTCCACCTGACAAAGTGGCGTGTGACCTTTTTTTTTTTTTGCAATCTTTCTCAGTACCTTCCTGCGACACAGAAAATCTAAAGTGGTTTTGCCCCTCCTCCTTTTCCTCGGACAAAAGGCCAGGTAGGAGGGCGCGGCCTGCTGGAATTTATTTTTTGTTCACTCCCACTGTTTATTTAGCTTGAAAGCAAGCACGTTTCAGGTGATCAGTATCGGGGGTTTTCTCTTAAAACAGCTCTTACTTTTTAGCCATGGCAGCGGGTGGACTTCAGTGTATCAAATACTTGCTCTTTGTGTTCAACTTTATCTTTTGGGTAGGTGTTTTTACTTCATTACTTGAGCACATGTTAATTCAACAGTACGTTTGTACCGTTAGAGTAAAAAGGGAGCATAGTCACACTGAAATGTAAATGTGGGTTGAATGTGATTATTATAAGGGTATGAAAGTTTTTAGTTGCTTGTTTGTATGCCATACTTTGTGTTTGTTTGCTAACTTTATCTTTATTTGATTAAGTGTATGACAAGCTCAATGCTCTTTGAGAGACAAATGGTCCTTAACATTTTGTATATAAATTCTTGTTTACATGCTTTTTAAACAGAAGCCGTGGTCACTCAGACAGTATATTTTAGAAATGCTAGTTCATCTAGTTCAATGTGTCTGTTTTAGTACATGTAGGGGTTAGTTGCTTGTGACTGTTAACAACATTTTGTGTTCCAGTTGAACTTTAACTGTCGAATGAAAATGTGTTTGGAAAATTTTAACCAGCAATTAACAAAAGAAAAAAATGATGCACGCTTATAGCAGGGTGCTATATTTTAAAACGGCACAAATGAGAAAACATTGGGATGACAGTTCAAAGGGGTCTTGGTATTTAAGGCTGGACTTTGTGGTGAGTGAACAAACTAAGAAACAGAGGACCCACCCATCAGTAACTCCCATTGTGTGTGGATGAAAAAAGTTAGGATCACTTTGGGAATCTTTGAAGGACAAGCCTCCACTCCCCTGGCAGTGAGTCACAGTGACTCATTTGTGACTGCGTTTTCCAAAACAGAAGGAAACTGGAGGATTGCAGTGCAATTTGTCAAGTGCCAGAGATGCTTGTGTGTATGTGTGGGTTTTTGGTGTGATCTGGTTTAGCTAGATTGGTTTGTTTCTTAGTATTCTTTGCGTCATTGGTCAAAGCACCCAAGGAAACTGACTGATACACCCTTTGTGCAACTTCGACGAAGGTTGAATGATAATACAAAGTTACACAGGCTTTTTTACATGCACAACAATGAAACATGAACTCTCTAGACCATCAAAATGATCTGTTTTGACTGTAATCAAGTCTAAAGGTGTTTTTATTTAGTGTGTGGGCAGTTGATTAACTTTTGCCTGTGAGAACATTGTAGGAACAAGAACGATCGCAATCTAGTATGCGTTACTCATTCATGGAAGTCACGTTACAGTGTCCGGAGTTGGTCAAGACACATACGCTCCGCATATTTAGCATATTTCAGCATAACTCCTTTTTTTTTTTTCAGTATTTGTATTAGAGAAGTAAGGTCTTGCTGCTGGAAGCGGGTTAACAAGATTATCTGGTCGGTCAGCTTTTTTGTTAAAGTGCCTTTTGTACCAAAACTTAGCACTGTATTGACTAAGTTTTGGATCTGACCACTGTACACTCTTCCTTCGCAAATAATTTCACGCATGGCCTGCAGCTGCGTTTCCTCTATTTGGTTTCTCAGTTTGCCAATGTTGATTCTGTAGTTTAAACTAATAAAATCACTAGATTTATTAAATCTTTTGTTCATTTCCTCAGCTCGCAGGTACAGGAGTTTTAGCTGTCGGTCTCTGGCTTCGTTTTGATGAAAGAACTAAAGGAATTTTCACTGAGGACAATGCCCCAACAGTGTTCCTTACAGGTGAGTTTGGACTGGTTTTTAGGTTACCCTTCCTCGGTCCTCGATAACTTTTCAGTGATTAAAAAAAAATCCAAAACCTCCAGATAGCCCCTTTTATCACCTATGCGATCAGTTCTTTGTAAGCTGATGTTTGGGTATGAGGTGTAATGGTGGTCATGGAAACCAACCACACCTATTTCCAGACATCAGACCATCTGTCATGTGAATGTTGTGTCATGAACACCCTGATTCAACATGAAGCAAATGAAAGATAAATTGGGAGTTGTTTTGGCTTTTGTCAACACTAATACATGTGTATATATATATATATATATATATATATATATATATATACTGTGCAAATGTCTCAGGTCACTAGTATTTTCAGCAACAAAAAATGGTTTCAAATGGGTTATCTTTTCTGGTAGCGTGTCAGTTGGAAATATCAGTTTACATTTCCCAACATTACTTTTGTCAGTAAATATAACAATGCTGTGAGAAGTCATTAAAATTTTACACTGTTGATGGACAACACCCTGACTTTCATTCACTGAACAATTCTGTTCTTAAAGTGACACACATACCTTGACCAGTACAAAAACGTGCAATATACAGTAATCTATCTATTATTCGAAGCTGTTTGTTTTATGACTGGCATCAATGACTGAATTCCTTGCTTCTGGTTTGTGGAGGAAGATCACAGAACAACCAGCAAAATGAACTTTAAACTGAAACCAACCCCCTGATATAACGTGCATTAGTTTTTGAAGGGTGGAAACTGCCTAAATATAGTGACCGGGATGTTGGGTTTCTGTCTACATGTTTGTTTTTTAAGAGGCAGGTTTTTTGAGTTATAATGGCAGTGCTGTTTTGGAGGAGGCTGTCTTTGGCCCACACGATACCAGCTCTCTGTCCCTTCCCATCATCCCTCACAGAGCTGCCTTTCTCCTCCTCACCAACAGAACCCGCATTGTTTTCTCTCTTCCCACCTCCTTTTGTTTTGCCTGTTTAATTTTCCTTTCTCAAGATTTGTTAGAAGAATTCTCGCCTCCATCGATCCAGAAACACGATGAACTCAGTAGGGCAAGCGTCCAAGTGTCTGTCAGAGATTTTGAAGGCACTTTGAATGACAGCAGGGCGTCCAGCAATGCCAAACATCCTAGTGACAGACAGTCTAGAAATGCAACTGCATTTTTAAAAGAATATATATACATTACAAAATGGGTTTAACAAGAACCATTAAATCCTTTTATTAACCTTTAAAATAAACTGTTCTTAAAAAGAAAGTTATATATTAATATGGATAAGAATTTGAGCATCTGAAAGCTCATTTTCCACTAAAAACCTTTAAGCAATTAAAGTTTCTTTTTAGATACATGGTGTGGTAGGGTGGTGTTTCATTGTTTCTGTGGATACAGCACAGTTTGTTTTGCATATCTTGTTTTGCATAGCTTATTCTGATTAAGCAGCTGAAGTAAATTAACTTATCATTTACACATTGGCATTTTCGTCAGGTTTAATCTATTACAACCATAGACTAAAACAAATGTAATGGTACATGGAAGTGATAAATGTTCTCTCTTTCACCATCCGTAGGGGTCTACATCCTCATCGTGGCAGGTGCCATCATGATGGTGGTCGGGTTCCTCGGCTGCTGTGGCGCAATCAGAGAATCTGCTTGCATGCTGGGGCTGGTGAGTCCTCCCATATTTTTTTACAGCGCAAAACAAATTTTGTTCGACATTAGTATAACTGATGTAGTCGCACTGTTAATAAATACGTCATGCCATAGTGGATCTATTTTGGGTTCCTAACAGGACCTGTCAGTGAACAGTTCATAACATAATTATGTATGCCTTTCTAATGTGAAGATTTTACAATACAAAGAACCTTTTTGTGTTAGAATGATTCTAAAGGTTGTTCCTGAAAACCAAGATTCCGGTAAACAACCTTTTATTTCTAAGAGTTTAGTTTTTTTAGGTGAATGGTTATCATGTGGCTTTGACCCACATTCATTCATCCACATTCTGTTTTTGGTTAGTCCGTACATTTTGAATTTATACAGACAAGTATAATTCAAACAGACCACATGAGAAGTGCTCTTTAGAGTGTCTTTTGTTAGTACTGATGACTTTTTTTCTTGCTCTTTCCAGTTCTTTATGTTCCTGCTCATCCTTTTTGCAGCAGAGGTGGCCGCTGGAATCTGGGGATTGTCCAATCAGGAAAAGGTGGGTGATTGAGGGTCGTCATATTAAACTGAATGTGTGCTTTATGCGGTATGGATTGTCTCAAAGCAGCTTCACACAAATTAAAAGGAAGATGCCAGTGTTAATGAAAAAATGACTTGAATTTCAGCTGTAAAACACTGAAGAGAAGACCATTGTATTTCAGGTCGAGGCAGTTCGATGTTTACTGGATGGCAGTGTCAGTGTTACAAAATCCATCAGCTCTAAAAAAAAAAAAAACAACAAAAAGACAATACTGACATTGTACAGATCTGCTGAGCTCAACATTGATCCAGTTCTGTTCAATAAGTTGCAAAAGTCCCTCAATCATAGACGGTTTTAGTGAAGACAGTAGTGTCATTATCCAGTTCAACTGAGTTCTCCTCCATTTAAAAGTAAAAGTTAATTCTATTTTACGGCATTAATTCCTCCTTCTCAGATCGTGACAGATGTCCAGCAGTTCTACACGCAGATGGTCAGCAAATACAAAGACACTAAACAGGAAGGACTGAGAGAATCTCTGCGGGCCATTCAGTATGGAGTAAGTGTTCATTTCTATGCTTCATTCGAGCCACAACATCGAAAACATTTGAATAAATGGAGGGAAAAACATCTTGACATTAATCCAACTGAATATATTCTGTTTGTTTTTGTTTAGTTGAATTGCTGTGGACCAACAGGAACTGCTCTAGATGGAATATCTGAAACCTGCCCTGCAAAGGAGGGCCTTGAAAACTTAATCACAACGGTAGAATAATAAATCCTTTAAACCCTTTCAGTTTAAATGTGATTGTACAATGTACAATTTTTACCTCTTGTGTTTCTACTCCAGAGCTGCCCAGATGCTATTAAGGAGGTCTTCACCTCTAGGCTTCATGTGATTGGAGGAGTTGGGATTGGCATTGGTGTGGTCATGGTGAGGAGATACTCATGCATATTATTCAGTGCATTTTTATAGCTGCACTGCTGTCAGATATTAACAGTGTTTCTTTCTTGGGCAGATCTTCGGGATGATCTTCAGCATGCTGCTGTGCTGTGCCATCAGACGTACCCGGGACATCGTATGAGCTGCCATTCACCGCTGCAGCCTGTCTTCTGCTCCGTATTTATCTGTGTTTGTAAAGGTGTGTGTGTGTGTGATCGTGTACGTTTGGAAAATCGCTCTGATAAACTTCTAACAAAGCCCAGCTTTAGTCAAGCATTCTCAGCTGTTACAGGTCAGGCATATGTTGAGTGAAGCACTAAATTGAGCTAGAGGCTGTTTTTAATTTCTTTGTTTCAGCTAATGTTCACTTGCCTTCTTGTAAGCTTCTAGCATTCTTTTGTAACGTTTTACATGGCTTATTTTATGTACGCATGTGGGAGAGTAACACCTACTGTAGTAAATTACCAATAAAGTTCATAACTAATTGACTGAATGGTGGTGAGTAGTTTTTATTTGAAGAGAACCTTACTACTTATGTATCAAAGTATTAATAAATGTTGTGCACTGCCCTCTGGTGACCCTCAGCAATGACAGCCCAACGACATAGAATTTCTTTTTAAATTCCAAAATCCTTGTTTAAGATTGGTCTGACACCTTTTTACACCGTTTTGGAAATCCAATTGGAAGGAATCATCATTTTATTGGGTTTTATGTAACAAGTTTTATATGATAGGATAAATAAACCAAAAATAAAGAAATTTAATGTAATGTTTTAAACATTCATTTTTGGCTAAAATTAATCAAATAATGCACCATGACCATTTAAAAAAAAAGTGAAACTGTTTACAGGTAAGTTAAATTTACACAATTTAAAACATGTCGCAGTTTTTACATTCGTTGAGAGAACTTAAATATCCATCTTAACAAAGCTATTTAATTTAGCGTTTTAAGGCATATTTAATTCAAAAAGGTTTTCAAAAGGTTTCATTTTTTGCTCTTTTGTTTTTTGCCCTTTTTTCCTTTTTTCTTGGGGGCTCCAGTCCAGCCAAATCCTCTGAACTCCAAGCAGTCCACTGCATTATGGGATATGTAGTAAACGTTCTTCATGGCAGCTGGACTCAGAATATCCACATCTGTCTTTGTGGATTTGGCACTGACAGACCGCTTCTTGGGAGAAAGCTTTCTTTTGCTCTTTGCTGCAGACTTGGAACTTTGAGATCTTGACTTTTTAGTACCTGGAGGCTGTAAAGTGCATGGATTTATGGAATGAATGCATAAAAAAATTAACTAATTTTATCCAGATATTTCTCTCTTTGTTTTTACAAAAAATGAAAGCAAATAGATGATAAAAAGTTCTTACCATTATTTAGTGCCTTCTGCTCTCACAGTGGTTAGCCGCTTAACACGTGTTTTAGAAAAACTGAACTGACTCTTATCTATGGATGTATGGTCATGCTTTCTTAGATTTTAAACTCATTTTGCATCAGCTTAAAACTGCTGTTTCTTCTCCAATGTGTTCCTCGTTTATGAGGTCTTTGTTGTGTGTTGTTGTTTATCAGGTTGTCCTAGTGACGGGTCATGGGAGCTTTTACATGGGACACCGACTGGCTTTTCAGGTTAGACCAGAATCTTTTTTGCTGTGACCCCTCACATGAACCTGCATTGTATCATGCACGTAGCCTAAGAATGTCTGATAATACAGAAAGACTTTGGATCTGAGGATTTTAACTGAGGAATAGGAACCTTCCTTAATATTCTAGTAACTAGAAAGAAAAAAGGTAAACAGATAACCAATAAATAACTATATTAAGAAAATCAATGTTATATTTTAGCTTAAGTTAAAGATATAATAATTTTGCTTTATTGAATACACTTGTACACAAAAACGTAAAATCATTTAAATCTGTTAGCCTAATAGTAAAAAGACGTATATCTGCAAACACGCCGACATGAGTTTTTCTGTAAAATTATATGTGTAGTAATCACAAATGACTGTGATTGGTCCATCCTGACGATGCGCTGAGAAAAATAACGGTTCCCACGTGGAAAAACACGTAAACAGAGAAGAGTTTAAACAGGTCACATACGTATTCATACAATAATTAAACCAACCAGCCCAGGAGAAACAACAAAAAAACACCAGGACAACAGGGAGCTCAAGAGGTAGGTACAGTTTACCTATTTAACTGGGCCTTGGCTTTTCGCTTGTTCAGAACTATCCCTCAGGCAGTTTATTTATGTTGTACCGAATTACGCATTTTAGCTAAAAAGTCTGGAGTCTCCCTCTATGGTAGGAGCTCTGATGAAATTCACAAATTTCGCCACTGGAGGGCGTTAATTTGCGCTTCGCATTTTTGCAATTTACAGATCTGAAAATATTATTCTGCGATTTAGTAAATATAATAAAGATCTATTAAATCAAATGGTAATTAAAAATGTATTAAATTATAATAAATCAATTTATTGAAAAATAAATCTGCGGCCAAAGACATTGGATAGACTCCAGAACCTCTCAGAAACATTTCTAAAAAAGTTGGGAGTCTCCCTCTATAGTAGGAGCTCTGTTGAAATTCACAAATTTCGCCACTGGAGGGCGTTAATTTGCGCTTCGCATTTTTGCAATTTACAGATCTGAAAATATTTCTCTGCGATTTAGTAAATGTAATAATCATCTATTAAATGAAATGGTAATAAAAAAATTATTAAATTATAATAAATCAATATATTAACAAATAAATCTGCGGCCAAAGACAGTGTATAGACTCCAGAACCTCTCAGAAACATTTCTAAAAACGTTGGGAGTCTCCCTCTATGGTAGGAGCTTTGATGAAATTCACAAATTTCGCCACTGGAGGGCGTTAATTTGCGCTTCGCAATTTTACAGCTCTGAAAATATTTTTCTGCGATTTAGTAAATATAATAAAGATCTATTAAGTCAAATGGTAATTAAAAATTTATTAAATTATAATAAATCAATATATAAAAAAATTAATAAATCTGCGGCCAAAGACATTGGATAGACTCCAGAACCTCTCAGAAACATTTCTAAAAAAGTTGGGAGTCTCCCTCTATGGTAGGAGCTCTGATGAAATTAACAAATTTCGCCACTGGAGGGCGTTAATTTGCGCTTCGCATTTTTGCAATTTACAGATCTGAAAATATTTTTCTGTGATTTAGTTAATGTAATAAACATCTATTAAATCACATGTTAAGTAACAATTTATTAAATGATATCAAATCAATAAACAAATATTAACAGCTGCGGCCCAAGACATTGGATAGACTCTAGAACCCCTCAAAAACCTTTCTAAAAAATGTTGAGAGTCTTTTTTTATTTTATTTTTTAAACTTATTTTAACAATACAGATTGTAACAAAGCACTAAACTGATTAAACTGTTTTTTATCAAAGGCAAGTGACGGTCTCTGTAATCAAAACGACGATAATGACTACAAATAAGTCTTTATGGTAGGAGCTCTGGTGAATTTCACACATTTCGACACTGGAGGGCGTTAATTTGCGTTTCGTTTTATTGCAATTTACAAATCTGAAAAAAAAATTCTGCGATTTAGCAAATTATAATTAATATGTATTAAATCACATGGTTATCAACAATTTATTAAATAATATTGAATCAATAAATATATTTAAAAAAATCTGCGGCCCAAGACATTGGATAGATTCCAGAACCTTTTTCTAAAAAAGTTGAGAGTCTCCCTCTATGGCAGGAGCTCTGATGAAATTCACACATTTCACCACTGGAGGGCGTTAATTTGCGTTTCGATAAATTTACTGATGTAAGAATTGTATTTATTTTAATTTTTATATTTATTAAAATATATTTATTAAAATAAATAAATAAATTAATCTTGTTGCCAATAATAATTTAAGTGATGTTGACGCTTGCAAAATAATTTTCATGACTTTTTCATGTTCTGTTGTAACTCGAGTCAATGTAATTCACTCAGCTCTCCACAGAAGGGCGACCCGTTTGTACAAATATAATAATAATTATTATTTTTATTGTTGTTCCATTTTAATTTACCAGATGATATCACTTGAACTCTACCATGCTCAGGAGGGAAAAGGAAAGCTAAAAAATTATCAGTAAATAAATTGTCAGGTAATTAATGATGTTCCGATTTACGCTTTACGATTTAGCTAAAGTTGGGAGTCTCCCTTTTATGATCCGCTCTGATGTAATTCCCACAGTTCACCACAGGAGGGCTCCGCGGATAAAAAAATTAAAAACACGCCCTCCTGTGGTGAACTGTGGGAGGACAGATTTCTTTCTTACACATTAAAAACATTCAATCGTTATAATAAATAATATAACTAAACGTTTTGCTTTGTGTATAGTTATAAGACGGCCAAAATAAAAACAATACAAAAAAACAGCAGTTTAATTCACAAAATCTATCACAGGAGGTTTGGTTGTGTTTGGTTAGGTTTCTTTGATTCTCACGTTTTATAAATGTATGTTTTACCAATATATAAATGTATTGTTTTTTTTTTTTTACCAGATGTTTAGTTTAATTTTTATTAATTTAGTTGTTATTTAGTTGTAGTTTTCTCTTTTCCATTAGTGCAGTGGCTCAAGTTATGCTGAAATAAATTCCTTGTAACTCCTTGAATTCACCACAAGAGGGTGCGCAAAGTTATTTAAATTTGATCATGAAATAGAACGCAAGTTTTTTTTTAATCCTGAAATTCAAATGTTAATTGATCTTAAAAGAAGTTTGCGTGTTTAATTTATTTTTAATAATATAGGTATTTTCTAAATATTTATGATATGAAATAAACAATATCGTTTATAATTTGCAATGCAAAATAAATAAATGCAAGATTTTTCAAGTAGCGGCAGTGTAATACACAACATTCACCACAGGTAAATGAGGTCTAAAAGAAAACTACCACACAAGATGTGAAACACAAAAATAATGTAAATAAAGTCTCTCTGAGCTAACTGAATGTTCTAGTATGTCTCTTTTATGAATGTCACTCTAGCAAGAGATGATAAATCAGTTCATAATGAGAGTTACTGTGTTAGATCTTGAATAAATGAGCATCATGGCTGATCAAATATCACAAGTCTCAGAGCAGATGAGAAGAGCTTTATGCTGGAGTTTACAGAGATTGCATGAGGCTCATAAGAAGTGTGGTCCTTCTGTAGAAAATCAAGTCTTCTGTGCTTCAAAATGATTAAGACCAAAGCGATATAAGAGCGTCTCCTTGAAGGGGAGTACACAGATTGTGGGAACAGTTGTGATTGGCTGTTGATGTTGCTATGCATTGAAACATGTTCCGCTGCTCTCACCCTCTTTGAGATAGACAGCACATACCAGTTATTAGGCTAGCTATACAACATAACGACAGTAGAAATATTATTATGGATTGTTATATATATATATATATAAATATGTATGAATGAATGTCCGTATGGACGTATATATATATGTGTAGTTAAAGTTTGTTTGTTGTCAATACATATATATTACACTGATAAAATATAAGGTCATGTAGAAAAAAAACACAAATCCCTGTGGTGCAAAGTTAGATGAAAAGTACTGGCTCAAGTTACTGAAGATCTCAATCTGAAATTCTTTGGTACTAAATCTGGAAATATTCATCATTTAGAAGAAATCTCCCAATCCTGCTCAAAACACTCAGCAGCTCCACAAGCTTAGTGGCTCATGAGATAAAGCTTTGGGTTTTAATCCAGAAGACCCAAGTTCAAATCTTGCTGTTGCATACTTAACATCAATCTCATCCAACAGCCACTCACCTGCCAAGAAACAACGTGAAATCCACGGTGGTTTAGTGGATAACCACAAACTCTCAGAGAGTGAGCCTTTGTTTGGAAACATGGATTCAAATCCACCTCATTAAAACACATACACGGTATACTTTCACTTCTTTATTGTGGACTCGCAGGTTAACAGTCAAATATAAGTTCCTTTAAAAGCTTTAACAAGAGACCTGTGGCTCACTGGTTAGAGCATTGCCTCATGGGTTCAGAGGTTGCTGGTTCAAGCCCGGCCAGGTCTCTGCGTTACGGGTGAATGGAGGAGAGAGTGAAGGTGTGTATGAAGAAGGGGGAGACCGGTATTGGTCTCCCCCTGGGGGTTCCAGCTTCATGACCAGCAGCGGTTATGCTCTCGGTGCTGTGACCAGCAGTGGTTCTTTTAGACAGACTGGAAAAATAAAAGATATTTATGCATCTTTGAGTTACCAAAGAAAACAGTAGATACACATGTCCCAGAGCTGATTTACAATCTTCAACACATCCTTATCCTGTTCAGCCTAGACAGATCTTATTAGACACAAGCTTCATTCAAAACCTATAAACCGAATTTGTAAAATGCCAAAAAAAGTATTAGAGCGTGTATTTAAGCAGAGTTGGGGAAAGTTACTTTTAAAAGTAATGCTTTTTTTCCCATTTGTACTACTTTTTCTGATTTGCACTCAATACCATGTGCCCTTATTTCAATATTGTATATTATATTGTATAGCCTTCTTTTTATATGTATAATTGTATTTATTACAATTTTTACTTTTTCATTTTTGTACTTGCATTTTTAACACTCTTTGTATTTAAATGTTTATATTTCTATCCAAGGGTTTGAGAGTAACGTAATTTCAATTCTCTGTATGTCCTGTA